>JAQBSW010000343.1:0-218968 GCA_029291075.1 Eudiplozoon nipponicum
TCAAGAACAGTGAAAAGAGATTATTAAATAAATTAACTCGATCTTACATTCTATTGTATCAAAATAACGAACTTCAGACTACTAGACTTAAGTTGAAAGGATAACAAGAGATTACTACAAAAGCCCATATATACACATTCTCTTAGCATAAAGTGAAAGGTTTTCTATTTAGCTTAAACATGATGGGTTACTTACAACAGCTATAGCATTACATGGTTAGACTTCTGCATAATTACAATTACCTTCCACCAATCGATGGATTGGCCAGAATTAGGTAAAACGTACATCTTTAGCAGTTGTGGATTTGACCGCATTTTTCTTGTGCGGGACAATTGATAGCACTCATAGGTCGGTAAAATCTTGAATTTTTTCCATTTTCAGATTGTCTCACAAACATCGCAAAGCTGTAGGCTCCGATGATCTGCATCAGACCTAATGTGGGGCGTATAATCTTTATTGTACTTTATGGAATTAGGAAACAGTGCCGGTTTCTTGAAGAGAATCGACCACTATTCCTATCTTTAGAAAAAGTCAATAGTAATTCATGCGATAACTAACGTGGTATAAGCTTGACTCGAGTCGTATCTCAGCTACTTTCTTTGATTAGCTTATGCCATCCCAACGTTTCGCGTGAATCTCACAAAAACGAACACACCAGATACCGTATTGGACGAGGTCGTACAGATAATATTTATACTCTAAGGGGAGTACCTGAACAGAGACGTGTATATCGCAATCTCACAACAACTGTCTTTCTAGACTTCAAGAGTACATTTGACTACATTAATTGCAATATCCTATTCGATAATCTGTCTAATGCTGCATGCCAAATAAATTTTGAAATACTATACACGCCTTCCACGCAACCACTTTGGTCGCGTTAGAGTCTACAATAAACTGTAGAACAAATCAAACCACAAGCATTGATGTCCGTCAAGAATTTCCACCACTCCAGCATTCCTTTAATTTTGAAATAAATTCCATTATGAACTATACTCTTCCATATATTCAGGAAGCAAACCTCGAAGTATCACCGGGTGGTAAATAAGTCGAACTTAGCTTTCCTTAAACTATTGTGTTATTGTTCTAAACTTGAGATTTTCCCAGCATCCTACAATAGATTATCAGTAGTTGTTCCGTCTTTCGATATGAAATTAGAACACTCTAAATGTAAGATACTTATACAATATGATTTCAACTCCGTGGCTTCAAGGTGAAGATTTGGACGTGATTGGCCGGTTTACACATCTTGGTAGCTGTATGAATAACTCAGGAAACATGAGTTGCCAGGTAAATATGCGAAACGAGATTTTTTCACTCTGTTCTATAGGTCCAGTGCGAAATGCATCTCTGCGTGTATTTTTGCTTCAGGCTAATGAATTTCCTCCTTTAGAGTGGAAGATCTTAGATGCATAGACATTTCACCGCTGTTGTTTGAGTGTCATAGCCCATATATGTTCTCCGTCTCGACTAAGCAACGCAGAAATTCGTAGACGTATTGTTGTGTAGACCAGCAATTGCTCCTAAACAGACAAACAAATAAGGTTCAACTGCGTCAGCTCGGTCACGTTTTACATGTCTTCAATTCGATTTGCCATTAGAGTAAAACTTTTTCAGTCCACTCTAGATTAATGAGAAAAAAGCGAAGATTTTGATGTCGTAGAAACAGCTAAAGCCAATTAACATCAAATTGGGTAGTATAGGAGCCGTTTGGCTATCAGGATTGGATCAAAATGCGCATCGTAATTCTTGGTTGAAAACCATACGCGATGTGGCCTCGAATCGATCTTCGTGATATCTGAGATCTTGTCATTATTGTATTGGTGGCTTGAGAGTTAACCACCTGCTAGCACTGTTGGCTGTTACGTGTACGAATGTTATTTTTCCGAGACATCAATACAAGAATGACCAAATCTCAGACATCACTTTGCAATACTCCGAGAAAGACCCTTAAAAGCAAACAGATACACACACAGACACAAACGCACCCACACTCACTAATCAGCCAAAACAAAAAATAGCAGTAAAACCGATTCAGATTTGTTGCCACCCCCATAATCAAATAAAATCCCATAATGTATAAGTGAAGTGTAGTATTCATATGAATGGGTTATCCTTTTGTTATTACGTTTTTTCCTAATTAGCCAACTGTGCAATATTAGTTGTAATGGATATATATATATATATATATATATATATATATATATAAATACTAACACGGTCTAAATGTTCCACTAATCAAACTTGATATGAATACGTGCAAGGATATTTCCCTTGCAGAGTTAGATCCTACGCTAAACCTGAATACCAATAGCAATTTTTTAAATTATATATTCTCAATGCGTTTTAATGGTCGAAAGTCAAATGAAGCATTGCGTAAGTTAAGTACCCCATGTGAATCGAAATTAACTAAGATACAATGAGTACGAGCCTATTTATTTTTCTCTTTTCAAATTTAGATCCTACGAATGACAAAAGGCATTGTTTATTATTAATAATAATCTTAGTGGTGTGAACTTGTATGTACAGCTTGTTAGACACAGCTCTAACAATGCAACTTAAACCAAAGTGAACTTTGATACGAAACCGAACAAACCTGTCTTTAGCAGTTTCCATCATTAGATCTTATGCGCATCAATCTTTAATGTGTGCCATTAATAAGTTCGCGATTATATATTTGATTATTTTAAACATGGCTTCAGCTGGTCTACGTGAATTGAACTTAACTGTAACAAAAATTATTTTAGCAGGAAAAAATGTGTCATTTTATAAACAAGCGCTTTATACTTACTGGCGACTCATCAGTAGGAGCCGGCACTATGTCCCAAGCACACTGCATGTTTGGTCAAATTGGAACAATTGGAAGGTTCAATCAAAGCCGTTGTAGACTAAGCTTCGTCAGTAAGCACGAAACGCATGATTCGATAAGATTACACTATATCTTCATGCTGACGTTGGTATATCGTTCTGATCCTACTTTAAAATTTGCTACTATGTACGCAACAGCAAGTATATAATTTCACATAAAATTAGGTCGCCACAACCAAAAATATAATTATTGTATATTTCATTGAATGGTGTCGTGATTACCGCGAAAATATAATAAAGCTTTTCGGAAGTAGCAAGTGTCAAGAATTGTTTTTATTCGCAATTACGAAGAAATCATGGTTTTCCTACCCTTTACAGGTTTTGCACATATCATAAATAGAGTTTTCTTTGAAGTCGCCTTGCTCCTTATGAAGTTGACACTATTACTAATTTAATACATAAAGTTATAAGAGATGGCACTATTTCTTGACCAAATATATAGCGCATTTATAGCATAATTTCGACTTCTCAAATGTTCGCTAGCATGCATAAAACTCGTGTTAACGTTGACTTTGACATATCTCCTGGTCCCATTTGAACTAAAATGTTACTGGGTGTGCCCAACCTAATACATAATTGCATACATTTTAGTTTTCTGCAATAAAATAATATAAAAATATATATTTTGCAGTTTATGCGAGAATAAATTTCGTTATTTAAAAACCCATACATTTAAATGGTAGTAGTTGGATATAGGCTCTACTTTAAAATAATCGCATTTTCAGTTTTCTCACCTTTTGTGTTTTGTCAGTTTTATCTGCCAAAGACATTGTAATCTTGCGATGCGTGAACGAGTCCGTAGAATGAGGCCTATTAGTTAGCATAAAATGTAAATTCAGAACAAAATATGTTACTAAACATTAACATGAAACTAATTTATAAAGTGCAATCAGCGTTCGCAAGCAGTGTCACAATAAAGGCAATCAAAATTCAATTACAGGGTTTGATGGTAATGCGACATCATCATCATGCAAAGTAATACAAAAGTCATAACTAATGTTTCACTGCCACATAACCGTAAAAAGCACAAAACAAGAAATTGAAAAAAGTCATAATAATGACAAAAATGATAATTTCGGCTGAAATTATTAGAGGGATTCATAAAAAGGAGGATCTAGTTACTATTAATATACCTATCTAGGTAACACACAAAAGTGAGGCAAACTAAACCTCTAGAAAACACCAGTATGACAACATTGGAAATAGAGCTTCCTGAAGGATTTCACTGTGTCACGTCATATACACAACCAAACCTGGCAGATAACTCTACCCAACTAAGAATAAAATGTCATGAAGATATTTGTGCTAGAAATCTGCATCAAAATCGTCACTGAGCTCGACTTGTTATCATATAGCTCAGTTTCCAACCAAGAAATATGATGCGCACGTGGAACACATCCAGGAAGACGAAAAAGTCCTATACTACCAAGTTTTGATGCAGTTGACATTAACTGTTTCTCGCATGTCGAAATCTTTGTTTCATAAGCTAATCCGGCGCTAGGCGAAATGACAATGTCCTACTGGCCAACCGAATTAAGAGCATACGCGAAACGTTACCGAGTCAACGTAGTTGATGTAGTCTTATTTGTTTTTCTAACGCGGATCACTTTCTGGCCGATTCAAAAATACGTCTACGGATGTCAGCGTTGATTATTCGTTGTTGGAAACCTGTATGCACTATGCTTCTCAAAAACGGTGGTTGCATGTTCGTAAGTATCTAAAATAATCAAACATAAGGAACTAAATATCACTAGCGTATAGTAAAACTGCGCGTACATATGCATTGTAAATGCGACCTTTAGGGCAGAGTGCAATACTCACGTTTCTCCATAAATAGCGAAGGTTAGAGAAAGCTACTCAGGCTTTCGCGATTCTCATACTCACTTCGTCAGAAATATTACCAGAGTTGTTAAGGTATGCAAACATGTCAACTATGCCCAGTCGAAAAGTTGGAGGGGATAGTGGGTGATCTTGTAAAAGTATGTTACATTTAAAGGGTGCGAATTTCAAATCGAAGGAAGGAACAACGTCTGATAATCTATTCAGAGTTTCCTGAGCAGATTCTCGATTGTCGAATAATAGTACGACATTATCTGCAGTCAAAAATCCTTTGAAATTATCTTACATTTAGCAGGTGCACATTAAATACCGATTAGTATTGGTCGTTTAGTAAATTTTATTCTTCAGTAATGCATTCTCACTCTTAGTCGGCACTGGCTTAAGCTACGAAGCGAAGGGAGCTATTGCTGTTAATCACATAATTCCCTCGTCATAAAGAAGGATCGATAGAATGTTTGCCTTACGGACCTTGGATCTGAGACTTGGTGAAATAGACAGGCAATTGCAGAATTCAAGACTTTATATTATGTTAGCTTCACTACTGCAGGTTTACACATTCGTTTAGGAGATTGTATCGTCCTATTATCCCACATTCCGCACTCAAATAGATAGTGGTTAAAGGACGTGATACCGACTCCTACTAATGAGTCGCCAGTAAGCACGAAACGAATGTGCATGAGATTATATTTTCCGTTAATGCTGTCTTTGGTTTATCCAAGTTGGTACCATTTATCGACTCGGCAACCATACTGTTAGTACCGTGTACCTTCTCATTACTATAATGATGGTATCGGTTACTGACACAATAGCCATAGTGTTAGTATCCTTTACAGACTCGGTATATATATTAGAGTGAATTAATGTTTAAGTCGCATTGTCCAGACTTTATATGATGTTAGCTTCACTACTGCAGGTTTACACATTCGTCTTGGAGATTGTACCGTCCTCTTATCCCACATTCTTCACCCAAATATAGTGGTTAAAGGGCGTAATACCGGCTTCTATTGAAGAGTCGCCAGTAAGCACGAAGCCAATGTGTATGAGATTATACTTTCTGTTCATGCTATCTTTGGTTTATCTTTCTGATAACAAATGAACTAATTTGTTACTTGGTCCGCAACACCTAATACATACTTGCATATATATTAGCTCTTCGCAACAGTGTTTAACTGTTATATATTGAATTGAATGATTACATGCTTACCGCGAAATGTGATAACTGATACCGATCAAGGCCAGAGTGTATGGATTTACTGGAGTAACAGCTGTTCAGAAATAATTGTAATTTCAAATTCAATGAACTATAGCATATATAGATATCCATCATGTTGGTACCATGTATCCACTCGGCAACCATACTGTTAGTACCAAGTACCGTATACCTTTGGCAAAATGACTCCTAAGACGTCGGTTCTGAACGAATTATTTCAATATGTTCTCACAATTTGACGATGCTTTATACTCATTAGCAACAATAATCTCACACCGTAAAAGACTATTTACGAGGCTAATAAATCAGAGAGCGATCTGTTCTTAGTTTCGAAAAGATGCCACGCGTTAAAGAGTCTTGGTTTAAATAGAAAAAGGAAATAAGTTCCCCAGCTCTTCCATCGGAAGGCAAGTTGAAGCTCGCTTAATCTTTTCCTCCTTAACGTTTCAGATGTTATCGGTTATAGTTACAGGTGGTACATCCAAATTGTAGGCTCTCCACACAGTGTATTTTACTTTAGAGCACAGATATTCGGACGGAAACTGTACTGTGTACCAAATGAAATTTAGTCTGTAGCACTGATACCAGAGTGGCACTTAAGCCTATAAGGAGACTGAATCTACGTTCATTAAATATAACGATTCCTGACTAGTATGAGAAGTCAGTCATTTTCAACAGCACGAACACGTATACGTCAATAATACTTTAACACCTAAAAACATGTGTATGAGTGGAAGTTGCGTTACATTGGTGAAAGACAAGAACTGATAGTGGCCTATTCCAAACTCATCGTGATGGAGATCTAGAATTAAATTTATATTCTATTATATTGGTCAGTTGAAATTCCAAATACACATTGAGATGTTAAACACCTCCAAGCAAACGTCATTCAAATCTAAATTACTGTTTTAACTAATTGACGAACTATGACAATAAGAAATTTATATGCTGAACTGAGAACATAAACTAATCAAGATTAATCCTAGAATGCTGAAGAATTCATAGCGGTGCGAATAATAATGTATCCAACATATCCCGAATTTACAGTCAGAGAAAAAGTACAGACCTAAAACTTAAGAATTAACCCTTCATTTCTTTAAATCAAGTTTGCGAGCTTGAAGTAAACACCGACCCCATTGTATTTAACCAGTCGTCGAACAACATAACAAAACTACCGCCATCCTAACCCTTCATTTGCCTCAGGGTAATAATTTTAGAATGAACAGTTAATGGATAAAATAAAACTCAAATGACAAATTGAAGATGACTTTAGTTTGATTAACAGCATTTAGGCACAAATAGTTCGCATTGCATGAAATGTACACTAACACTGCTGCTACAGCTACTAATACTACTACTACTACTACAACTACTTCTACTAGTATTACTACTACCACCGCTGCCACCATCACCACCACCACATTCATACACAAATACTATCAAACATACGTGCACACATAAATTCATAATAAAAACAAATGCAGCTAATATACAACGAATAAATTACACAACAATTAGTAATGAATGCTTGAGTACGTTTTTGCTACGCATATATCTAAAAGGAAACAGAAGTTAAATGTATATAAACGAACAAAAGAAGCACATATAAAATCCCACCTGAATGTCAGTTTAGTTTTGAATACCGCCTGGCCCTGTAAGCCGCTACCTTCTCGAACAAACAAATGGTTGTAATCTGACTGGATGCCCACCTTGTGAATGTCAAATATCTCCGAACCGAGGTGCAAAGACAGCGAACCGTCAGACCAATGCACAATTCTTGCATTCGATTCACGTAACATCTCGCCATTACTGTTTTTTGACAATCGCCACCTGATTGTATTCTCTACCTATCAAGCAAATAAAATAATAACGAAATTACTAGCGGTAATAATCGTTTGGAAACTGAAAATGCTGACTCACTCATTTCAAGAAAAAGTAATAAATAACAAAAAAATGTCGCAAATGATAAAGGATAACAGTCAAATAAATTTATTTAGACACATCTTGCAAAATCTGCCGTAATATGCAAACTTACATATGCATAAAATATTAAGATCTCACCATGGCATATAAAAATGTTATCAATTAAAAACGTTTTGGCATTACCTCAAGATGTGCATGACGTCTTTAAGATTATTAAAGAAGTATGGGTCATTTAACTTCAATTCTCATCTTATGATTCCAGTTAGAAGCAATTTAGAGAATGGATTTTCTGAAGCCTCTTACACTACTGGATATGACCACTAAGCAGAACCTAGTGGGTGTAGATTTAATTTATCTTCACTTAATGCTTAGAATCTTAGGTTTTGTGGTGTCAGTGGTCAGCGTTTTTCTCGTAGCCCAAACATGTCGCCTGAACCTAGCATGGCCCACTGTGCAGAAAGATGGCATAAGATAATTACATTAAATCGTTTTACTCATGAATTTTCGCAGAGCTCCTGCATTATAGCATGGTCCATAATAGAGTCCATCATAGTAGCATGCCGTGAATCTATCTGAGAAAAAATGCAGTATGTTGTCAGAACAACAGATTCCGAAGCAGACGTGCCCAAAGTCGAGCTACCATTCAGGACGAAACCGGTCTACTGGACGAATTTCCTGTTTTAAGTTATACAATGCTTAGATTATTATGAAAAATATATGTAAAAATGGATCAGTTGTTTATATCAAGATCGAAACCTTGATTAAAGTAAATGCTGTATTTTCAAATATAGCCAGGGATCAAGAACTCATTTGTGGAAACTATTGGCTAGAGTCCGTCAGTAGTGAGACTTAGTAATGAAATTGCACCTGGCAAACACACAAACCTCCGATTACATTGAAAGGGAATTTACTTTAGCGCAAATAAATAACAATAGGCGCTAAAATGATTTGGGCCATTGAAAAATATTTGTAACTGTCGGTGAAATATAACGAAGTCATTATTATTATCTATAAATGAACATATACAATTTAGAAAAACGGAACCAAATAAAGTGAAATAAGGCGAGTGCAAAATAGAGGATCAACCAGAATATGCTCGTTTATATTTTATAAATTTGACTTCAATTTGGTAATCCACAATGTCAAAGATATTTATGACGCATTTATTATCTAAATAGCAGTATTTCGTGAGCATGCGTACGCAGCTTCAATAACCTCCAACCCAACTGTATACTTTTACACCAATCGATTTTAGACGTGCGTTCAAATTGAAAATTATCCAATATTCTCCATCTTCTATAAATGGTTTGATTTCTGTAGGGAAAGTTTGCAAAACTTGAGATAAAAGAAATTTGATTTCATTTAACCAGTCGCACCAAAATAGCAAACTGCAGTCAGTGGCTAGTTCACAAGAAAACGAACATTGGTTGCGCGGGCGGTTATAACAATTATTATAATCAAGGTTGCGATCTTAATATAAGTACTTGACCCATTAATTACTTACATATGCCGGTATAAACTAAGAAATATATAGTGTAGAAAAAGCAATTCATCCAGTGGACCGGTTTCGTTTTTATTAGGAACTCATCACGTACTGGCCAGAATTTGCCGCGGACAGGGCTCGAATCTGAGCACGTCTGCTTCGGAATCTGGTTCTCTAACCACTGAGCCACCATGCCGCACACGACATAAAAGAAGAAAGACTAGCCAAGTTACATTTGTTAGTACATGACTGAAAAGTGTGTGTAGTGTGAGGCAGGGTGGCCCAGTGTTTAGAGCACCAGATTCCGAAGCAGACGTGCCCAGGTTCGAGCACTGTTCGCGGCAAATTCTGACCAGTACGTGATGAGCTTCCAACTAGGACGAAACCGTTCTCCTACATGAATTGTCAATTTTAACACTATACAATTCTTAGTTTATACTGACGTAAGTAATTAATAGGCCAGGTACTTATATTAAGATCGCAACCTTGATTATAGTGAATAGTTCATGAAAAGTTATAAAACTTGATTAAAAAACTGTTCTCACAACCTACACAATAAATGAGTTTAATTAAACGAATACTGGTTGTGTGATTTGTGATCGTAATTAATTTAATCGCGATTGCGATCTTGATATAATCACCAATCCCATTATCGACATACAGTTGTCAGAATAAATAAAGCATTGAATGATGGAGAAAAAGCAATTCATCCAGTAGACCGGTTTCGTCCTTATTAGGAACTCTTCATTTAGTGTCAATAATTTGCCGCATACAGGTCTCAAACCTGTACGAGGCAAACTATGTTTAAATTTTCGTTGATTTACTTGAGCCCATTTAAAATTTATTTAGTAAGGGAATGCTATTGTACACTTTAAAAAGATGTATATATGAAGCTTGATTAATTTAGGTAGCTTCAAAGCATTTTACACTACTTATAGATTATTCATAGTCAGCTATAATTTCAAATAACAATTTTAGTGATGCCGTAAAGTTAATATTACGTTTTTATGGAGGATTGATTTTATAATTTTAACCTATTTAAAATGATTATTGTGAAATTTTGAAATTCAAATAGCGATATATCAATCAGTATTGACAATGACACTTCATCGAATCAGCTAAACTACTGGAGATAAACAAATTCGAAATGAAAGTAAAAAAATAAATCAAAATCATAATAAATGCCAGACTAATTTTTAATATCATTTCTCAGAGGTTCAAGTTGGTTGGTTAATCTGTAATAACTGTGCATATACTACATAAAACCTAATAAAGGGTTCCCTATGCAAGTATCATTATCAATAGCTAATTCTTCGTACCCTGCATTGGTTAAATGGTCAGCCTTTACACGTAAGCTACTGTCCAAATTGATGAGTTTTTAACCAAAATTCGAACATAACATGTCTTTGTGCGAACGTTTGTTGTTGATGTGCATAATAAGTTATTTATTTTCCACATTTTATTCGGAAATATTTCCACATTCATTTTCGGATCTTTTGTAGGCAGTTCATTACACCAAACAAAAAATTAATAAATTTTGAAATTTCTAAACCTTTCCTAGATGGTACCAGTTAAATCGTAGCTAACTGCAAAGTAAATCTATCAATACTAAATATTAAGGTGAATCAAGTTGAATCGTTTAACCGCCGTTTGAAATGGCTTTTCCAAATGAAAGAAAATTTCGAAATGAAGTCATTGAAGAGGCTATTAGAACGGCGCCATTGCTTTCTGTTAAGCATAGGGTTACACTTAAATTAGACGCTGCTTCAATACTTTCTAAACACCAGCAGGTTAAATGTAAGACAAATAACGAAATTGAACTTTTCAGAAATGAGTTAACATTAAAATAATAATAACGATGTATACAACAGAATAATGAAATACCCAACTGATAAGTTACAAGGGAAAGTAAAATTATTAATCAATAATATGATCGTTAATTGAAAATTGGTTTTAGCACATAAAATCATGTTCATACAAATAGATAGTTGCACCTAGAGTGAATGGTTTGGTGAAATGGCTTAAAAATGGTAATCCATTAAAAATTATTGTCAATGTCCAGCCCTCCGAAACATAAGGTTTCTTATTTTATAATATAAGAAAATATTTTTACTTCTTAAATCATATAATAATGAATTCTTATCAGTTGGTTGCAATTGCTGATAAATTTGGAGTAGACGATAATGATAGGTTGGCAAGCTTAGATGCTGTATTGCAACGATTTTAGTCTCATGTATGTTTGTGAAACCATTCGCCAAATCATGGTACGAAAAGGAGTACATAAAACTGGATAAAAATATGGACGTTTCTGGATCTAATCTTACTCGTCATGCAGTGAAAAATGGAAACAAAATTAACTGGGATTACTGTAGACGCATAGCGATATGAAGTAAAAGAAAAACTAGATTAACTACGGAATCTATTGGAATTAAATCAAGAATGGATATTATGAATGGAATAGAAGTGGTAAAATCGCTGGGTTTTATTTGGAATGCAGCATTCACTAATGGTATGAAAAGACGATTGCGGGAATCAAAATCTTAAAATAGATCCAATAAAAAATTAATAAAATTGTTCCTTAAAATCGACAGTCAGCTTGAACTAAACACCAATCGCATTGAACGTAACCAGAATACGAACGACATAGCAAAACTACCGTTGGTCAAGATTGGTTTATTAATTGGCTTATAAAATGTCTTCTGTTCAATCAATTATTTAAAATACAATCCTACTAGATTACATCCCCTAACTGTTGCGATGTTATCTAGCAATCTATGGATTTTTGTGCTTTGACTTCTCATTAAAAAAACTTTTATCCCAAATATCCTTTTTGCTTATAATGATCACTATTTCGTTGGATAGTCAAAAAAAATTTTTTACCATGGAATGATAATTTCCTTTTGCATTCTTTCTATTCATAGAGATTGTATTAAAACATAAAAAATTAGTCCCACGCGTGCAAAAGATAGGTAAGCATCTAGTGCCTGAAAACTCACCTTAATGAATGGGCATACGCGACACGCGCCGAGCTAATGAAACATCGGTTATTAATTAAAAGAATAACTCGTCAGAAGTATAAATGAAATGGTACAAAGCCAAATCATAACTGCTTTATTAGTTCGTTCCTAGGACCTGTGATGATTGGTGGACAGATGAAGGATATTGACGAATATATCCAAAATATTTTTTAAAAGAAGCAACTGGGTACATTTCTGTATTAGTCAGAACACAAATCGTATAATTAATAAACAAGATAAGAAATTTCATTTAAGCGGGCTCACAAATGACTGATTATATAATAATTTTATTCTGTTTTTCCATTTTCCTACCCATTTAATTTGTATAGTATAGCACAGCGTCGGATCATCGTCAACGTCTTAATGAACATAGCCACATGGCTGTGGCCATCATAAATCGCTCAGACGTCCACGTTATCATCTTTAACCACGTAGAGCATAACAGGGTCTACATTTAGGTCCATAACAAGTTGATTGCCAGTACGTGGCTGTATAACTACACATACGCACAGTCAGGTAAATCAGTCTTTTTACACAAGATTAACTTATTTTGGTTTAGAAAACTCAATAAATTTTAAAAAACGTTAAATACAAACATGTGAAGTGCTACATATTAACAAACCGACACTCGAATTATGCAAAAAAGAAAGCATCTACGAAGGTTAAGCTCGAATCAGAAATAACGCATATGATTCTCTACCTGAAACAATTTTATGTTTTGGCTTACAATTCAAAATGTATAAATATATTTATATGTTGATTCATAAGAAAAAATGAAAGAAATTTTGATTTCGTCTGAAAGCCTTTCTTTAAATCTACACTAATTAACAAAATTTTTTTTTAATGCGAAATATTACGCGGTAGACAGAATAATAACAAATTTGTTATATACACTGTGAAATTATTATTTAGAAGAAAATAAGTAAATAATATATTCCTTTAATAAATGACATCTCCAAGGAATGAATCACAATACGTGTCGTAAAATATTGCAATAATCCATGAATTGCTCTCCTTCTAAACAAATTATCCATATTTTGTTTAACATTTTAAACATCATACAAACACTTCTGTGATCCTCAGGCACATACCTTGAGCTTCAGTCTTGTACGACCCTCCTCATCAAGAGCACCTTCTTCATTACCAGCAGTCGCATAAAATTGAGGATCAAATGGGCGAGTTTCAACAGACAAAAAGTTCGGCATTTTCACAAGATGAATAGCCCTAAGGAAAATAACAGTAAATTAAGCAGATAATTATCACAATGTTTGAATAGAGCACAAATATGCCTATAGGCCAGTAAATCTCGAAAGTAAGAAGGAAATTTCCAAAGGTTTGGTAGAAAAACTTGTCAAAGAAAATGCAACGTCATACAAGCCCAGGTTTTATCTTAAGCCAAAAAATTTCCTATCCGACGCCTCGAAGGCTCGAATTGTTCTTAACGGCAAAATTTCATTAAACTGTGCGCTACGAAATTGAAAGAGCTATCCTGCATATGAAAGGATCACATTTTATTATGAAACGGTTATGTCAATGATTTTTAAAATAGACCGTGATATTATGCATGAGTTTTAAGGAAACGTAGGCCCAAGACTGTTGGCGAATTAATTTCAGTGGCGTTAAGGAAAAATTTCGCCATCATACTTCAAGGTTAAGATGCCAATTCTCAGGTGGATCGATGAAAAGGTGTTCTGCTACATAGTCCGAAAAGTTATCACACTTTTTGCGAAACACTCAACTATGTGTTTATTTTGCTGCCAAGTTACAGACCAGCTTACGGTTTGATTTAAGTTAACAACGTTGAAAGCCATCAATTTAATAGTTGAACACCAAATAAAATATGACAAATATGCGCAACCACTTTTTCATTGATTGTAAAATAAAGACAAAATACTTTTCTGTTTTCAGCATTTTCATTATGTGAAGTCATAAGCGATGATTTCAAAATCGTCAAACCTAAGTAGAATAGGTAGTTGAAATAAAAGGTCTCGTAGTCTAGGCATAAACAAAAACAAAATAAACAAAAACGCCTTAAAATGATGCATCGGGTTCAAGTGCTACATTATATTTAAGTGGTACTTACTTGCCTAAGTCGGCTCTAATTAACGGAAAGTCTACTGGAATTCTTGTTTCTAATGGTTCTTCCGTTCCATCATCATCGTCTTTTACTGAATCTTGATCAGAAAATTTATTGTCCCTGACGCCATCATTAGCGGCTTCAAAGCGAGATCGTTTGAAATTTGACAAATCGCTGTCTTCGTCATCCGAACCGTCTAAGACTCGGCGTTCTGCAGCTCGTTTCCTATATTTGTTATATCTGGAGTCGACTTCACTATTGCATTCGCCATCACTGAAGACGGCAT
Organism: Eudiplozoon nipponicum; assembly: GCA_029291075.1. Classification (NCBI taxonomy): domain Eukaryota; kingdom Metazoa; phylum Platyhelminthes; class Monogenea; order Mazocraeidea; family Diplozoidae; genus Eudiplozoon; species Eudiplozoon nipponicum. Next base: position 14,704 of record JAQBSW010000343.1, read on the forward strand.
TTGTAGCATTTCCCCCTGCGGAGATTTCGACAAATGTAACACAACATAATAAGCAAGGTCAATTTCTAAAATGAGATTTTGTATATATATGAGACATGTAGACATCAGAAAAAAGGTTTAACTAATATATATTAGTAAAACCATTTCCTGATCTCTACATGTCTACTCTCTCTCTATATATATATATATATATATATATATATATATATATATATATATATATATATATATATAACCACAACCGTTATTCCATGGGATTATTTATGTCATTCTGACCGACTACTCAGGAAACCTTAGTTTTCCCTTTTTCAATAATTGGGGAAACAGATCTTGTGTAGACTTTCTTCTATCCAGTAATGCTGCAAATCTCTTACCTAATTTATTCCATGGAATAACGTATATTAATAAATCTTATTTCTACCAGTATCTACAGCCATTATTCTGGATTAGTTAGAAAAATCGTTCATCCAATCCCAACTGTACATTTGTCGTAACCAATCCCCTCTTCGCTATGTTAGTCATTGTTTTACACAATTTAGACCACTCCTTTTTCGTAACGTCATGAGCTGCGTCATCGCTTTCATTGTAATTGCGTGCGTAATTGATGGATGTGTCGTATTCTGCGGAACGTAGGCTTGTCAGTTGTCTTTGTTCCAGTCCAATTTAATATCATTTTGAATTATTTTCTGCACGTTTAAGCAGGGGCTCAGCTTATTAATTGCAATAGCTTCAAAGGCTGATTTTTGTGCAGGAACTGCACCCCTGATGAAGATGCTGATTTAGTCTAGTGTAAAACCTCTTTTTTGATCTGCCGATGTACTGAGCGTTGCAGATACATTGAAATTTGTATACAACCAAAGGTGTTGACGTCACAGAGAGGCTATCTTTTTCATTAGTGCGCATCAGTTTTGTTGTGTTGAATACCATTCTCACTTGTATTGATGGAAACTGTGCTTTAGTCGCTCGAACTACTTTTCTTTTGAAGATATCGGCTGGAAGATCACCTCCAAAAAGATCAATAAGCGTTACTCTCTGGAGTGTTTTGTTTTCCTCCAAATTGGATTCGATTTTGTTGCGTTGCCTCAAGTTGTATTCGATGAACCAGTCCGGATAGCCATTATTTCTCAACACTTCGTGAAGCAAATTTAACTCTAATTCAATGTTGTTCGGTGAACAAATCCTTCGTATTCGTGTGCCAAAACTTATTATCAGGTTCCTTTTGTACGCCCTTGGCACACTACTGAAATAATAGAAATACTGCCCAGTCCATATGGATTTCTTATGTACTGGCCTTAAGAACGCAAAACTACGAGATCTCGCTCTTTAAATCGGACCTCCGAAGTGCGTATGGCCAATATATGCGCACATTCAAAGTCAATAAACTGGTCACCAAATAGCATCTACAGGGACTAAATAAGCTTCAACGAAACAAAAAAATCAGACTCATGAAGCCAGACAAAGAGACATGCGGTGTTAATGAACTCTACGGATTATAAAGCCTATCATGAAAGGAAGAATGGAGCACGTTGTACAGGATAGCTTTCAATTTGTGGAAAAAAGTTACGCTTTGAATTTAAAAGAATGGAAAATGTTGTCCCCCGGTATAAAGTCTCTCTTTACTAGCATTCCATTAAATAAAACTATAAATATACTATGTGAATATCTATGATCATCAGAAGCGAAATCACTGATAGAAGTGGACGACATAAGAGAACTATTTTTAATATGTTCATACAATGAACAACTCGTATTCCAAGGAGACTACTACAAACAAATTGACCCCATAGGTATAGGCAGTCCTCTTGGACCAGTATTGGCAGACATATACATGCATCATTTAAAAAAAATTAAAACCATTTAAAAATGGAGCTCATTCTTACGTACGCCAGATTGAAGATACTTTCATGATCGTTGAAAAGGATGAAGATATAAATGCACTGCTTCATCACATAAACAAGGTAGACCAATCAATCACGTTTGCAATAGAAGAAGAAGGCGGATATTTATCCTTTCTATAAGGAGGGATTAAGAAGGTACTATCAGAAGGTCAGTGTTCTGAATCACAGTAACAAGCACAGCAAACGGACAGAGTGAGTAGACAAGTCAGAAGAAAGAGTTGCCTAAAATATTAGGCTTTATTCATCATATAATGCAGATATACATGCTAAAAGACAAAACAAAACATGTTAGTATACGAACGGTGTGAATATAAATGTGTGTACAAATAAACAATCATATCATTCTCCTCCACTGCGATTTGTAGCGTAGCGTCAGAGTCGGAACAAGACTGTTATAGTAACAATTCAAAGAGGATTGAGAAAACATAGTATTTAAACATTTCCACTTCGTAAGTTATAAGGATGAACACGTTGTTGTTGATTGATAAGGTTTTCGAGATTCTCTGATAGGTCACGAGCATTTGAGTTTTCCTTAGATTCACCATTTGCCTTAACATTATCAATATCGGTATCGTCATTATAGGAGTTAAATACTGTTTGTTGCGAAGAACTAATATATATGCAAGTATGTATTAGGTTTTGCAAACCTAGTAACAAATTAGTTCAGTTGTGACCAGAAGGATAAACCAAAGGCAGCATGAACGGAAAGTATAATCTCATGCACATTCGTTTCGTGCTTACTGGCGACTCATCAGTAGGAGCCGGTATTACGCCCTTTAACCACTATATATTTGGTAGAAGATTGTACCGTCCTATTATTCCCGTTACAAATATATAGTGATTAAAACATCAACTCCTACTGACAGTCACATGCCTAGGCAAATGTGCATGAATATACTCCGTTCATACTGCTATACCCAATTATAGACTAAGTCATTATAGGAGGTTTGTTCATCAGCAACAACCGGTTCATTTTCACAGAGTCCCATATTAGTTCCAGCTTCATTCATCAGTGCGTCGGAGCCTTTCGGGGCTAATTGACGGATAGATGCTGTATCTTCTCTTCCATCAGAAAAACGAACATGCGCATAGTTAGGATTGCAATGAATTAGTTCAACTTCTTCCACAGAGGGGTCATATTTAGAAACTCTAGCATTCTTCTTGAGTAAAACTTTGCCAGGAACAGTAAGCCAGGTTGGGAGTGTGGTACCAAAAGTCGACCTTCTATTGTGTCGAAAAAGACGCTCGTGAGGGGTTTCGTTGGTAGATGTGCACAATAATGAACGGATTGAATGTAATGCGTCCAGCAGCACGCATTCCCAGTTTTCAACTGAAAGCCTTTTTGATCTGAGAGCGAGAAGGATCGATTTCCATAAGGTACCATTCATTCTTTCTACCTGTCCATTTCCTTTAGGATTATAAGGAGTCGTTCTACTCGAAGCTATACCTTTTTCCCGAAGAAAATTTTTTACATCGGTCGACATGAAGGAAAAACCTCTGTCTGAGTGAATGTACGAAGGCATCCCAAACATTGCGAATATTTGACACAGGTGAAGTATGACGGTGTGACTGCTAAGGTCAGGACAAGCAAATGCAAAGGGAAATCGAGAATATTCATCGATAACCGTCAGTAGATAACGATTACGAGTTGATGAAGGAAGAGGTCCTTTAAAATCGATAGATAACCGCTCAAACGGTTGGGTAGCTTTGATTAATTGGCCTTGAATTGCCGAAGGAAATCTGGGCTTGATTTCAGAGCACACTTCACAACTCAAGGTCATTTTTCGAATTTCATCAATAGAATATGGTAAATTACGAGATTTCACAAAGTGGAGCATACGATAAATTCCAGGATGGCAAAGAGAAACATGTATTTGTTGTAAATCCAGTCCATTTAGAAGCGCACCACAACAGGATCGACTTAGTGCATCTGCTGCTTTGTTATCTTTTCCGGGTCTATAGACAACATCGAAGCTGTAAGGTGATAATTCCATTTTCCAGCGCAAAATTTTATCGTTCTTCACTCTTCCTCGATTTTGATTGCCAAAAATAAAGGAAACAGATCTTTGATCAGTGACAAGTTTGAAATGATTACCCAAAAGTAAATGCCTCCATTTTCGAATAGCTTCAACCACGGCATAGGCTTCTTTTTCAACAGCTGAGTGATGTTTTTCAGATGGCGTCAACGTCCGAGAGAAAAACGCCACGGGTCTTCCATCTTGGTTCAAAGTGGCAGCAATAGCTACGTCCGAAGCATCAGTTTCGACGACAAACGGAATATCACAACGAATAGAAGCTAGAGTTGCTACGGCTAATTCTTTTTTAAGATCATCGAAATTTTGTTTCACAGAGACGGGCAAAGGAAAAGTTCGATTATGAACGAGTGAATGAATTTTATCGGAGAAGTTGGAGATCCACGGCGAATAATAAGCGAAAAATCCCACAATTCTTTGTTGCGACTGCACATTCGACGGTGGTGGGAGATTTTGTAAAGGCTTTAATCGGTCAGGATCAGGTTTAATTTTTCCATTCGATATTTGAAATCCAAGGAGAGTAATTTCTTTAGCTGCGAAAATGCTCTTTGATTCATTTAAGGTCAATCCATATTTTTTAGCGGCATTAAGAAATTTGTTGAGATTTGTTTCGTGTTCAAGCGTATCTCTCCCGCAAACTGTCACATTGTCCACATAGACAAATGTATCTGTGAGATGTTCCTGTGCGATTATATGATCCATAGTTCTTTGGAAACATGAGACACCATTCGTCACTCCGAAGGGAATGCGACGGAATTGAAACAAGCGTCCACACGCTTCGAAAGCAGTAAATACCTTTTCATGTTCTTGGATAGGTATTTGGTGGTAAGCGCTTTTGAGATTCAAAGTGCTGAATATATGATATTTTGAAATGGTTTCAGCCATCTGGTCTATTCTTTAAATCAAGTTTGCGTGCTTGAAGTTCGATGACTAGTTAAATACAATGGGATTGGTGTTTACTTCAAGCACGCAAACTTGATTTAAAGAATTGTTACCACCACCCGCGCAATCAATTATTGTTTAATCTGGTCTATTTTCGGCAAAGGATATGCGTCTAAGAGTGTGAATTTGTTGACCGTTTGGCTGTAGTCCACAACCATACGTTTCTTGTGATTCTCATTCGATACCACGAGAACTTGTGCTCTCCACGGGGATGTTGAAGGTTCGATAATGCCATCAGAAACTAATCTGTTTATTTCATCCCGGATAAATATTTCATCCATTCGATTGTACCTTCTTGATTTCGTAGCAATAGGCCTCCAGTTAGCAGTTAAATGGTGGAAAAGAGGCGGGGACGTAACAGATGCAGGTTTCAGTAAACAGACGGTGAATGACGATTTATGACCACCAAAAGAGATATTTACACTTTTATGCAATCCAAGGAAGTCATGACCGAGGAGTACGTCAGTACAAAGATCAGAAAGTATAGATAGCTTGATATTTTGATAAACACATGATTTGTATTGAATCGACACAAAACAATGGCCTTTGGTATGACTCGAAAATGAGCTAGACGCCATGGTTATTGTTTCTCGTGAGGAGTGAATTTTCCAATTATTTTTAAAAACGAAGGCTTCTGAAACATAACTACAGGAACTGCCTGTATCAACGAGAGCATGACAATTTATGTTATTGACTTCTAGATTTATTACACATTTGGTGAGACAATCAGGAGCAGCAGCTAATACAGTTGCAGATATGGTAGGATGAAGCGTCGAAACCACTGGGCGGTGATTCTTAGAGCGACATACCTTTTGAAAATGTCCTTTGTTTCCACAACTTTTACAGAAAGCGTTTCTGGCCGGACATTTCCATCTTAAATGATAATCGTACCCACAAAAGTCACATTTTTGTTTAACAGCAGCAACAAGATTATCTGTAGATTTATCGGAGGTTGATGAAGGACAGAGTGGCTAAACCGTTGCAGTGTGTGCAGAATTCAAACAGTTTTGATATGATAATGATTGCTTTTCCGCCATTTCGAGACCACGTGCTTGATCAAAAGCCGCTTGAAAATTAAGTGAGTTGTGTTCTAAGAGACGTTGTCTGATTGAATTGGACTGGATTCCATTAATGAAGGCATCGCGCAGAGCATCGTCTCGATTTTCCTCGGCCGTAGTTGGTTTGAAATTGCATTCCCTAGCTAACGATTTCAGAATCTGAACAAATTGATCCAATGTTTGTCCATTTTCTTGTTTAGTAGTCGCGAGTATATGACGAACAAAGACTTCATTTTTCGGTCTGACATAGAGATTCATTAGAGTTTTGATAGCATGATCATAAGTATCACAGTCAACGATGTGTTCATATACGTTAGGAGAGACGTAGGAAATAAGAGTGTCTAATTTATCCGGATTCATGGATTCAACTGATTTTAGGAGGCCACAGAATGTACGATACCAATGATTCCATTGTTTTGCTGCATCTGGTGCACTAGGTTCAACATCATATCTTTCTGGTCTGAGTAGGCGTTCCATGATTGGGTTATATGATGAATAAATTGTTCTGAATCACAGTAACAAGCACAGCAAACGGGCAGAGTGAGTAGACAAGTCAGAAGAAAGAGTTGCCTAAAATATTAGGCTTTATTCATCATATAATGCAGATATAAATGCTAAAAGACAAAACAAAGCATGTTAGTATACGAACGGTGTGAATATAAATGTGTGTACAAATAAACAATCATATCAGTCAGTACACAAGAAATCAAGCTGGACTGGGCAGTATAACCAATTATTTCAGTGTGCCAAGGGCGTACAGAAGGAACCTGATAATAAGTTTTGGCACACGAATACGAAGGATTTGTTCACCTAAGAACATTGAATTAGAGCTAAATTTGCTTCACGAAGTGTTGAGAAATAATGGCTATCCGGACAGGTTCATCGAATACAACTTGAGGAAACGCAATAAAATCGAATCCATATAATATTGTAAACTAGAAGGCATTTAAAATCAGTTTCCATTTATCTTTTGTATCCAGCTTTAGGATCTTCTGCTAGCTGAACGCGATCTTAAATTTGCCAGAACCTTTTTCTTTCGAAACTCGATTTCACCGACACTAAATTTCTAATACCGATAGTTCGCCTCTAAATGGAAAAACAGGGATGAAATTTGGATATTGTTTGTTTCAGTCAAATTATATATATATATATATATATATATATATATATATATATATATATATATATATATATATATATATATATATATCTTAGGCACATTTAAAGAAAGTCAGAAACAATTATCATACATATACAAATTTCATTGTATAAAGTAAAATACTTACAAAAATACAATGCAATTGATTGGCAATGAATCATCAAAGTCAGCAATAATACGTAAACATTCAGTAAATCCCGAAAATCTGCAAGACTAGGGCCGGGAACCTTGAAATTGCACTGGATCTAAGTTGAAGTAAAAGTAGCTGCTTAAACGATATCGTTATGAACAACACCCGAATCTGAACAAGTTAGAATCATTATTATTACCACACGCGATATCAGGAGAGACGCAACAGACCAAAAATATGGTACATGCAAATGCCGACAAAGCGAGTCTAGAGAAAACTCGATCCGTCGATGAAGAGTAACCAAATCTCAAGCATTATTTCGATATTCAGTAAGAATCACTCATATTCGAAAAACCGCACAAGCCAGCACGTAGTTTAGCACGAAAAACTAGTACGACAATTGCAAAATAGAAAATATCTTGCTAGATTAAACAAAATCTTTTATATTAATCAAAGCTTCAATCTTGATATAAACACCATCGCCATTACACACACACACACATATATATATATATATATATATATATATATATATATACATTTTTCAGTATAAACTAAGTATTGTTTAATATAATATCATCATCAGGCACAGTAATTAAAAAGCCATTAGTAACGGAAATTTAATTGCCATATAACAATAAGAGAAATCCAAAAACAATTCTGACCAGTACGTGATGAGTACCCAATAAGGGCGTAGCCGGTCTACTGGATGAATTGCCTTTTCTACACTATACCATTCTTAGTTTATACTGACAAGTGTATGTCCTTAATGGGTCAGGTGTCTATATTAAGTTCGCAACATTGATCATATTAAAAGTTATCAACTAGTTTTCACAGCAGAAATACAGTTTCCTTATGGTTTTCACTGTATTACGTTATAAAAAACCATACTAATAGGGTTACGAAGATGATTCTACTAGAAATCTGCAACAAGATCGCTACCAAGCTCTACTCTATGCTATATCGCGAAGGGTTTCCAACCGAGAACTAATATACGCACGCGGTCCCCATCCTAACAGTGTTGTTTATAATAGCATCTATTATAAAATTAAAATAATGGGAGAAGTAGACAAGTTTGACAATCACCAGAGCTGATAGTAAATTTGTGCGTTAACTCGTTGTAGACCCTAACGCGACCGAAAGTGATTGTGTAAAGAGCAGGTACAAAATTTACAAATTTGTTTGACACCCACTTTCAACACAATATCGAATAGAACATTTCCATCCACAGAGTCAAATGCACCCTTGAAGTCTAGAATGTTGGCTAGTGTAGGACGGCGATATACATGTCGCTGTAAAAGAACCTGCCTGAAGGTAAAAATATATATGCAACCTCATTCTGATCGGAATCCGGTTTGTTCTTATTTAGTATGTGAATCACGCGAAGCAATAGGACGACGTAAGACAACCGAAGCGGATTAACAATACACGACTGGAGTCAAGCTTATACTACGATAATTATAACACGAATTACGATTTCCCTTTTTGAAGGTAAGAATGATGGTCGATTCATTCCAGCCAGGTGGTACGGACTCCTTATTCCATATAGTACGAAAAAAGTTGGTCACCGTACAAGAAATAATATCGCCACCATCCTTAAATTAGCCTGGAAGCATATTATCACGGCCTGCGACGTTGAGAGAATAAAACTCTATACTGTTGATACAGGCATGTTTTCGGGAATCAGAACTAAGGCAGGTGCCCAAGACATGTTTTCAAAGAGTTCAGTACACTTATCGATAATTAGACGGTTGTTACTATCATTTATCGTTTCGCTAACTGTTTATTTTTCTCGGACTTGTTGTGCTGCTACTACCTGATGTGAAAGATGTTTCCATCTATTAAGCTTTTCTGGTCCAAAAGGACTCAAAATCGATTCTTAGAATGTGCTTAAGTTGGCGTCTTATACTTCTACAAATAATATTATGAGCCGAGCTAGGTTGAATTTCAAGTATTTTCATAAATTTAACTGAGAGCAATGATTATTTCTACAAGGGCCTACAATGCTACATAAATACATGTATTAAGCGTAGTGGTTTTAATTTTCGGCATCGAGAACGGTTAACAGTTACTTTAGAATATATTTACATTTTTGTTAAAGTTACTATGAATATATTAATCTAGATAACACAGAAGTGAGGCAAACTAAATCTCAACATAACATAATTATGGCAAAGTCTACATTAAGGCAGCCCAATTCATACGTTTTCCTCCTAATTAGGATCTCTTCATGTACTGTCAAAAATAACGTGCGTATAGTTATTTAACCAAACAGGAACCAATCACATCTGCTGCGTCTAGGATTATTTATGTACGAATGTGTGAATATTTTTCTTCCTAAGGAAAATTAAAATTCCGGTTTTTCTATATAACGGTTGGCAAATAAATATGGAAACAGAAATTAATATAAAAAGTAATCATAGTTTCAGAAAAAAAAATATTTACCATAACTCTTATTGTTGGCTTTCGGGCTTGAAACATCGTCAGAATCTGAGGAAGAAATATCATTGCCGAGAATATCTTTCTGAGATAGACCTCTGGCAGTGGACATATGACTGGTATTCGCAACATCATTTTCATCATCATTCTCGTCATCATCATCATCGCTGCCAAATACGGCAGCTCCCAACGTCCCGCTAACTGAGTTCGCTCGCATCTGTTGAGAATTTTCATATTGAAGACTGCCACCATCTTCCTCGTCTTCACTATCGTCACAATCCTGTCGTTCTTCTACTTTCTGTTCTATCTCCTCAATTTCTTTTTTTTCCCCACCAATATTAATCTTTTTCACACTTGAATTGTTATTTCTTTGTTGGAGTGCATCATCTCCCTCACTATCAACATCTTCAGAGCTAGATGATACTTCGCTGTTATCCGAATCAAAGACTTGGCGCTGATTAGACGTGACAGAATTTTTCTGTTTATGATCGTATACATCTCTCTCGTCATCGTCATTTTCAGACCCACTGCTGTTGTTTAACTCATTGCTATTTGCGATTTCTTGCTGATTATGATATTTTGAACGAAATAAAACTCAAATAAATAGGTTTCCATTAATAGGACAAATACAATTTCAAAAGGGATAAAATCAATATTTATGACAACAAAATTTTAATGATAGTATAACTCATTGCAAAATAATTGTTTCGCGCGACGTTGAAACAATAAACATTAAAACTATTCGAGAGGCAAGATTCTTGATTAAATGGAAGTAACGAAATGTCCATAGGAGCTCTGCAAAAGCAGCAAAAGCCACGGTAAAACGTAAATAGTAGCGGTAATGTAGCCCTAATATTATCGAAACACTGTCGCCAGTCGCAATGTTTCGACCTTTGTTACCTAAAAATTACATAGTACCAACACAATGGATTACAATTTATGTTAAAATTCATCAAAATATTAAGATTTACAACTATTTCTGAACACCTGTTACTCCAGAATATCAATGCACCCTGGCCTTGATCGATATCATTTAACAGTTTTCGTGGTAATCATGATATCATTCTAATATATAACGGTTAGATACTGTTTGTTGCGGAGAACGAATATATACGCGTGGGTATTAGACATCACACACATAGTAAAAAATTAGTTCACATACAATCAGAGGAATAAACCGAAGACAGCATCAACAGAATGTATAATCACATGTTTACGTGTGAATGCATTTATCGTTTCCACCTCAGTAGGATTGCCCAAAGGTAAAGTCAAAATTGTATATAACGTTACATGCAAATTGCAGTGAAATTTTACCTTTTACAGTAAGTAAAAGAAGCTTGACTGAATATGAAAACAGCATAATCATGCGCAAAATATGAACGTTAATGTAGAACGTATTCCATCTTTTATGCGTTTTATTGCCTCTGCACCTTTATTATAAGCAAATAAACACTAGATAACCGCATTTGCAGAAAAAATAGCTCAGCGATTACACGATTAAAAGCTATTAATCCAGATAGCGACCATATTGACCATACTGGCTACTCTCACAAACCAGATGACACCTTAATCAGCGGAAATCTTCACGATATTAAAACTACTTCTGCGGATGACTTGATTCGTCGAAAAAAAATCATAATTGAAACCACAGGAATATTCTATTCTGGATGTCGACATATTGAGCCCACAACACCACACTCCCGCGAAACAGAAAACACCTGAACAAGCGAAATATTGCTGTCCGGCAAAGCGACTCACACAAATGACTGGATTCATATAAAAACAGGCCAGAATTGCTATAATCAGAATTTAGTTACTGAGTTCTCTACCACAATACAAGACAATCGCACAAATTATTTGACAAATATCTAAGCGAGAATTTACGCGATAGCGAAGGAGCTCCTGAAAATCAATGGATTATTCATAAAGTCAGGTCAGAATTTATTATTCGGATATATCCCGGTTACCAAAGCCACTCGGATGAATGGATTCGAGGAAAAGACAGGTCAGTATTACAATGATCAGAAGTTATTATTCGACGTATATAATACTTAGTCAACCCACAAGTCGCTCGTGGGTGGGCTAAAATCCACTGGATAGCAGAGGAAATCGGACTAGTGTCGAATTTGGCATGAAAGGCGTCATCATTGACATCACCAGAAGACAGTATTCGACATACCTATTACTTAGTTCTACCACAAGACACTCACTAAAAATCTACGCGTAATCCACAAGTAGAATTTAAGAGGAAATCGAGCATATTATCCAAAATCACCTATATTACTAAACTGTGTGAAATCTGCGAAGTAGGAAAGAAATCCTTACAGCAAATTTAATTAATAACTGACAGGATCAGAAGTTAGTATTCAATATAGCTATCACGCAGAAATATCGCAAGACACTCTCAATGATCAGGTGACACATGGACAGGCAAAATCTGCGGATTACAAGAATCGAAAAAATTGACAGACAATTCAGTGTAAGTAGGTATTAGGTGTTGCGAACCTAGTAACAAATTAGTTCAGTTGTGACCAGAAGGATAAACCAAAGACAGCACGAACGGAAAGTATAATCTCATGCACATTCGTTTCGTGCTTACTGGCGACTCATCAGTAGGAGCCGGTATTACGCCCTTTAACTACTATATATTGGTAGAAGAATGTGGAATAATAGGACGGTACAATCTCCTAGACGAATGTGTAAACCTGTAATAGTGAAGCTAACATCATACTAAAGTCAACGACAATGCGACTTCAATGCTAACTCACACTATATAATATATATACCGAGTCTGTAAAGGATACTAACACTATGGCTATTGTGTTAGTAACCGATACCAACATTGTTGTAATCGAAAAGGTACATGGTACTAACACTATGGCTTCCGAGTCGGTACATGATACCAACCTGATGGATATAAATTTATGCTAAAGTTCACCCAAATTGAGAATTACAACAATTTTTGAACACCTGTTACTCCAGTTAATCCATACACTCTGGCCTGGTCGATATCAGTTATCACATTTCGCGGTAAGCATGACATCATTCAATTCAATGTATTACAGTTAAATACTGTTTGTTGCGGTGAGCTAATATATATGCAGGTATGTATTAGGTGTTGCGAACCTAGTAACAAATTAGTTCAGTTGTGACCAGAGGATAAATCAAAGACAGAATGAACGTTAAGTATAATCCCATACACATTCGTTTGGTGCTTACTGGCGACTCATCAGTAGGAGCCGGTATTACGCCCTTTAACCACTATATATTTTGGTCAAGAATGTGGGATAACAGAACGATACAATCTCCTAGACTAATGTGAAAACCTGCAATATTGAAGCTAACATCATATAGTCTCGACAATGCGACTTCAACACTAACTCACTCTATATAATATATATACCGAGACTGTAAAGGATACAAACACTATGGCTATTTTGCCAGTAACGGATGCCAATATTGTAGTATCGAAAAGGTACATGGTACTAACACTGTGGTTGCCGAGTCGGTACATGGTACCAACATGATGAATATCAATTTAAGCCAAAGTTCACCGAAATTGAGAATTACAACTATATCTGAAAACCTGTTACTCCAGTAAATCCTTACATTCTGGCCTTGATCGATATCAGTTATCGCATTTCACGGTAAGCATAACATCATTGAATTGAATATATAACAGTTAAATATTGTTTGTTGCGGAGACCTAATATATATATATATATATATATATATATATATATATATATATATATATATATACATATATATATATATATACAAGTATGTATTACGTGTTTCGAACCAAATAAAAAATTAGTTCTGTTGTGACCAGAAGGATAAACCAAAGACAGCATAAACGGAAAGTATAATCTCATGCATATTTGTTTCGTGCTTACTGGCGATTCACCAGTAAGGGCGGGTATTACGCCCTTTAACCACTATATATTAGGGTGAGGAATGTAGGGTAATAGGACGGTACAATCTCTTAGACTAATGTTTAACCTATAGTAGTGAAGCTAACACCATATAAAGTCTCGAAAATGCGACTGTAACGCTAGCTTACTCTATATAATTTATATACCGAGTCTGTAAAGGATACTAACACTATGGCTATTGTGTTAGTAAACGATAGCAACATAGTAGTACCGAAAGGGTACATGGTACTAACACCATGGTTTCAGATTCGGGACATGGTAAAGAATTGGTATATATGATTTAGAGTGAGCTAACGTGAAAGTCGCATTGTCGAGACTTTATATGCTGTTAGCTTCACGACTGCAGGTTTACACATTCGTCTAGGTGATTGTACCGTCCTATTATTCAAAATTTTTCACCGAAACATATAGTGGTTAAAGTGCGTAATACCGGCTCCTACTGATGATAAAACACCATTTCCATGATAAGTAGATAGTATTCCAGATGTCAAACATATGATGATGCTGCAACCAACTCTCATAAGCCAGATGACACACGCATGGGAGAAAATTCCTGAGGTATAGATGCAACTCCTGCGGATTACTGGATTCGTGACTAAATCCATTAGAATAATTTTCAATTCAGGATTTCAACCACTTTATCCTACTTCGTCACACTCTAGCAATATAGGTGACACTTAAATGACAAAAACTCTGGACACTAGCAGAGAAAATCCTACGGACAACTGGATTCGTTTAAAAGACAGATGAGCAATTCCATGGTCAGAAATTACCACCTACATCTCAAGACAATCTGACCAATCAGGTGATATTTATATAATTACATGAACATTGGTTTTGTGGGCGGTGATAACAACTATTTAAATCAATGTTGCGATTTTATATAAACACCTGTCCTATTATATACATAAATTTGTACATATAAACTAAGCATTGTATAATGTAGAAAAGGCCATTACTTCAGTATATCGGTTTCGTCCTTATTGGGATTTTGTCGCGAATAGACGTATCCAGGGTGGATGGTACAAAATCTCCGTGGTAGCATAGCAGCTGCCGCGGAAAATTTCATTCTCCGAAAAAAAATGCACAACGAATGCAAGATATCAACCACCTGATTCAACATCACCACTAACTAACTAGTAGATTTTTGGACGTGTGAAATTGGTCGGGCCAGAAGAGAAACTCCTCTGTATGGCTAGATTCGTACAAACAAACGTGATTTCCTGAGCGGACTTATTCGAGATGCCGTCCTACGGAACTCTTACCAACACACTCTGGACATGCAGGTAACACTTGAATGAGCAAATATTTGCGGGCTAGCAAAGTTACTCCTTTAGATAACTTGATTCGAATTAAGGATAAGTGAAAAGTGACAATAAAAAATTATAATTCCACGCATCGACCAAATTGTAAAAGCACAAAACGCGCATTAATCGATGAACGCTCGAATGTTCGCAAAGCTACCTCGGTGGACCAAGAGATACAAGAATGAGCCACATTCTCCAAAAACGCATAGCAACTTTTGAGAATGACTGGAATAGTATGAAAGACAGATTAGAATTGCAATGATCATAGTTTAATATTCCATATACAACACTTAACCGTACAACAAACCAATATCCATAATGAACTGACATTTTGATGATAGAAAAGTGCAAGTTGGCGAAGCAGCTTTCGCAGATTAATTTATTTGTACAAAATTGGTAGGTGAAACCAGGAGCAGCATTTAATATTCGAGATATCGACCTCGTGAACTTATACTAAGACACTCTCGCCAACCAGGTGGCACTTAAATTAGCCAAAATCTGCGGGCTAACGCAGCAACTCCTGCAAATGACTTGATTCGTCGAAAGGCCAGATCAGCATTTCCATGACAAGAAGTTGATATTCGAGATAACGAGGACTTATTGACACCGCAAGATACTGTCACTGATCAGGTAACACTTGGATAGGCGAAAATCTGTGGGTCAACAAAACAACTCCTGTGGATTACGGGAGTCGTAGAAAAAATTTGTAAACTAATAAATGAGTATAATATATTCAAAATATCGATCAAATGATCCAACACCACCACCACATTCTCATCAACCAGGAATACTTGAATGAGCCAAGATCTGTTAGCAACTCCAGAGAATGATTGGACTCATATAAAAGGCAGCTCCGTATTACCATGATTATGAGACAAAATGCAAGATATCTACCAGTCATACCGCAAGACAATCTTACTAATGATGCAAAACCTAGACATGCGCAAATCTTCGGGTCATAAGATGACATCCTGTGGAATACTGGATTCGTAGAAAACACTAGGTAAACAAGCCATTCAGATAATTAGATTTTCACGATAACGACCACTTTCTGGAAAATAACTAATCTTTCACGAGCATGGAGGTACTTGGACAAGCGAAAATCCAAAGGCAAGTAAAGGAACTCTTGCGAATTCTGCAAAAAGCCACTCCAGTATTACCATGATCTGAAATCATTGTGCCAGTTAGCGAAATAAAACTGGGCAAAATTGCATTCGTAGAAAAATGTTGGCGAAACAATGATTAGAAGGTAATAATCGAGACATCAACCACTTTGTAACAGCACAAGACGCTCACTAGACGTCTGGTACTTGACTTTGCAAAAATTTGCGGAACAGAAAACATATTCCAGCAGATAATTTGATTCGTGGACAAAATGGTTCTGCGAACCATGAGAAGAATTTATCGACACCTTGATCAAAGATCACCACTCTCTCTCTCTCTAGACAGGTGACACGATGATGTCGAAAGTTTACGGGAATCTAGTGGCAGATAGGACCTATTGGAAAGACCTGGTTATGCTTGACTTTTCCGCATAAGCTTTAATGGAACCTATCGTAGAAACATAATTCTCCGTCAATGTATGTAGGAATGCATATAGGTAGCAATATCAATTAGAGATTGTTTGGAATCACAGTAACAAGCACAGCAAACAGGCAGAGTGAGTCGAAAAGTCAGAAGAAAGAGTTGCCTAAAATATTAGGCATTATTCATCATATAATGCAGATATACATGCTAAAAGACAAAGCAAAACATGTTAGTATACGAACGGTGTGAATATGTGTACAAATAAACAATCATATCATTCTCCACCACTGCGATTTGTAGCGTAGCGTCAGAGTCGGAACAAGACTGTTATAGTAACAATTCAAAGAGGATTGAGAAAACATAGTATTTAAACATTTCCACTTCGTAAGTTATAAGGATGAACACGTTGTTGTTGATTGATAAGGTTTTCGAGATTCTCTGATAGGTCACGAGCATTTGAGTTATCCGTATATTCACCATTTGCCTTAACATTATCATTATCGGTATCGTCATTATAGGAGGTTTGTTCATCAGCAACAACCGGTTCATTTTCACGGAGTCCCATATTAGTTCCAGCTTCATTCATCAGTGCGTCGGAGCCTTTCGGGGCTAATTGACGGATAGATACTGTATATTCTCTTCCATCAGAAAAACGAGCACGCGCACAGTTAGGATTGCAATGAATTAGTTCAACTTCTTCCACAGAGGGGTCATATTTAGAAACTCTAGCATTCTTCTTGGGTAAAACTTTGCCAGGAACAGTAAGCCAGGTTGGGAGTGTGGTACCAAAAGTCGACCTTCTATTGTGTCGAAAAAGACGCTCGTGAGGGGTTTCGTTCGTAGATGTGCACAATAATGAACGGATTGAATGTAATGCGTCCAGCAGCACGCATTCCCAGTTTTCAACTGAAAGCCTTTTTCATCTGAGAGCGAGAAGAATCGATTTCCGTAAGGTACCATTCATTCTTTCTACCTGTCCATTTCCTTTGGGATTATAAGGAGTCGTTCTACTCGAAGCTATACCTTTTTCCCGAGGAAAATTTTGTACCTCGATCGACATGAAGGAAGAACCACTGTCTGAGTGAATGTACGAAGGCATCCCAAACATTGCGAATATTTGACACAGGTGAAGTATGACGGTGTTACTGCTAAGGTCAGGACAAGCAAATGCAAAGGGAAATCGAGAATATTCATCGATGACCGTCAGTAGATAACGATTACGAGTTGATGAAGGAAGAGGTCCTTTAAAATCCATAGATAACCGCTAAACGGTTGGGTAGCTTTGATTAATTGGCCTTGAATTGCCGAAGGAAATCTGGGCTTGATTTCAGAGCACACTTCAAATCTCAAGGTCATTTTTCGAATTTCATCAATAGAATATGGTAAATTACGAGATTTCACAAAGTGGAGCATACGAGAAATTCCAGGGTAACAAAGTGAATCATGTATTTGTTTTAAATCCAGTCCATTTAGAAGCGCACCACAACAGGATCGACTTAGTGCATCTGCTGCTTTGTTTTCTTTTCCGGGTCTATAGACAACATCGAAGCTGTAAGATCATCGAAATTTTGTTTCACAGGGACGGGCAAAGGAAAAGTTCGATTATGAACGAGTGAGTGAATTTTATCGGAGAAGTTGGAGATCCACGGCGAATAATAAGCGAAAAATCCCACAATTCTTTGTTGCGATTGCACATTCGACGGTGGTGGGAGATCTTGTAAAGGCTTTAATCGGTCAGGATCAGGTTTAATTTTTCCATTTGATATTTGAAAACCAAGAAGAGTAATTTCTTTAGCTGCGAAAATGCTCTTTGATTCATTTAAAGTCAATCCATATTTTTTTAGCGGCATTAAGAAATTTGTTGAGATTTGTTTCGTGTTCAAGCGTATCTCTCCCGCAAACTGTCACATTGTCCACATAGACAAATTTTTCTGTGAGATGTTCCTGTGCGATTATATGATCCATAGTTCTTTGGAAACGAGACACCATTCGTCACTCCGAAGGGAATGCGACGGAATTGAAACAAGCATCCACGCGCTCCGAAAGCAGTCAATACCTTTTCATGTTCTTGGATAGGTATTTGGTGGTAAGAGCTTTTGAGATCCAAAGTGCTGAATATATGATATTTTGAAATGGTTTCAGCCATTTGGTCTATTTTCGGCAAAGGATATGCGTCTAAGAGTGTGAATTTGTTGACCGTTTGGCTGTAGTCCACAACCATACGTTTCTTGTGATTCTCATTTGATACCACGAGAAATTGTGCTCTCCACGGGGATGTTGAAGGTTCGATAATACCATCAGAAACTAATCTGTTTATTTCATCCCGGATAAATATTTCATCCATTCGACTGTACCTTCTTGATTTCGTAGCAATAGGCCTCCAGTTAGCAGTTAAATGGTGGAAAGAGAGGCGGGGACGTAACAGATGCAGGTTTCAGTAAACAGACGGTGAATGACGATTTATGACCACCAAAAGAGATATTTACACTTTTATGCAATCCAAGGAAGTCATGACCGAGGAGTACGTCAGTACAAAGATCAGAAAGTATAGATAGCTTGATATTTTGATAAACACATGATTTGTATTGAATCGACACAAAACAATGGCCTTTGGTATGACTCGAAAATGAGCTAGACGCCATGGTTATTGTTTCTCGAGAGGAGTGAATTTTCCAATTATTTTTCAAAACGAAGGCTTCTGAAACATAACTACAGGAACTGCCTGTATCAACGAGAGCATGACAATTTATGTTATTGACTTCTAGATTTATTACACATTTGGTGAGACAATCAGGAGCAGCAGCTAATACAGTTGCAGATATGGTAGGATGAAGCGTCGAAACCACTGGGCGGTGATTCTTAGAGCGGCATACCTTTTGAAAATGTCCCTTGTTTCCACAACTTTTACAGAAAGCGTTTCTGGCCGGACATTTCCATCTTAAATGATAATCGTACCCACAAAAGTCACATTTTTGTTTAACAGCAGCAACAAGATTATCTGTAGATTTATCGGAGGTTGATGAAGGACTGAGTGGCTGAACCGTTGCAGTGTGTGCAGAATTCAAACAGTTTTGATATGATAATGATTGCTTTTCCGCCATTTCGAGACCACGTGCCTGATCAAAAGCCGCTTGAAAATTAAGTGAGTTGTGTTCTAAGAGACGTTGTCTGATTGAATTGGACTGGATTCCATTAATGAAGGCATCGCGCAGAGCATCGTCTCGATTTTCCTCGGCCGTAGTTGGTTTGAAATTGCACTCCCTAGCTAACGATTTCAGAATCTGAACAAATTGATCCAATGTTTGTCCATTTTCTTGTTTAGTAATCGCGAGTATATGACAAACAAAGACTTCATTTTTCGGTCTGAGATAGAGATTCATTAGAGTTTTGATAGCATGATCATATGCATCACAGTCAACGATGTGTTCATATACGTTAGGAGAGACGTAGGAAATAAGAGTGTCTAATTTATCCGGATTCATGGATTCGACTGATTTTAGGAGGCCACAGAATGTACGATAGCAATAATTCCATTGTTTTGCTGCATCTGGTGCACTAGGTTCAACATCAGATCTTTCTGGTCTGAGTAGGCGTTCCATGATTGGGTTATATGATGAATAAATTGTTCTGAATCACAGTAACAAGCACAGCAAACAGGCAGAGTGAATCGAAAATTTAGAAGAAAGAGTTGCCTAAAATATTAGGCTTTATTCATCATATAATGCAGATATACATGCTAAAAGACAAAGCAAAACATGTTAGTATACGAACGGTGTGAATATAAATGTGTGTACAAATAAACAATCATATCAGAGATTTGTAATGATTTTGGTGAAAATGGCCATGATTTCGGACCATGAGTTATTCGACATGTCATTGAATTTTTTTTAAAAACATCTGTCTACTGAATTCACACACTAAACGGTATCTTTTTAGCAATTAATAAAGACTTACAGTATTTCTTTCTTGAAGCGGAGAACCATTCCCTTCGGATTCTAAATTTAGACGATAAAGATGCAAAATGCAAATTTATTTAAACTGAGACTAAAATGATAAGTTACAAAGGTCTCTTAGCTATAAATAATATAAAGGCGATAAATTTATCAATATAAAATTCCATTATATAAATACAGAAATATTTTACAGTATTTGTATATAGAAATATAAGTAAAATCTCTCATACGGTAGGCCACATGAACACCAGGGAGAATATGGCCAAAAATCTAGGGTCTCTCACTACAGAAGCACAAGAGAAAGTTTACGGAACATAGAGTGGAAATAATAAAGATCCTGACGACTGGCAGACACTAATTAGGCAGCTTGGCAATGGTGGCATGAACCTCGCCAAGTCTGATTAGATACAGTTATCCACCAGCTTTATTCGAAACTCGAGAACGGTTTAGCTACATAGTAACACTTAGTATTAAATATGTAATGACGGAAGAACAAGGTTTGGCTGCTGTAGTAAATGTTGACCACTGCCGCGTGGGTAGATAGTGCTCGTCAGCTTTGACTGGCAGACTATCTTAGAGAAGATAAACCGACTTCAATATAACTTGGAAGCTTAGTGATCTTTTACATTCCACATATAACTGGGAATAACACGAACAATAATGAATCTGTACTGTATCGGCCGTTGAGTCGCCTTATCTTCAGAGTTATGCAGGGTGGACAAACAAAATCAGGGAACTACAGACGCGTTCAATTCCAACGCTTTCAGATCTTCCTCTCCTTAATCTAACAAAATAAGACTCTTGTAGTTTATACGAATATGGTGGATGTTGAACAAAGTCAAATACTGCATTATCAAATATCGAAGATATTTTAAAGAAATTATCATGCATTAAACCTCGGGTATCTTTTAACATCAGAGCACATATTGCGCGAACATCGAAAACAAATAAACAAGTTATGGTATATATTTAGGATAAATTTGAAAGCGATATGTTCGCATTCGAAACTAGAATGCGGGATCCTACGTGTACTGAAGAACTGGGTGCACCATCCTTATCCACGTGCTATCGGCATCAAACCTTAGGTTCCACAGAGATCTCTGGATTCGGATAACGGAGCGTCGAGATTGTCCTTAGCAAAAAAGCCGAAGTTTAACAGAATGGATTCCTGCAAACAGACGACTTTGTGCGGAAAACTTAATTACATCTACTAAAATCAATATTATACACTATAATCAACATTGCTTTCTGGTGGCATCTGCATACCCTCCTACCGCATGCAGTACAGACGACAGCAAGAACATCTATTCCGAGGAAAGTTCTACACTAGGTAGATGAAATTTAGTTTTGGTTAAGATTGACATAAATGCTTAATTTGGTCGTTTAAACGCCACAGAATTGCATTTAGAAAACGGATAAATATTAAGCTGAATGAACAAGAACACATGCGAACAAATGCTGGATAGCTGCGCAGAGCAAAGACTATACTTGTGGCGTTGCATCAAATAGCGTTTTACAGACCCTGGACTACAGTGGACTCAAATAGATCCCGCAGCTCTTTGTTATTGATAACGAGGCATTAACCAGGAGTCGTTCGCTTTGGAATATGTAGATCTATTCGGGCCATTCACTCAAAATGTATTAAAAGCTTAATGAAGATAGACCCCTAATGGATATAAGCAGACGAGGACCGTCATCTTCTCCAAAAAAAGTAATAACAAACTCAAGAATCGACTTTAACCTATCTTTATATTTAAAATTAGAACATAAAGTGGACTCAAAAAGACTCGCTATGCACAATTCAAGTACTACCAAAATTGACGATGTAAGCTCTTATAGAATTAGTCATTGGGTCTCTGAAAAGCTCAGATATTCTCGAAGCTAGACTCTAAATCATTGCTAGCGCACCCTATAGCCCTTTTTTCGACCAGAAAGGCTGAACAGCTAGAGGAAGCGTTCTTATCAGTTAATAGTCTATGCTTGTTTCAACTTATTTACGCAACAATTCAAAAAAATAGAAGTCAACAAAGCAATAATTGACTAAAAATAATAAAATAGATCAAATTTGTCATATTGATAGGTTGGCAGAACACGTCAATTACATCAGTGCCGAACCCAGACAGTATGCCGGAATCACCAATGTGGAATGCTAATCTCGAACAACCATCAGAGTTAGAAATACGGAATGCGGTCTTTTGTCATTAACATCGCAAAGTTGCAGGTCTCCATGATCAGCAACCATCCGTACTTAAGAATGGCAAGGACATCATTTGTAGAGAATTGAGTAACGTTTTTCGTACTATATGAAAAAAGGAGACCCAGCCGAGTGCTTGCAGATTGTCGATCATATCCTTCATCTTCTAGAACGGCAAACGTATTTTGTGCAATAATCATCGTGGTATAAGATTGTATCCAGTCTTACTTAGGTTATGCTCCAACTATCCTACGCTGCCTCAGTATTTCGCGTGAATCACTGCAGAAGAACAAGCTAGATTCCAAATGGGACGACGGCGTATCGCTGCTTTTTATTTCGAGAAAAGGATGTAAACTATGAACGTTTTCGAATTGAAACGGGTTTATCATTTTTAATAATATTCGTTTCAAACAGTCAAGGTATTTTAAATTTCTTTATAAATTACGATAATTCTGTTGGAGGACATTCATTGTACCCAGGAACCGACCCGAATTTCTTGACCAAATATATATTGGGTATAGGACGTAGTAATGACTACTATTGACAAGTCGATAGTAAGCAAAAAACGAATGTACACATGATACCATACCTTTCGATCACGCTAACTTAGCTTTATTATTTTGGTCCTATTTCAATCGAGATTTTTAGTTTTCCAAGAACCCATTACTCGATTTAATCATAACATGTGTGGGCAATAACTCAATAAAAAAACTAAATTAATTTATATATCCGCGTTCTTTAGAAAAAATTTGTGTTGACGAAAATATTAAAAATACACTTTAAAAATTTAAATTAAATATGACGATGACATGGCCATAGTATTCAGTAACCCCACAGCATCCAACCCTTCATTACCCCTTATATAGGAACATTTATCCTCGCTCCATTCACAGCTCAGCAATATCGGTCTCAAACTAAACCCCGCCAAGACTCGTTTGATGAAACTTCCCTCC
Organism: Eudiplozoon nipponicum; assembly: GCA_029291075.1. NCBI lineage: Eukaryota > Metazoa > Platyhelminthes > Monogenea > Mazocraeidea > Diplozoidae > Eudiplozoon > Eudiplozoon nipponicum. The sequence goes on from JAQBSW010000343.1 coordinate 38,235, forward strand.
GACTCATTCTGCCCTCTCCCCAAGTGCAAATTATCCCCTTGATATTGAAATAATAGACTTCTCCTCAAACCTTACACACACTACTTCCAAACTATATAAATGCGCCCGTCTGATCTGCTTCAAGACTAACACTCCCATTCTCGAACTCACACTATTCAAGGCATACATTCTACCCCTCATTTCATACGCTAGCGAATTCTACTGTCCTCTCACTCTAGCCTCCCCGTACGCCATCGAACAGATCTCCAGATTTCTAAAGCGAGTCTTCCCCCACAGCCAAAATTATCGGGAACACCTACTCTTAGCAAACCTTCTACCACTTTGGTTTTCCCGTCACCTTCGAGCCATTTCTTTTATCCATAAGATCACAACTTGCCTATCACTGTCCAACTTTGCTCACCCAAGTCACCACTAGGCCACACGTTCTAGCAACTCTTCTATTCAATCTAACTACCCCCCAATATATTTAACAAAATGTATTTCTTTTCCAAAGCCACTAGTATCTTCAACTCTTTTCCCACGGAAATAAAGCTCCTACCCCAGCACGAATTTAAAAAGGCGGCCCACAAGTACTTCATTAACAAATTTCTTTGTGAAACGACCGATTGTAAGCGAAATTGGTTCCTTCTTATTTCATAACATTTCTTGCACCCCTGGCTATTCTCTTTACTGGTTCCGGAGGGTGAAATCCCTCCGCCTGACATCTAATGTCCACTTTCCCACTCTTGACTCCCTGATACAACTACTATTCATATTTTTCATTCTATCATATCCATACAGTGGATACTTTACCACGTTTTGCTCAACCAATCCTTTTCCTTTCTGTTACAGTGGAAGACCGGAAACTCAAAAGATCGCTGGACCACCCAACGGTTTGCATCGGACATCGACTCTCCCTCGTCTACCATCAGTCATAACCTCATTCAACGGACGCTAGTGATCCTTGCACGACACACTAGCTTCAGTCTAGTCGACTCCATCCTGGTCAATACTACACTTCAGAAATTCAATACCCACGAAAAAGCACTCAGTCGGTCGACGGCTGCTTCCGGTCCGCCATCACTTTCGATCTCCCACTCAACTCATCTGTCCAAACCCAGCCTACCCCGCATTGATGCTCGGACACTTCATGGACTGAGCTCCAATTGATCTTGTCTAGTCAAATGGAATTTCTTTTTATTTTTCATCAGATTGAACTATCATGAAATTGATGAAAACTCTCCCCCTTTCCTGTTATTAAAACTGCTAGTCACAATTTCATCCACCTCCGCATATCTTACCTTTGGTTTGTTATTTCAATGGCCGGGCCTGTTGGCGTTTGAACACAAATAAATGTATTATTATTATTATAACACATGGGGTAAGTATTTTTACACATTTTTACCAGCACCATTACTACACTTACTGATAAACAATCGTCAATTACTGTTTCACTTAAACATATATAATCTTACATTTTATTGATGCTTTTCAACTGTAGACCAGGTGGTCTCTCTTCACAAACAAAAATTATAAAAAAAACATTCACAAATTATGAAACTCACCTGATTCACTACCAAAAACTTCTTTATTGATTTCATCTTCATTTACAATAGGACCTTCATTGTCTGAATCATCAGCCGAGACCACTTCACTACCAGAATCGGAACCACACGAGCTCATTTCTAGTAATATTAAACTGATAATTATCACTTCAAAGTGCCTTCAATAATGAATTGTTTTAAATTAAATTTAATTTACGCAATATGTCGGCGAAATACTTTGCGTCGTTACACAAATAAATATACCAAATTTATTATTTCAAACTTTTTTCAAGAGTCAATATTTGTTTCACGACTAAAAAATACTTTTGCTATATGAACAATTTTTTTAAAATTTGGAAAACATTTTAATTTTGAGTAATTGTAGGTTGTTTTAATTTATCAATATGTCACTTTAATTTTGACGGAGAAAATATCTTACCACACATAATTATATCAATGACATCTCGTAAATTGAATCAAAATAAAAGATGCAATTTAACTCACTGTACACGCTACGGCTGGAAGTAAGTTTTATGCGACGTTACTATGAAGACAAGATGGAATATCGAGAGTAGTTGTTTTTTCTGGTCTTTAATAGGGCCACAGAGGCGTTTACAGGAAAGGGCCACGAAAGCTTTGGAATATTGATTTGGTGATAGTATCCAGAAGTCCTTCTGAATGTTTGCTCTGTTTTTTAATTCATCGGCTGGTTATTTGTAAAATTCATCGGAATAAGTAGAATTGTCGAAGCCTGATGTGTTAGTTGCTGTTCGCTTCATAGAATTGTCAAGGTGAACAACTATAGAGGCTCCTAACCTGTTAGTGTCCAAAAAGTCCAAAGATGCCAGATTGTGATCAGTCTGTAAACATATAATAGAATCTGATAAGCGTGCACTTTCAGTCATATCTGTTAAATTCATACCTGCCATGTCTTGAGATAAGTTGCCATTGTCCTCAAACTTAAGATGAGCTTCCACGTCGATCGTATTTAATTATTAATTTGATATTTAATGTTAGGTAATCGGATTGTGAAACCTTTCGCGTGTAGAGAAAGATATTTCCTCCGACATAAAAGTCTTACTTTTGTCAGGACATTGTTTACACGTTTGTGTTACTATGCAAACGTAGTACTAAGCAACGATATTTCTATAAACGGTGTTTAATTATATTTAGTAAACAAATAACGATGTTAACTATGTAAGAATTGTTTATAAGTCAGTTTTGAGTTTACTGATCTGGGTGCCTGACTGTTATTGAGTTGCGGGCACGCCTTTCTGTTTGGTTCTATCTGAATATTCTTTGTTAATAAAATAATAAAATTTGCATCCATCTATCGTTCGTAATACACGTTATTGGGAAAGATCATAAATTTGCTTCAGTCACCATCGTAACGTTCTGTTTTCTGTCGATATCAGCGCATTTCGATCAGCTACTAAATATAGTATATAAATTACAAGAGATTATATCTTAGTATTATGGCTGGTCTATTAAATATTGAGGATATAGAGCAATTAGTAAGTGGACTTAAGGAATGTAATTTAAAAGATAGTTCAGGGGAACTTAAGTATTCTAAATTAGATGATCACACCGCATATATGGATTGTCTGGGCCTGGCATCTCAGAGGCTCTCTTCTGGTAGTGACCAAAGGGCCTCTAAACGCGTTACAAAACACCCAAACAAATAATCTGAAAAGAAATAGTCGTGAAAAACAGAATTGTTAAATCACCTGTTTCCGAACTTCCCCAATATATGCGGAAGTAAAAAATATAAGACAGTGTTAGCAGGAATATATTGTGGAAATCGGGTAACCGTTAAATGAAGAAAATGAAATAAATGCAGTAGGCCGAGCAAGTTACAACCAGTCACGTACAGAATGCTCGAAAACTGAAATTGCGCACAATTCAAAGTATTTATACAGTGAAGTATTTTTAAAAATTCTGTTAAATAAAGGAATAATTTCTTTTTAAATAAAATTCGTTTGAATCAGCCAATGAGGTTTAAATTTATTAGTTACTGTCACCTTAATTTTGATGAAGGAAATATCGTCATCTACATATCTGCGGCGACACCGAGGTGGTTGAGAAACGTAGAAATCCGATTAGATTGTAATCAATGACGTAATACTGGTTGTGCAGTACTATAATATTGGCGTGATATATCTTCCTCCACATACACCACCTTCTCAAAAAAGACGGCTAATAGAAGACGTAATCATCATTCTTTGGCTGACGTTGTACTCTTCCAGAACGAGTTGTGCATAATGGCGCCTCTGAAGTCGGCATCGCGCCCTGGACATTTGTCACTGGTTCTCCTGTTTCATCTGGTATTGCCAAACAGTTTTCATGTTGTGAATTGGTAGAATAAGATTTTTCTATATTAGACAATGTGTCTTCTGAATTCTGCATTTCGTTATGTGCCTGTATGATGGGGTTGCACACATCAGATTCGTCCATGGAACGATGGTCATTCAACGCATCTGATAATTCAGTCCTATCGTCTAACCAGATAAACTGAGGAATGCAACGATCCAACGTAACACAATCCTCAATGCTATTTACCTCTATGATGACATTTTTGTGAGTCATCCTCTTGACCTTATATGGTCCTTTGTAAAATGGTGTCAGGCAATTCTTCCTATTTTCATTAGTTACACACATATGCGAAGCCGATCTTAGATCAGAGGACACATAGCACTTGGTTTTGGTTTTTCTAGTTTTGGTCGGAGCAAACGACACATCTTATCTCTAAGTGCTCCTACAAACCTATCTACAGAACTAGAAGCCCAATTAAGACTACTTGGAGTTTCTACTAGAAGATCTCCAGGCAACCTAAATGGTTCTCCATAAACCGATTCTGCTATTGAAGTACCTAATTGTGCCCTATATCTGTTGCGCATGGCGAGTAGTACTATAGGAAGATCGTGTATCCAGCTTGTTCCACTGGTACACCTTAACGCAGCTTTCAGTTCACGATGCAGCCTTTCTACCATCCCATTTGCTGATGAGCTGTATGCGCTAGTATGCAATAGAGTTGTTCCCATGATGTTGAGGGATCTTTCGAAAAGCTCGGACATAAATTGATTACCTCGATCACTAGTGATCTTTTCCGGAACAACATAACGCGATATCCAATTATGTAGAAACGCGAACAAGACTTCTTGCCCTGTCATATCTTTTAAAATTGTCACTTCGAATTGGCGACAAAATCGATCTACCATAGTTATTAAATATTTGTGGCCATTAACCTTGGGCATTTCGACAATGTCTATATGTACGTGTCTGAACCGTCCAATTGGTATCCCAATATTCTTTGTCTCGATTCTGGTATGTCTCCACACCTTACGCGTTTGACCGTTGGCACCGGCTTTTACCCATACCCGTATGTCTTTAGACATGTGCGGCCATACATATCTATCTTTACTTAATCAAATGGTGGCTTTAATGGATGGATATCCCATATCGTGTAATACTTGGATAATTTTGGCCCGTAACTCCAACGGCACATATGGTCGTGGTTGACTTCTGGACGTTTCGCATAACAACCACTTGCCACTTAGGGGCTTACGAACATATCCTGGTCTTTTGGACAAGACTAACGTAAAGGGATCCAATCCTTGCGCTTCCTCGAGTTGACTAACAAAATCATTCATAGAATCATCTAGATTCTTCAACGGACCATGAAATATAAGCTCGACATCGGCTTCATTCGGTCTGCTAAGTGCATCGGATACCACATTCTCCTTACCAGCAATATGAGACAGTGAAATCAAACTCTGATAACCAGATTATTTAGGAATTTACTCCACAAGAGTAATTAAGCCTCGTTGTTTTACCAAGTATACTAATCAACGGATTATTATCGGTCAATAACTTAAATTTATGAACGTCTAAGAAATGCTAAAAGTGTAGCATTGCAGCGTACACTGCTAGAAGCTCTTCATCAAACGTATCATCACGTTTTTCTCCATCATTAAGCTGACGGCTATAAACCCCAATCGGTCTTAATATGTTCTAATTTCTTTGCTGTAGCAGAGCTCCTATTGCAACATCTGAGGCATCTGTGATTAGCTCGGAAGGTTTCTCCCAATCTAAAGGCGCTAATGTGGTTATGTCCCTTAGTATTTCCTTGGCCTTCTGGAATTTGTCTCGGTCTTCTGGACTCAAGTTTAAAGACCAAGATTTCTTGATCGTGCTCTTTTCCCGAGTGAGATGGCGTGTCAACGATCCTAGAATTCCGGCTAGACCTGGAATGAATCGATGGTAATAGCTGATCATACCCAAGAACCTTCGCAACTGGCGCACGGTTAGAAGCGCCGTAACGTCCTTAATAGCTTGGATCTTATCTTCCAAAGGTTTAATTCCGTCTTTGGAAAGAATATGACCAAGATATTTAACTGAAGAGCATCCGATGTTACTCTTATTAGGTTTGACCACTAATCCATATTGTTCAAGCCTTGTCAAAACCGTTTCCAAATGCCTACGATGTTCATCTCGCGAGCGACTAAAAATTAATATGTCGTCTATGTACACCCTCGCAAATGGACAATTCTGAAGGATTTCTTCAGCCAAACGCTGGAATGTCTGACTGGCATTTTTCAAACCAAAAGGCATTCGAAGAAATTCATGCGATCCCCCTCCTGGAAATCTGACTGCGGTGAGTGGTATCGAACTTTCCTCCATTGGTATCTGATAGTACGCTTTCTGGAGATCTGAAGTTGAATAAACCTCATATCCCATTATATCTCGGAGTAAATTACTCTGGTTAGGGAGAGGATAAGAATCACCCTTCGTCATTGAGTTTATAAGGCGATAATTTCCACAAATTCTACATTGACCCGGTTCTGGTTTGGGAACTACCACTATTGGGGAAGGAAAATTGTAATTTGATTTTCTACGAATCCCCTCTTTGCGCAATTGATGAAATTTCTGACAAGGCAACTTGTTGCTTGTGTTGTGCCAATGGTTGAGCCTTTGGTGAACAAGGCAATGGAGCCACCAATTCTATTTGGTGTTCTACTCCTGTCTTCAATCCTATCCTTTTGGCACTGAAAGGCTGAAACACTGCTAGGTGCTTCTCAATGATATCGGCGAAGTCATGTGCGACCGTTGGACGGGGTAAAAGAACTGTTCTAACTGACAATGTGTTAGACCCCTTATGTGTTGACACCTCTACGCCTTCTGCGATAGTCCTAGCTTTGGGGTTTAACGTCAATTTGAAATGTGCCAAGAAATCCATCCCAATGATGTGGTCTTTCACATCGGCTACGAGAAAATTCCATGTAAAGGAAGATTTCTGGCCTAACGTCACCGACATTTCTTTCATCCCTTTGACTCCTATCGGACTACCGTTAGCGGCCCATAGTTGATAATCAAATGTGAGGCAATCAGCTTCCACCACGTCTGAACTAACTATGCTTACCTCAGCACCCGTATCGATGAGAAATTCCAGTCCAGATAATTCATTTTTAATAATGAATTTGTTGCTGGATAATCCGGCAATGTTTTCCAGATCTCCGCTTAGTAAGAATCTGACTCTCTTGCCCTTTGTATTGGTACTATGTGGTCTTGTCGCATCTTTTGCTCTTGAGTATGCCTTTTAAAGGCATATCTGGGAGCCTTTGCAATGGAACCCCCTCTACGGCTCCTACTAGCGGGGGTTTTATCCTTTTCCCGGTGATGGATTTCTCTCTACCGGTTTAGTGCTTCCTTTCCATCTGGGTCCACCTAATCGCGGGTATATACAATTCTCACCTTGGCACTTTGCACTGCGTCCGTACTCGCAATGTGCCTTACACCATCCGCGTGGCCCTTCGAAGCGTTGACGCGAGTGACTCCCTCGACGTCTATTATACCTATCCTGACTCTGAAGTTGTGCAATGTCACTACGTAAACTAGCAACTTCTCTACATAAGAAACGCAAGGTTTCTTGTATAGTCAGGTTGTTTTCGGCATCTGCCCTGACTGGCTGCACCATGACAGAATCTGCTATTACAGCATGTACTTGTGGTTCCTGCTGTTTATACTCCACGTCTAACCCTCTGAGTTTAGTTGGCCAATCAATGCTCATAGTGTCAAATACTTCCAATGTGGTTCTAAACCTAATTGGTAGCTCAGCTGTGAAAATGGAGTTGACTACATCTCTGGATATATTCAACCTGGAAGCTTTTGTGCAAAGGTGTTCATAAAATTCGGACGGTAATTGACGCCTCATTTTTTCTAAGCGTTATAGTTCGCACATTTGTGCCGATCTTCCAGGCTGATATCTCTGTTGAATTTCAGCCATTAATAACTCAAATGCATTGTACGGCTTTTCTTCCACAGTTCTGTCTATGAAATATTTCCAAGGCATTTCGAAAATTTTCAGGCAATGCCATCCATGCTGCAACAAATTTCTCCATTGGATTTACAATATTATAAGCACTAAATATCATTTGGGCATCTCCGACCCAACTTGAATGTTTTTCAGATTTGTACTGCGGTAGACTAAACATTCTTGGACTGGCGCGGTCGCCAAATTTTGTAGAGGCTCCTAACCTATTCGTGTCTGAGAATCCCATGGATGCCAGATCGTGTGCAGTCCTATAATTAGCAGTGGAATCTGATGAGCTTGTATTTTCATTCCCATCTGCTAAATTTATACCTGTCATGTCTTGTGCTAACTTGCTAGTGTCCTAAAATTTAAGATGAGCTTCCATATCGATCGAATTTAATTATTAAATTGACACTTAATGTTAGGCAATCGGGATGTGAAACCTTTCACGTTACAAAACACCCGAACAAATAATCTGGAAAGAAATAGACGTGAAAAACAGAATTATTAAATTACCTGTTCCAGAACATCGCCAAAATATACGAAAGTTAAAAGAAAAAGACAGTGTTAGCAGGAATATATTGTGGAAATCGAGTAAACGTTAAATTGAGAAAATGAAATAAATGCAATAGGGCGAGAAAGTTACAACCAGTCACGTACAGAATGCTCGAAAACTGAAATTGCGCACAATTCAAAGTATTTATACAGTGAAGTATTTTAAAAAATTCTGTAAAATAGAGGAATAATTTCTTTTTAAATAAAATTCGTTTGAATCAGCCAATGAGGTTTAAATTTATCAGTTACTGTCACCTTAATTTTGATGGAGGAAATATCGTCATCTACATATCTGCGGCGACACCGAGGTGGTTGGGAAACGTAGAAATCCGATTAGAGTGTAATCAATGACGTAATACTGGTTATGCAGTACGATAATATTGGCGTGACTGAAGACTAGGAGTCGAGATGTCAACGTGGTAAGCGCAAGTCCAGAAGACGACGTAGGCAGTAAATCTAGTGGTGAAAAAGATAGCAGCCGCATGTAGACTCATCATGGCCTTCAAACTGTAATTGAAAAATTCTGCTTCTAGTAATCTGCTTGTTTACATTTATTTAACATTACAATCCCTAACTCCCATAAAGGACACACATAGTGAAACTGCATAAAGAACTCTCGACAATTGATATTGCTCTGATAATCTAATTCAACACTTTATTAGGTGTTGAAGGTTTTTCTGGCTCTCTTGAGGACCGCCAAATCTACTGCTGAAACTAGTAAAATGTTCTTAATCTTACAAAGCACTAAAATTGGAGAGTTACACTGAAGCTGGGAAAATTTTGTAATATTGCTTATTTAAATTGTTTATTTAGTAAAAAAATTATTTAACTATTCGTATTACTATTTTCTTTTCGCATACTTAATTAAACATTGATGTAGACAGACATTAACGTTTGGTTTCTAAAGAATAATTGAAAATTATAAGTGAAACGCAGATCGGTGCTAATTTATTCTATACTATACTTCAGACTAACAGTTACTCTTAATCTACATAAGGATTTCTAGTGTGCAAACTTGTAACATGCGGCTCCGCGTTACAACCCGACGATATTCAATTGTGACAATTATATAGGTCAAATAGTCTAACTCTGGTTTTACACAATATTTCTCTTAACTGTGATTTTAGCAAAAATCTCTGTTAGTTTCAAGCAGTTTTATTTGAGATTTCTTTAACTGCAAATTTAATTGTAATTATTAGGGCTTTGTTTAATAATAATACACACCCGCGCGCGATACGCAGGTAACATGTAGTGGATTTATGTGACTTAACGCTCAAACCCAGGATTTAATCATATTCTTTATTGTTACTACTCTTATACCGTAGTGGTAACTTGTGTTGATAATATTGATAACTCTTAAAACCTAACATACAGTGGATTATTGTAACAACGCAAAACTGGGATTTAAATAAAGTGTTCATTGTTACTACTCTTATACACGATTTTTAATTTGATTAATAAAACAATTACTTGATCCTGTGGCCTTCTCACATCAACCTTCCGGAAAGGACCATGGATTAATCATGAACGCGGATCGTAATAACAGCTACCACATATTATGTAGGAGGACAATATCCCACTAAATAGATAACTAGCTCGCAGAACCTCTTACAGTAGCTACAAAACCTCCAAAATAAATGGTGCCCCGTTTCGCGAACTCACAGCCAACAAAGAATTAATCAGCATCTAGCCTTTGAGAACATCAAGCACTTTGGATGAATGCCACGCAAGAGTGAATCCGGTAAAGCAGGGAAAACACACGAGAGAATAAATCCTGAGCCCTAAATCACAGCGAACCACCCTCTCGAGATCACAATTTTCGAAGACAGCCACAAGATGACGAGTGAGGACGATGTATCACTGCCATCTATACTTGACAGAAAACACGCATAAGATGATGTCCAGCTCAGGAAATGCAGGAAGCCCGTTGGCGAGACCAGCTACAAGTCGCACCACCACATGAACCCAGTACAAGATATGGCAATTCGATCCAGACTACCTTGACGAGTGGGTTGACGATGTTACTTTATTGGCCAAGGTGTCCAATATAACGGAAGAGGGCTCAATCTTTTTGAGGGCCTGGTAGACAATCCCAATGTCTTTCAGACGCGGACTTAAAGATATCTTGCATCAATACATTAAGGGAGCATGTGCGCAGCCCTAACAGGGCCTGCAAGGCGCCGTCATGCAGCGCCTGACACCAGATTCTGGTTTTACACAATATTTCTCTTAACTAACTACTCTTATACCGAGATGGTAACTTGGGTGGACAATATTGATAACTCTCAAAACATAGCATACAGTGGATTATTGTAACAACGCAAAACATGGATTTAATTACTGTTTTTATTGTTACTACTCTTATATCGAAATGGTGACTTGTATTGACAATATTGATAACTCTCAAAGCCTAGAATAAGGTGAATTCTTGCAACAAAGCAAAACTTGGATCTAATTATAGTGTTTATTTTGGCTACTCTTATACCGAGATGGTAACATCTGTTGACAATATTGCTTACTCTCAAAACCTAACATACAGTAGACTAATAATTTGTGGTGCTTATTGTGACTAATTTTACAAGATTTTTATCTTTGCTTAATAACATTTTGATTAATAAAACAATGACTTGATGCTGTGGCCTTTTCATATCAACCTTTGGGAAAGGACCATAGATTAATCATGAACGCGGATCGTAATAACAACTACCAGATATTATGTAGGAAGACAATATCGCACTAAATAGACAACTAGCTCGCAGAACCTCTTTCATTATCTACTAACCTCCTACAGGTTAATTCCTTCCGAGCCTTTTGATTTACTGGTCATATAGCCATCATATTTTCATTCTTCGTCAGAAACATCGTCAACACTTTTAGACCACAAATAGTTTTTTGATCTCAGAAAACGACATATGCATGTCTCCTACGCGACGCAAAATATTTACGCAATAGGACAAACTATTGCAATAAAGTACAGGCTGTTATCCATAGAAAGACTAAAACCTGACTACTATGAGTTTTCAAGACTACCGGAAAAAGTTATAATTTGTTCATCAAAACGTTTTTTGACATCTAAATTACAATTGATCTCTAAAGCTAACGGGTCTCACAGAGCCTGTGACTAAAGACGAAGAGTACCCATTTGCCACTAGAAATATATAACTTCAAGAAATTCAGTGGTAAAAATTACTGCTTAGTGATCGACCTCCGAAAAGTCTACAACCACAATCCGCTAGCACCAGAAGATGTTTCAGAATATTTTTATACTCCGAAATCTAATCACACTATATAAAAAATTACTTACCAAAACACGCAACCGACATCCATATAGCTTTAAATTTATCGTATACGAAAACTTTGCAGTTCTAGCACAACAATATCACACAAAGTAGTCTATAAAAAGTCCTTTTTTGAAATCCTAAAATATAATGGCGAAATCCAACAGTTTCTATTAAATAAAATGTTGGAACAAATACTTCCACTATTTATTTTGTTTCTCTCACGAGCTTTAGAGGATATAATGAATCATAATTATCAAATGAATCAAAATTCATTTATCATAATCGGAAACAGAGCTTTTTGATTTACTATTACATTGTAGGAGATTTTGTGAGATTTATCATTCCCTACATTAGTTTGGTAGCGGCTGAGGAGATCCGTGCACATGATTAATCCCCGGCTCTTTCCCGATGTGTGATGAGAGAAGACTGATATGAAGGATCACACATGTATTGTAAATGTTTTCGTATATGAAATCATAAGAAGTCCAAATTGACCGTGCTCTAAACGGCACGAAAATTAAATTTTAACACAAATTAATGTCTTAAACACCAGTCACAGTCAAACTAAATTGTCCGTACTCTAGACGGCAAAAGTAAAAACATTGTTCACAAAGATGAAGGTTTTATGCACAAGTCACAGTTAAACAAAATTGTCCATGCACTAGACGGTGGTAAAATGAACGCTATTTATAAATTTGCGTATCTTACACACAAGCAATTATTCTTTCACAAATGTCTGAATTGAAATGAATATATGCAACCGATTAAAAATACATGAGGATTTGAACATAGTCACTGTTAAAAGTTGTCACTGAAAATAAATGTATGGAATCCGTGTAAAGACTTCAATGACAAAAATTCACAAATAATTAGTTCACTGTTTGCAATGTTTTTAACTTATGTCATTATAATAATCCATTATTCTCTGAAATTCGGATAGGTATAGTTAAATGTGAACAGTAAATCCCTCGCGTAAACTGCGAATAATCCAACTGAGCGAAATAAATCCACTGTGACACAATAATCCACCGCATGTTCCATGCGTATCGCGCGCGGTTCTGTGTATTTAATAAACAATCCTATTAATTACAAATAAAATTCAAGTTCAAGAAATCTCAATTAAAACTGCTTGAAAATAACAGACATTGTTTCTAAAATCACAGTTAAGAGAAGTATTGTGTAAGAACAGAGTTAGATTATTTGACCTTAAAGAGCACTGTATTTGTCAAAATCGAACATCGTTGGGTTGTAACGCGGAGCCGCGTGTTACAACATTTTGATATTTCACCGACGACTATAGTGGCTCCATACATATTAGTAATTGAGAGCCTCATAGATGCCAAGTCGTTATCAATCTTAATTTGCCCATTTGAATCTGATACCCTAGAATTCCTATTCACATCTATTAAATTCATACCTGCTAAATCTTGAGCTAATTTGCTTTTGTCCTCAAACTTAAGATTAGCTTCCATGCTGATCGTACTTAATTATTAGAATATAATATAATAGAATAGAATATCTTTATTTGGATTGAAACCACACATGTTCCATCAAATAATAAAATTGGAAAATGTACAATATAAAAAGATATCACATCACATAAATATGTGCAATTAGTTGTACTGTACAATTTATCAGCATCAGAAAGTTCGGCTGTAAAGAGTGATAGATTCTTCATCAAAAATAGGAAAATTTAAGGTATAATTCGAGTGTAACATTTTGCAAAAATAGGGAACCATGACTAGCAATTGATTGTATGTATTGTTGATTAACATGATGATATAATGCATAACATTTCAATTTTAATAATACAAAACTTGAAGATAGAATCTCGAGAAGTTATGCTGCTGATAACAATTAATCCTGTCTTTTATTTAACCATGAGAAAGTATTATCATAATCAAAATTAAAAATATCAGCAGGATTGTACACTTTTTCTAGTTCGGTAGATAAAAATTTAAAAGACATCTCTTAGCCCCTTTGGCAATTGATTGTAAATTTTGTAAATTTTTAAAAAAAGAAAAAAGCTTGCTCGCAACATTTCCTACCGATGGGGATATATTGCAAAATGACCAGATCTAGTTCCAACTTCATGACTCTTTCTTATTGGATTCATAATGGCACCAGTCCACTGGTTCAAATGGAAAGCTTTTATGCAATAGCACATCCTCCGAAACCATAAAGGCTGCAGTGATACAAAATGTAATATTGTGGCGTATATAGTGCAGGAGATAGGACTAATTTGTTTCACAACTTTTCTTTGTACAGCTTCTATCTTATTAGACAAAACTTTTTTTAATGGATTCCAAGTAGCGGCAGCATATTCTAGTATCGGTCTAACCCATATTATAAACATTTTAAATATTATTTCATTCGATAAGATATTTATATGGTTTAATTCATGTCATTATTATAATCTATTATTCTCTGAAATTCGGAATGGCACAGTTAACTGATAACAGTAAAATTGTTAATAATCCAACTGAGCGAAATAAATTCACTGTGACACAATAGTCCGCCGCGTGATCCTCGCGGATCGCGCGCGGTTCTGTTTTTTTTAATAAAAGCACTATTAATTACAAATAAAATTGCAATTCAAGAAATATCGATTAAAACTGCTTGAAACTAACAGAGATTGTTCCTAAAATCACAGTTAAGAGAAATATTGTATAAGAACAGATTTAGATTATTTGACCTTAAAGAGCACTGTATCGAACATCGTTGGTTTGTAGCACGGAGCCGCGTGTTACAAGTTACTGATTTAACTTTTTTGGTTTCCTTATAATTCGTTTGTTGAGTATCGTAGCTATAGTTCTCATCTGTCCGCTGTCCACAACATTCATTAATGATACACCTTTTTTTGTGATTTTTGAATCAATTAACACACCCTTTATGGTACCTTGTTCCGGATTACTTGATTCATGATCTAAATATTTCTTCAACTTTTTTGCTGCTGACAATTTTTTTGGAGAAATGTCTTGTCTCTGGAAATGAATATATTGTGGAAGTTAGGACACTCTCCTTTCTTCTTATTAATATCTTCAACTTGCTTGTTTGTCGGCCTCTTTGATAGTTTCACCACAACCGGCCTTGTTCGTTCAGACCGCTTGCCCACCCTATAACATTTCGTTATATCGGCCTCTGTCGTATCTTTGATTAAATCATTTAACTTTTCAACATCATTTGTTCGGCAATTTGATTTAGATTAAATAAAATTAGCTGCTCCTGTTTACCAATCCTTGCAGAAACTTTATTAGATAAAATATTTAATATTTCATCTCCTGAAGTACTGCATTTTTTTGTATTGTCTTCTATTGTTATGTCCGCTAACTCGATTCACGGCTGAACATCGACCCTTTATTTATCCACCTTACCATTTAACGCTACGGTCAGTTCTTCAATTTTGGCGCTTAAGTTTTCATTTCTCATTTCTGCTAAATCTAATTTTGCTGCATATTTGCTAACATCCAACTCCAGCTTAAACATTTTATTTTTAATAGCGTTGTTCTCCTCCTTCAGCTCCTTCATGGAATTTTGAAGATCCGTAATAATTTTTTCAAATTCAGTATTCGACAAAGTCGGAGCCATTTTAAACAGCCATTTGAAACTTAGTGTTAGGCAAACGGAATGTGAACTTCTTACGTAGCAAAACACCCGATCAAATAACCCGGAAAGAAATAAGACGTTGAAAACAGAATTATTAAATTACCTGTTCCAGAACATTCCCAATATGTACGATTCAAAAGACAAAATGATAGCGGGAGTATATTGTGAAAATCGAGTAATTATTAACTTAAATTGGAGAAAAGGAATAAATGCAGCTTGCTGAGGAAAGTCAGGCCAGTCAGGTACAAGTTACCGAAACTGAAATTACGCACAATTCAAAATTATATATACTGTCAAATATTTAAACAAAAAATGTTATAGAAAAT
Organism: Eudiplozoon nipponicum; assembly: GCA_029291075.1. Lineage (NCBI taxonomy): Eukaryota > Metazoa > Platyhelminthes > Monogenea > Mazocraeidea > Diplozoidae > Eudiplozoon > Eudiplozoon nipponicum. The sequence continues at coordinate 53,836 of JAQBSW010000343.1, forward strand.
AAACGAATTTCTTTTTAAATAAAATTCGTATCAATCAGCCAAGGTGGTTTAAATTTATCAATAAATGTCACTTTAATTTTGTCGGAGGAAATATCTTCTTCTACATACACCACCTTCTAAAAAAGGCGAATAATAATAGACGTTGTTTTCTTCCTGAACGAGTTGTGCATGATGGCGCTCCTGACGTCGACATCGCGCCCTTTACATTTGTCACTGGTACTGCTAATTTGCCTGGTGTTCACAGAATATTTTGATCTCGGAACTCGGTAAAATATGAATTTGATGTGTTGGACAACGCGTCTTGTGAAAGGCGCTGCTTTGTATTATGTGCCTACGTGATTGGATTGCACACATCAGATTCGTCCATGGAACGATGGTCATTCAACTCATCTGGTAATTCAGTTCTATCTTCAATCCAGATAAACTGGGGAATACAACGATCCAAAGTAACACAATTCTCAATGCCATTCACCTCTATGATGACATTTTTGTCAGTCATTCTCTTGACCTTATATGGCTTTGAGGATTGTGTTACTTTGGATTGCTGCATTCCCCAGTTTATCTGGATTGACTATATGATTGAATTACCAGATGTGTTGAATGACCATCGTTCCTTGGACGAATCTATTGTGTGCAATCCAATCACACAGGCACATGATACAAAGCAGCAACTTACACAAGACGCGTTATCGAACACATCAAAATTTTATTCTACCGAGTTACAAGATCAAAATATTCTGTCAACACCAGACGAATTAGCAGTGCCAGTGACAATTGTACAGAGCGCGATGTCTACGTCAGGAGCGTCATCATAAACAACTCGTTCAGGAGAAGTACAACTATGATTTCGTCTATTATTAGCCATTTATTTTTGGAAATGTGGTGTATGTAGAGGAAGATATAACCTCCGACAAAATTGAAGTGACATTTATTGACAAATTTAAACCACCTTCGTTGATTGAAACGAATTTTTTTTAAAATTTGTTTATTTTCTATAACATTCTTTGTTTAAATACTTGACAGTACATAAACCTTTGAATTATGCGTAATTTCAGTTTCGGTAATCTGTACGTGACCGGCCTGACTTTCCTCAGCAAGCTGCATTTATTCCTTTTCTCCAATTTAAGTTTATAATTACTCGATTTTCGCAATATACTCCTGCTATCATTTTGTCTTTTGAATCGTATATATTGGGGACGTTCTGGAAAATGTAATTTAAAAATTCTCTTTTTCTCGTCTTATTTCTTTCCAGGTTATTTGATCGGGTGTTTTGCTACGCAAGATATTCTCATTCCGTTTGCCTAACACTAAGTTCTCAAATGAAAAGAAATGAAAACAAAGACTTTTATGCAAGACCTTGGCGACGATGAAATTTTGCTAAATTTCACTTCGTAATCGAATAGTAATTTAGCGACGCTGGCAACTGTAGGTGGGTATGAACTCACGCTTGTCTTATTCTTAAATTTTAACAAATAGAATCTACCGCAGATTGAACTTACGGAATTTGTAGTTGAAAATCCCACTCTCTCTGTTAAATAAGTTCATTCATTTGAACTATACCTTGAAGAAATCCAAACTGTAATCATAGATGGAACCATTGAACGGTAATATATTAATTCTCGGACTTGACCTGCAACGTTTACTTCGCAAAATTTTAAGCTGCTATCAATAATCAAACAGGATTGCAAAAATCAAATGATTCAAAATAAAATGCTTATTTGGCTGCATTGAAAGTTTGCACACTTGAAATCCTTTATGTAGATAAACGGTAACCGTTAGTCGAATGTATAGTATAGAATAAATTAGCACCAATTTGCGTTTCACTTATAATTTTCAATTATTCTATAGAAGCCAAACGTTAATGCCTGTCTAAATCAATGTTCAAGTAAGTATGCAAAAGAAAAATAGTAATACGAATAGTTAAATAATTTTTTACTAAAGAAAAACAAGTTAAATAAGCAAAATCATAAACTTTTCCCTGCTTCACTGTAACTCTCCAATTTTAGTGCTTCATAAAGTTAAGAAAATTTTATTAGATTAAGCAGTAGTGTAGGAGCTTCTGTAGTTATTGTAATAGATTTTGTGGCTGGCGGAAGTTTTGTTATGTTGTTCGACGACTGGTTAAATACAATGGGGTTGGTGTTTACTTCAAGCTCGCAAACTTTATTTAAATAGTTGTTACCACCACCCGCGCAATCAATTTTTGTTAACTTGCGTTGCCTATAAATGTATATGTGGCGATAGCTTCAAGAAGTCAATGTTCGTGACTGCAAAAAACTTGTGCAGCCGACATTTCCAGTCAAGTTCTATGTATGCGAGACTGTTAGAGGTGAGAGTCGCATATCCAAATTTGATTTCCATATATATTCAATGCGGTTTGATCATCGATAGTCAGTTTGCCGTCGTACTCTGATGATGATCATGGAAGGTCGAAACGCGTCAGTGCGTTGCGGTTGGTTGAATACAATAGGATTGCTGTTTACTTCAAGCTCGCAAACTTGATTTAAAGCATTGTTACCACCACAAGTGCTATCAATTAATGTTAAATTGTGTTGCCTATATATGTATATGTGGCGAAAGCTGCAAACAGTGAATGTTCGTGACTGCATAGAACTTGTGCAGCCGACATTTCCAGTCAAGTTCAATGTATGCGAGACTATTAGAGGCGAGAACTGCATATCTAAATCTGATTTCTATATATATTCAATGTGGTTTGATCCTCGATATTCAGTTTGCCGTCGTACTCTGATGATGATCATGGAAGGTCGAAACGCGTCAGTGCGTTGCGGTTGGTGGTAGTTTTGTTATGTTATTCGACGACTGGTTAAATACAATGGGATTAGTGTTTACTTCAAGCTCGCAAATTTGATTTAAAGAATAGTTACCACCACCCGCGCAATCAATTATTGCTTAAATATTCTACTGTTTGCTACGTTTTGAATATTTGAATTATATTAATCCATTGGTCTATAGAGTTCTTGACAATAGATTGAGAAAAACCTGAAATTTGGATGGTTATAATCATGACTGAACTGTTAGTAGTTGTGTAGAATGTGGATAATGCACATTAAGTAAATAAATCCATTGTTTGAACACAGAGGTATAAAAATCCATCCCATGTTACCTGCGTATTGCGCGCGGGTATGTATAGTTCTTAAACAAAACCCTATTAATTACAATTAAATTTGCAATTCAAGAAATCTCAATTAAATCTCCTTGAAACTAACAGAGAATTTTGCTAAAATCACAGTTAAGAGAAATATTGTGTAAAACCAGAGTTAGACTATTTGATCTTAAGGAGAACTATATTTGTCAAAATTGACATTCGCTGGGTTGTAACGCGGAGCCGCGTGTTAAATACACACCCCCCACCGACAATGAAAATTATTACAAAATGAAGTGGGCTAACATTACAGGAGGTGTTATGGCTCTGCCATAACGAGTAAACACTGATGTTGGCTCTGTCGACACTGACACTGGCTCCACTTTATCACGCGGTGGCGTAACGGCGTCAGTTGACTCGGCTGCTGCTGAGATGTCGGGCGTCAGCCCGTGGTCAGCCAGACTGTCTGGAGGTGGAATAATCGTTACTTCGCCGCCTGATAAGTCAACATCGCGAAACAGTGGGTAATTTGGATCATCTTGCTGAGCTGCTTGCAATTCCTGAGTACTTATAGGTGAAGGACACAGGATAGAAGCACAGAGTTCTGCAAGACGGCTTAGGGAGTCTGCAACCACGTTTTCTGATCCTTTGACGTGAGTGACTTCATATTCATACTCGTGTATTCGTGTAAGTTGTGAGTTGACACGTCGTGAATATAAATACTCTTTCTTTCCTCTGACCATCGGGAGAAGAGTAAGGTGGTCGGTGTAGATCTTGAACTTTCGGCCATCCAGGTAGGTGTGGAAGTATAAGATCGACCGGTAGATTGCTAGTAACTCTTTACCTAATGTATCATATCGAGTCTCGGGAGGTTGTAGTTTTTGCGAGTAGAACGCGATGGGTCGGTGTATGCCATTGATGAACTGCTGAAATACTGCGCCTATGGCAACGTCGGATGCGTCAGTGATTAATTCAAAAGATTGAAACCAATCAGAAGAATGTAGCGTGGTCGCTTTTATGAGGCCTTTTTGGCATCCTCGTAAGCCTGCATGTCGTCCACATTGAGCTGAATCAGTTGTGATTTCTTGACAAAGCGGCTATCTGGCACGAGATATTTGTGACGAGGTGCCAGAATCTTGGCAAGGCAGGGAACGAATCGAGAATCGTAGTTCAACTTGCCCAAAAATCGTCGTAATGCTCGAACGGTGGTTGGAGGCCGTAGATCTTGAATAGCACGCACCTTAGCAGGTATATGTGTCACGACTTTCTCGGAAATTTGATGACCGAAGAATTCAATTGATTTTTGTGCAACGACATTTGTTGCCATGAAGTCGGAGGCCATACTCTGATAGATATGTGAGTAGAATGTCAATATGCCGTATATGTACGGATATTGAGTTAGAGTATACCAGGATGTCGTGTAAGTATGGAATTACAAATTGTAGACCATCTAGTATTTCGTCCATAACGCGTTGAAATGTTTGAGAAGAATTCTTAAGACCGAAAGCATATAATGATATTCGTGAGTGCCACCTCCGGTGAATCTGAGTGCAGTATATGATACGGAGTCTTTGTCCATATGTACTTGATAGTAGGATTTCACTAGGTCGAGATTTGCGTACACAGCCTTACCGCTATCGGATCTGAGTAGGTCAGCTGGATTTGGCAGGATGTACAAATCAGACTGTGTGTAAGTATTGAGAATAGGATAATGCCCGCACACCCTGAATGTTGCTGGTTCACTCTTTGGTACTACTACCACAGGCGACGCAAATGGTAAGCTGGATTGTGTACAGATGCCTTGTTGACGTAACATGGTGAATTCTTGCTTAGCGGCCTTATGTTTGTGTGGTACCAATGGACGTGCTCTTGGAGAATGAGGAGGTGGCTTCGATAAGATGATACGATGAGCTGTGATGACACGCTTCCTCTGGAGATGGGGTATAAATGAGATAAGTTTAAAAATCTCTTCAGGTCGCTTTTGAACATCGTCCAATTGTAGTACATGAGGAACTGATGGAATCAACTGTATGGATGAGACTGCTTCGGCGCGAGTCTTGTGTTTTAACGGAGATGAAAGCAACTGATTGTCGGCCGTGCTTATCTCTCGTGTCCTTGGACAAAAAGTAAGGTCGAAGTGTTCGAGGAAGTCACGTTCAATGATGTTTCTTGTCGTATTGGCAATGAGGAAAGTATAATTGAAACATATTTTAGCGTTTGAGAACGAGATTTTGTGTACCCATACCCCAAACGTCGCTATGTTGGAGCCATTGGCGCAGCTAAGACTGCTGGTGTTGACTGGATGTGTAGGATCGAAATAATTGTGGCGTAGTAAGCTTACATCTGATCCAGTGTCTATGAGAAATAACTCGCCAGAGTTTGCGTCAAGGATGAGAAAGGATGTTATTAGTGGCAACTGACGATGGGACTCGTTGCTGGCATTTAGGCATTTGAAACATGACTTGAGTGAAGCAGCAAAAGCAACGTGCTTATAGCCATCAGACGTGGAGCGGCCAACAATCTTGGGGTGATCAGCCTCTACTGCCGCAGAGGAGGCTGACCCCAACAGTTTTCCGAAACGTCCTTGGGCGGATCCTCCTGAGTTGTCGAAGTTGACCGCTCCCACTTGAACGTCACGTCGTTGCGCGGGAATGTGCAGCCGTTTCTGAGGCGATAGCTTGTGGAATGGCCATAGCTGCGGTGATTCGGACATCACTCCGCCGATATTGTGGAACAGTGGCCCGGCCTTCGGGCGTCGACTTCCTGGTGTGCTTTCACGACGGTGGTCGACGTTGGTCTCGCCCGGTTTGGTCGCGTCTATTATGGACGGCATCGAATGAGGCCAAATTTGGCCTGACGGTGAGGTTCTCGAGCAGGCTGATGAGGCGCTAATTGGTGGCATTTGTTCGGGCTGATGATAATGTGGATTGATACTCGGACAGTCATGATGTGATGTAACCTTACTCTGAGGCAGGTGAGCGGCAGTGGTGTTTCGTCCACCACTTGTCTAGACGTGCTGGCAAAACGTCGTCTTGCACTTCAACGGATTCACGCAGAAACGTGGCCATCTTTTGGATTGCTAGAGTAAGCTTCTGTTTGAATAGTCGCATCAAGATTTCCTTTGGTAAGTTGAATTCAGATGCTTTATGCTCTATCTCTCTGTATAGCTCGGAAGGCGTGCGGCTACCTAGGAACATCTGGCTCATCAATTCTGTAAGCCTGTCTTCCCGATCTGGCATCAGGCGCTGCTTGACGGCGCGTTGCAGGCTCTGCCAGGGCCCCGCATACGTTTATTAGTGTATTGGTGCAGGATGTCCTTTAGTCCGAATCTGAAAGACATTGGTATTGCTTCCCAAACCCTCAAAAATATTGAACCCTAGTCTGTTACATTGGACACCTTGGCCAATAAAGTAACGTCGTCGACCCACTCGCCTAGGTAATCTGGATCAAATTAGCATATTTTGTACTGTGTCCATGTGGTGGTGCGGCCCGTTTCTGGGCCCGCCATCGGAGCTTCCTGAATTTCCTTAGCTGGACGTCATCTTATGTGGGTGAGTGCTGTCGAGAATAGATGGCAGTGTTATATCTTCCTCACCCGTCATTGTGCGGCTGTCTTCGAGAAATGTGATCTTGAGTGGGTGGTTCTCTGTGATTTGTGTATCCGGATTGACTTTCTTGTGTGGCATTCATCGTAATACCGGCTTCATCGGAAGTGCTTGATGTTCTCAAAGGCTAGATGCTGATTAATTATTTGCTGGCTGTGTGTTCGACGAAACGGGCACTATTTATGTAGGAGGTTTTGTAGTTATTGTAATCGATTTTGCGGGGTAGCTGTGTATTTCGTAAAATTGTCCCATTCCAACTCCTACATTGCATGGTGGGTCTTATCCCTACCCGACCCATGATTAGTCCCTGACACTTTTCCGAAGGGTGATGTAAGAAAACTCATCCACAATATCAGATATTCGTTGAATGTTGTGTTGCAATGCATGAATCATTCACAAAGGCCGTGCTCTAGACGGTATCAAGATAATATATGGTCAGCTCAATTAAATATCTTATGCTTAAGCAATCAATAGAAACACAATCTGCTGAATCGTGATGAACTTATGTAAATGATTGAAAAAGTACGATTATATAAATCCAGACTGATTAGCAATTAAGTTTAAAGTCACTGATAATGGATGAGCAGAAATACAAAAAATATTGTCACAGTTAATTGATGGATAAAAATCGTGTAAAAACAGTCTTAAAAACATCACAAATAATTATTCCACTGTTTGCTAGGTTTTGAATGTTTGAATTATATTAATCCGTTGAACTATAGAGTTTTGGACAATAGATTGAGAAACACCTGAAGTTTGGATGATTATAATCATGACTGAACTGTTAATAGTTGTGTAGAATATGGATAATACACATTAAGTAAATAAATCCATTGTTTGAACACAGAGGTATAAAAATCAGTTGCATGTTATCTGCGAATTGCTCGCGGGTGTGTATAGTATTTAAACAAAACCCTATTAACTACAATTATTTTTGCAGTTAAAGAAATCTCAATTAAAACTGCTTGAAACTAACAGAAATTATTGCTAAAATCACAGTTAAGAGAAATATTGTGTAACAACAGAGTTAGACTATCTGACCTTAAGGAGAACTATATTTGTCAAGATTTACCTTCGTTAGGTAGTAACACGGAGACGCGTGTTACACACAAATTATAATACTCACCTGATTCACTACCAAAAACGTCTTTATTTATTTAGTTTTCATTTACAATAGCACTATCATTGTCTGAATCATTAGCCGAGACCATTTCACTACCAGAATCGGGTCCGCAGGAGCTCATTTCTAGTAATAAACGGATAATTATTACTTCAGAATACATTCAATAAGGAATTGTTTTAAATTGAATTTAATTTATCCAATTTGTGGATGTAATGCTACGTGTCTTTACACAAATTAATTTTATCTAAATTTATTATTTCAAAATTTTTAAAAGTTAATATTTGTTTCACGGCTGGAAAATACTTTTGCCTTTTGAAGAATTTCTTAAAAATTTGGATAATATTTTAATTTTGACTAATTACATCGCTGACACCTCGTAAATTAAATCAAAATAAAATATGCAATTTAACTGATTGTAAACGCTACGGCTGGAAGTAAGATTTATGCGACGTTACTATGAAGACAAGATGGATTATAGAGAGCAGTTGTTTTTTCTGGTACTTAATAGGGCCAGAAAGGCTTTCACAGTAAAATGCCGCTAAAGTTTTTGAATATTGATGTGGTGAAAGTACCTAGAAGTCCTTCTGGACATTTGCTCTGTTTTCCGGTTCATCGGCTGGTTTTTATGTGAAATACATCGGAATAAGAGAAATTGTCGAAGCCGGATGTGTGAGTTGCTGTTCGATTCATAGAATTGTCAAGTTGAACATCTGCGGCGACACCGAGGTGGTTGGGAATGTAATCAATGACGTAAGACTGGTTGTGCAGCAACAATAATATTGGCGTGACTGAAGACTAGGAGTCGAGATGTCAGCGTGGTAAGCGCAAGTCCAGAAGACGGCGTTGGGAGACAATCAAGTGGTGAAAAAGATAGCAACCGCATGTAGCGAGCAGAGCAGATGTGTGTTGCGTGGTAATTGCATCGTACTTATATAGATGCAAAGTTGTACGCCATTGCTCAACGCAAATTTTGCGCGTTTTAAATGGTTCAACGTATAAAAATTTGAATTTGAATTCGGCAATATGTCGGCGAATTAATCTAAGCCGTTACTTGACTCACACTGGAAAAATGAGAAAGCACACAGCCTACAAACTAGTCACTTGCATTCTGTAACTACATATAAGCGCAATGCATTTTCCCACGCCAAAACACACTGACATGATCGTTATGCGTGGTGTCTCGTTGCGTTTTACAAACGCAGCTTCGCTAAGTCAGCGAGCCATCAGTCACTCAAATCTCATTTTGCTGCGAATTCATGTATTGATCGATTCATCGATTTATCGGATTTCTACATGTGACAGACTATTTGCCGCAGACTATCAGCAAGACTCATCATGGCCTTCGAACTGTTGTAACACGCGGCTCCGTGTTACAACCCAACGATGTTCAATTTTGACAAATATAGTGCTCTTTAAATTCAAATAATCTAACTCTGTTTTTACACAATATTTCTCTTAACTGTTATTGTAGAAACAATCTCTATTAGTTTCAAGCAGTTTTAATTGAGATTTCTTGAACTGCAATTTTAATTGTAATTAATTAATAATTAATTGTTCAATAAATAGACACACCCGCGCGCAATACGCAGGGAGCATGCGGTGGATTATGGTGTATATGTGAATCGATAGTTTTTCTTTGCATTCAGATGTGATTTCACACATCAGGGCATCAGATTTTCCTCAATCACATTCACAAATTCTTTAGTTCAATGGATTTACTATATCTAAATCAATTTAAAAAACTAACAAACAGTGGAATAATTATTTTTGATGTTTTTTAACTGTTTTTACACGTTTTTTAGCCATCAATTATCAGTGACAATATTTACCAGTGACTTTATTTATATCGTATATTTTTATTTGCATGTATTCATCACGATTCAGACGTTTGTTTAACTGTGAATTACTTGTGTTGACAATATATCTTTTGTTGCCGTCTAGAGCACGGTCAATTTGGACTAACTGTGAATTTTGTCCTTCTTTGCAACATTGTGTACAATATACGTATGACGATTCGACTTAGTCTTCTCCCATCACCCATCAGAAAAAGGTCGGGGACTAATCATAAGCACGGATCTTAACAACAGCTACCAGGATATGTAGGTATGGCATAACTCCACAACCCGCAAAACCTCTTACATTAGCTACAAAACCTCCTACATAAATGGTGCCCCGTTTCGTCGAGCTCACAGCCAGCAAAGAATTAATCAGCATCTAGGTTTTGAGAACTTGAAGCACTTTGGATGAATGCCACGAAGGAAAGTAAATTCTAAGATACATATCCTAGAAAAACACCCTCTCGAAATCACAATGCTCAAAGACAACCGCACGATGACGGGTGAGGACGATGTTACGTTGCCATCTGTTCTCGACAACACTCACACACATAAGATGACGTCCAGTTCAGGAAATGCAGGAAGCCTGGTGGTGAGCCCAGCAACAGGCCGCACCAACACATGAACACAGTACAAAATATGCCAATTCGATCCAGACTTCCTTAACGAGTGGGTCGACAATGTTACTTTATTGGCCAAGGTGTCCAATATAACAGACGAGGGTTCAATATTTTTGAGGGCTTGGGAGACAATCCCAATGTCTTTCAGACGCGGAATTAAAGATATTCTGCATTAATACACTGAGGAAACATGTACACAGCCATGGCAGAGCTTATAACGCGCCGTCAAGCAACGCTTGACACCAGATCGAGAAGACAAGCTTACGAAATTGATGAGCCAGATCTCCCTTGGTAGCCGCACGCTTTCTGCGCTATTTAGGGAGATGGAGCAGAAAGCCTTGGAATTCAACCTGCCCAAGGAAATCTTAATGCGAATATTCATACAGAAGCTCCCTCCGACACTCCAAGAGATGGCCACGTTCCTGCGCAAATTCGTTGAAGTGCAAGACGACGTTCTGCCGACACATCTAGACAAGTGGTGGAAGAAACACCAATACAGTTCACCTGCCCCAGAGAAATGTTACATCACCTCACGACTGTCCGAATCCCAATCCACTGCATCATCAGCCCGAACAAATGTCACCAATGAGCTCCTCATCAGCCTGCTCGAGAACCTCACCGTCAGGCCAACTTTGGCCTCAGTCGATGCTGTTCACAATAGACGCGACTAGAGCAGGCGTGACCAGCGTCGACCACCGTCCCGGAATAGCGCCAGGAGGTCGACATCGACAGGCCAGGCCATAGTCCTACAGTTACCAGCGAGTGGTGTCCTAATCACCGCAGCTATGGCCACTTCACACGCTATTGCCTTAGAAACGGCTGCACATTCCCGCGCACAGAAGCGACATTTAAGTGGGCGCGGTCACCTTCAACAACTCAGGAGGATCTGCCAATGGAAGGTTTGGAAAACTGCTGGGGTCAGCCTCCTCTGCGGCAGTAGAGGCTGATCACCCCAAGATCGTTGGCCTCTCCACGTCTGATGGCTCGAAGCACGTTGCTTTTGTGGAAGAGCGCAATCAAACGATTGTATTTACAGCGACGGCTCCAGTCAAGTCATGCTTCAAACACCCAAATGCCAGCAACCAGTCCCATCGTCAGTTGCCACTATCGACATACCTTTTCCTCCGTGACGCAACATCTAGCGAATTATTTCTCATAGACATTGGATAAGATTTAAGCTTACTACGCCACAATTATTTCGAACCTACCCACTCAGTCGACACCAGCAATCTCACCTGCGCCAATGGCTCCAGTATAGCGACGTTTGGGGTAGGAGTACACAAAATCTCGTTTATCAACTCAAAAAGATGTTATTATTATCAGATTCATTTTGTTCGCCCTTGGAACACTACAGAGATAATGTATATACTGCCCAGTCCAGCCTGATTTCTTGTGTACTGACCTTGAAAACGGAAATCTACGACATCTCGCTCTCTAAATCGGTACTCCGAAGTGCATATTGTCAATATATGCGCCCATTCAAAGTCAATAAACTGGTCACCAAAAGGCTTCTAAAGAAACTAAATGAGCCTCAACGAAACAAACAAATCAGACACATGAAGCCAGTCAAAGGCACAGGCGTAAGGTTAATGAACTCTACGGACTATAGTTAGGCTACGTTACAAATTCTGAACGACAAATCGAAATTAAAACGCAAAGAGATACAACGCGACACTACGGCAAAATTAGAAAATTCAATAACGAAGATTATAAACCGAATAATTTCAACGGTCGAAGCTAAACAAGAAATCGACATAGAGAACAAAAATGCTTTTATTACAGAATGCAAACATGTAAAGCCCGTAGGTTCAACGCAACCGATATTATATGGATTGCCCAAGGTTCACAAAATGATCTACAATGAGACTTCCGCCTTCCAGACCCATTTTATCTATGGTAAATTCTTCAAAACATGGGGTAGCCAGATTATTATGACGGATTATAAAGCCTATCATGAAAGGAAGAATGGAGCACGTTATACAGGATAGCTTTCAATTTGTGGAAAAAAGTTACGCTTTGAATTTAAAAATATGGAAAATGTTGTCCCTCGATATAAAGTCTCTCTTTACTAGCATTCCAATAAATAAAACTATAAATATCCTATGTGAATATCTACGATCATCAGGAGCGGAAACACTGATAGAAGTGGGCGACATAAGAGAACTATTTTTAATATTTATCTCCAATGAATAACTCGTATTCCAAGGAGACTTCTACAGACAAATTGACGGCATAGGTATGGGTAGTCCTCTTGGACCAGTATTGGCAGATATATACATGCATCATTTAAAAAAATTAAAACAGTATATCCATTAATTCAGTAGTGTGCCCAGGGCGTACAAAAGGAACTTAATAATAAATTTGGCACACGAATACGCAGGATTTGTTCACAAAACAACTTTGAATTAGAACTAAATTTGTTTCGTGAAGGAGTGAGAAATATTGGCTATCCGGACTAGTTCATCGAATACAACTTGAGGCAACGCAACAAAATCGAGACCAATTTAGAAGAAAAAGAAAACACCCCAGAGAGTGACGCTTAGTTTTCCCTTTGGAGGTGATCTTCCAGCTGAGATCTTCAAAAGAAAAGTAGCTCAAGCGACTAAAGCACAGTTTCCATCAAAACAGGTTAGAGTGGTATTCAACACACCAAAACTGAGGCGCACGAATGAAAGAGACAGCCTTTATGCAACGGCAACACCTCTGTCTGTATACAAATTCAATGTACCTGAAATGTTCATTACAAAATACGACACATCCATCAATTACTGACGCCATTACAATGAGAGCGATGACACACCACATGGTATTACGCAAAAGGAGTGGTCTAAATTGCGCAAAACAAAGACTGACATAGCGAAGAAGCGATTGGTTATGACAAATGTACAGTTCTGATTGGATGAACGAATATACTAACGAATCTAGAATAATGGATGTAGACACTGCTAGAAATAAGATTTATTAATAATCGTCATTCCATGGAATAAATTAGGTAAGATATTTGCAGCATTATTGGATAGAAGAAAGTCTACATAAGATCTGTTTCCACAATTATTGAAAAAGGGCAAACTAAGATTTCCTGAGTAGTAGGTGAGAATAAAATAAATAATGGTTTGCTCAAAGCAATTATAATCTCGTTAAGACCACAATTGTAGAATCCACGTTTGTTCATTTCGTAACACATAACATAAAGTCTAGCTCGTAAGGCGGAACTCTTCGCATTCTATTAGCCAACTTGTAACCAATGAATAGAATATCCTTGGGCTCATATGACAAGCGGGGAGCAGAAAAGGTATTTGAAATCACACCGCGCCTATTTAGTTATTTTGTGTTTTAGTACAAAGGTAATAGCAACGTCAGATGCATTCCCTTAATCATCTCTATAGGGCATGTATGTAAGCATAATTTATGACTTTTGCTGATGAAACAGAAAGGTGTATCATACATTTATCTACCTTCAATTCAAGACTATAAGTAGCAATGTTTTTGTTTACTGTCCGTCGAGTTCGTCAAGACTACATATATGTAATAAAGTATTATGCAAACTACCGTTCAATACTTGAGAATATTTTTGTAGTACAATACTTAACAAAACAAAGATTTTTTTATTTATAGATATAATGGATTTGATTAATTGAGTAAGCATTAGTGAGATTTAAAGTTAAATTTAATTTTGTTCGTTCGAACGCTTCTGCTTAATAACGTAATTGCTTGTGAGAATGTAGGCGGGCGTCAGTGTGCGGGTTGGAGCGGCTCTCATTCTTTATCTAAGTAATGCTCAAAACATGGTTACTCATCTGTCGATTAATTTACTTTTCGTTAGACTACCTTTAGTTTGTCCATAACACGTACGAATATTTTTTCACCATGTCACATTATCCCCATGATAACAATGCTAAGCGTAGGGATTATAGCAAATATCGCTCATCTAGTTGGGAAATTTCTGGCACTGACGACAGTTAGCTCGTTTGCGCAGCTCATTCTATGTAAATATACTACCAATGCGATTTAATATTGGCTGATGCTGATACAACAGATGATCGCTTTTGGCACGATACTAAAATATTATTGCGGATTTTGCTTGGTCACAGTCATTTTAGTAAAGAATCAAGTTGGCAGAATTTATGCATATCTAGGTGAAATCCTTGTGGTTTTTTAAAAGTGGTTTCGTATATATATATATATATATATATATATATATATATACATGTTGATTTCTCGAATGGTGTGATAACTTTTTTAAAATGCCTTTTTCGTATGTCTGATATATGAGCTACCGTGCATGCATAGAAAATTGTAAACTAAGAGGCATTTAAAATCATTTTCCATTTACCTTTTATATCCAGCTTTAGGATCTTCTGTTAGCTGAATGCGATTGTAAATTTACCAAAACCATTTTCCTTCGTGACTCGATTTCACCGACACGAAATTTCTAACACCAATAGTTGGCCTCTAATTGCAACTACAGAGAGGAAATTTGGAAATTGTTTGTTGCGGAGAACAAATTATATATATATAAATCATTGGGTATAACATAAAGAGAGTCAGAAACAATTATCATACATATATAAATCTCATTGTATAAAGTAAAATAAGTAAAAAATGACAATGCAATGGATTGGCAATGAATCATCAAAGTCAGAAATAATATGTTAAAATTGAGTAAATCCCGACAATCTGCAGGACCAGGGCGGGCAACATGAAATTGCATTGGCACCAACTTGAAGTAAAATTAACTGCGTAAACGATATCGTTATGCACAATACCCAAAATCTGTTATATTAATCAAAGTTTCGATCGTGATATAAACACCATCACCATTACACACACACACACACACATATATCTATATTTTTTTCCAGTATAAACTAAGCAGTGCTTAATGTAATATCATCATCATGCACAGCAATAAAAAAACCATTAGTAACCGAAGTTTCCTTGCCATATAACAATAAGAGAAATTAGAAACAAGGAATTCTGGCCAGTACGTAATAAGCACCCAATGACGAAACCGGTCTCCTGGATGAATTGCCTTTTCTACACTATACCATAGTAAGTTAATATGACAAATATATGTACTTAATGGGTCAGGTGTCTATATCAAGTTTGTAAAAATGATCATATTAAAAGTTATCAACTAGTGTTCACAGCCGAAATACAGCTTCTTTACGGTTTTCACTACTAGAAATCTGCAACAATATCGCTATCGAGCTCTTTTCTATGTTATATCGCACAGGGTTTTCAACCGAGAACTAGGATGCGCACGGGGACCCCATCCTGGCAGTGTTGTTTATAATAGCATCTATTATAAAATTAAAATAAGAAAAGTAGACAGGTTTGACGATCATCACAGCTGACAGTATATTTGTGCGTGAATAGGTTGTAGACCTTAACAGGACCGATAGTGATTGTGTAAAGAGCGCGTAAAAAATTTACAAATTTGTTTGACACCCACTTTCAACACAATATCGAATAGGACATTTCCATCCTCAGAGTCGAATGCACCCTTGAAGTGTAGAAAGTTGGCTAGTGTAAGACGGCGATATACATGTCGCTGTAAAAGAACCAGTCTGAAGGTAAAAATATCTATACAACCCAGTACTGATCGGAATCCGGTTTGTTCTTATTTAGTATGTGAATCACGCAAAGCAATAGGACGACGTAAGATAATCAAAGCAGATAACCTAGACACGACTGGAGTTAAGCTTATATCACAATAATTATCACACGAATTACGATTTCCCTTTTTGAAGGTAAGAATGATGGTCGATTCATTCCAGCCAGGTGGTACGGACTCCTTATTCCATATAGTACGGAAAAAGTTATTCAAAGTACCAGAAATAATATCGCCACCATCATCAGGCCCTGCGATGTTGAGATAATAAAATTCTATACTGTTGATACAGGCATGTTTTCGGGAATCAGAACTAAGGCAGGTGCCCAAGACATGTTTTCAAGAAGTTCAGTCAACTTATCGATTATTAGACGGTTGTTACTATCATTTATCGTTTCTCTAACTGTTAATTTTCTCGGACTTGTTGTGCTGCTATTACCTGATGCGAAAGATCCTTCCATCTCTCAAGCCTTTCTGGTCTAAAAGGACTCAAAATCGATTCTTAGACTGCTCTTAAGTTGACGTCTAATACTTCTACGAATAATATTATGAGCCGAGCTAGGTGGAATTTCAAGTATCTTCATAAATTTAACTGAGAGCAATGATTATTTCTACAAGGGCCTACAATGCAACATACATACATGTATTAAGCATTAAGGCAGCCCAATTCATACGTTTTCCTCCTAATTAGGATCTCTTCATGTACTGTCCAAAATAACGCGCGGACAATTACTTAACCGAATAGGAACCAATCACATCTAAAATTGCAAAATATAATTGTGTTGTTAAGTATTTGAAAAAGATAAAAGCAGCCACGAACTGTAGATAGTTTATATTGAAACGGCAAAAACTGTTGTATTGCAAGTACTGCGCAGACCAGGTTGGTTTATAGTAAATTATTCTATTTAACATACCGCTAGATTCTTTCTTTAATAGAACATCTAAGAAAGACAGACAATCATCTTTTTTATGCTCTGACATGAATCCAATATTCCTATGTGCTTTGTTGAAACTTTAAAGCAATGTTCGTGATTGCGACCTGCCCTTAACGACAAGGAAATTATCGTCCACGTACGTATATATTAAGCACATTTACTTGTCACTTCCTAATGATGTGTTCTCCAGATGCCCTATAAAAAATTCAGCCAAAACTGGAGAAAAGGGGCTCCCCATAGCCATACTATCAGTCTGTTGATAGATGCTCCCATTAAAACATAACCGTACGTCTTTCGTGCATAATAAGATAGGCTTTCGTAGAGAGTGACCTGGCACCGGCGATGGTAATGTCATTTTCTACCGCTTTGACTATAATTTGAGTCATCAATTGGAACATTTGTAAACAGAGACGTAACATCAAAAGAAACCATAATCTTATCTGTTGCATCTGGGATTATTTATGTCTGAATGTGCGAATATTTTTCTTCTTAAGGCAAATTAAAAGTCCGGTTTTTCTATATAACGGTTGCAAATAAATATGGAAACAGGAAAAAAGATAAAAAGTAATCTAAGTTTCAGAAACACTTATATTTTTCATAACTCATATTGTTAGCTTTCGGGCTCGAAACATCGTAAGAATCTGAGGAGGAAATATAATTGCCGAGAATATCTTTCTGAGGTAGACCTCTGGCAGTGGGCATATGACTGGTATTCGCAACATCATTTTCATCATCATTCTCGTCATCATCGTCATCGCTGCCAAATACGGCAGCTTCCAACGTCCCGCTAACTGAGTTTGCTCCCATCTGTTGAGAATTTTCATATTGAAGACTGCCACCATCTTCCTCGTCTTCACTATCGTCACAATCCTGCCGTTCTTCTACTTTCTGTTCTACCTCCTCAATTTCTTTTTTCCCCCACCAATATTAATCTTTTTCACACTTGAATTGTTATTTCTTTGTTGAAGTGCATTATCTTCCTCACTATCAACATCTTCAGAGCTAGATGATACTTCGCTGTTATCCGAACCAAAGACTTGGCGCTGATTAGACGTGACAGAATTTTTCTGTTTATGATCGTATACATCTCTCTCGTCATCGTCATTTTCAGACCCACTGTTGTTGTCTAACTCATTGCTATTTGCGATTTTAGGCTGATTATGATATTTTGAACGAAAGAAAACTCAAATAAATAGGTTTCCATTAATAAGGCAAATACAATTTCAAAAGGGATAAAATCAATTTTTTATGACAACAAAATTTAAATGATAGTATAACTCATTGCAATATAATTGTTTCGCGCCACGTTGAAACAAAAAACAATAAATCTATTCATTAAATGAAAATAACATTAAGAGATGAGCCTAAACCGAAAAAAATAGCGAAATGTCTATAGGAGCGCTGAAAGAGCTCCAAAAGCCGCGGTAAAACGAACAGAGTAGCGGAAATGGAACTCTAACATTATGGAAACACTGTGGCCAGTCGCAATGTTTCGACCTTTGTTACCTAAAAATTACATAGTACCAACACAATGGATTTCAACTTATTTTAAAATTCATCAAAATATTAAGATTTACAACTATTTCTGAACACCTGTTACTCCAGCATATCAAACACCCTGGCCTTGATCGATAAAAGTTATCACTTTTCGTGGTAATCATGACATCATTCAAATATATAACGGTTAGATACTGTTCGTTGCGGAGAACTAATATATATGAAAGTATGTATTAGGTGTTGCGAACCAAGTAACAAATTTGTTCAGTTGTGACCAGAAAGATAAACCAAAGACAGCATAAACGGAAAGTATAATCTCATGCACATTCGTTTCGTGGTTACTGGCGACTCATCAGTAGGAGCCCGTATTACGCCCTTTAACAACTACAGATTTGGGTGAGAAAAGTGAGATAATAGAACGGTACAATCTCCTACAGGAATGTGTTAACTTACAATAGAGTAGCTAAAATCGTATAGTATCGACAATGCGACTTAAACGCTAACTCACTCTATTTAATATATATACCGAGTCTGTAAAGTATACTAACACTATGGCTCTTGTGGTAGCAACCGATGCCAACATAGGAGTACCGAAAAGGTACATGGTACTAACACTATGGTTGCCGAGTTGGTACATGTTACAGACTCAGTATATATATTATATAGAGTGAGTTAGGCTGAAAGTCGCATCATCGAGACTTAATATGATGTTAGCTTCACGACTGAAGGTTTACACATTCGTCTAGAAGATTGTACCGTCCTATAATCCCACATTCCTCATTCAAATATATATTGGTTAAAGAGCGTAATATCGACTCCTGCTAATGAGTCGCCAGGAAGTACGAAACAAATGTGCATGAGATTGTACTTTCCGTTCAAGCTGTCTTAGATCACAAATTAACTATTTTTTTACTAGGTTTGCAACAACGAATCCATACTTGCATATATATTAGTTCTCTGCAATAAACGGTATTTAACTGTTATATATTAAATTCAATGATGTCGTGCTCACCGCGAAATGTGATAATTGATAACGATCAAGTCCAGAGTGTAAAGATTTACTAGAATAACAGGTGTTCAGAAATAGTTGTAATTCTCAATTTCGGTGAACTACAGCATAAATTGATATCCATCATGTTGGTTCCATGTACCGACTCGGCAACCATAGTGTTAGTACCATGTACCTTTTCGGTACTTCTATGTTGGCATCGGTTACTACCACAATAGCCATAGTGTTAGTATCCTTAACAGACTCGGTATATATATTAAATAGAGTGAGTTAGCGTTTAAGTCGCATTGTCGAGACTATACGATGTTAACTATTCTACTGTAAGTTTACACATTCGCCAAGGAAATTGTACATTTTCGGATTTTTCATCGTTATCGCAATTTCAGACCGTGATCGGACTAGTTCGCCAGGTAGCCGTAAACATTTGCCAAATACCATTTCAGCGGAGCTACATTTGATCGGCTCTCGAGGTCTTGTACTCATTGATTGGAATACTTTCGATAAAGCCGCAAGCCAATTTTATTCTGGGCTGGCCTTGAGCGCCGCTTTCAGTTCCCGGTGGGGCCTTTCGACGAAACCATTTCCTGTTGGATTGCGAGCCGCGGTCTCGGAGTGTTTGACGCCATAGCATTTCAATAGAACTGCGTACTCTTCTCCGAGGAACTGTGCGTCACGATCGGTTGTCACTTCAGCTGGGGCACCAAACCTAGCGAACCAAATAAGCTCTAAAGCATAACTGATAGTTTCTTGCTTCATGTCTGGCAGTGGTATGGCCTCATACCATCGATTGGTGCAATACCGTATTGACAGTAGATATCATATATTGTTCACGACAAGTAAGGTTACCAGATCAACGTGTATGTGCGTCAACCGGAATTTAGGCACTTGGATGACTTGTGGCGCTATTTTGGTGTGTCTCGTCACTTTGCATTTCTGACATTCTAGACATTGTTTTGACCACTTCTTGACATCTCGCCGCATGCCGGGCCGAAAATACGTTCTGGATAGTATTTCCACTGAGGCTTTGCCAGATGGATGACTCATTTCATGGTAGACCTCGAAGATCTTGTGACGGAGTTTTTCAGGTATAAACGACCGAGGGTCCACGCCAGTTATTTTACACTGCAGCTGAGTTCCATCATAATCAAATGTTTTCAAACGATTGACATCAAATGTCCGAAGTGATGGATCATCTTGCTGAGCTGCTTGCAATTCCTGAATGCTTATAGATGAAGGACACAAGATAGACGCTTAGAGCTCTGCAGGACGGATTAGGGAGTCTGCGGCCACGTTTTCTGATCCGTTGACATGAGTGACTTCATATTCATATTCGTGTATTCGTGGAAGTTTTTAGTTGACACAACGTGAATATAAATACTCTTTCTTTTCTCTGAGCATCAGAAGTAGAAGAAAGGTTTGTCGGTGTAGATCTTGAAATTTCGGCCATCCAGATAGGTGTGGAAGTGTAGAATCGACCGGTACATTGCGAGTAACTCTTTTCCCAATGTAATATATCGCGTCTCGCGAGTTTGTAGTTTTTACGAGTAGAAGGCGATAGGTCGGTGCATACCATTGATTGACTGTTGAAGTATTGCGCCTATGGCAACGTCGAATGCGTCAGTAATCAATTCAAAATGTTGAGATCAATCAGGAGAATGTAGTATGGTCGCTTTGCATAAGGCCCTTTTGGCATCTTCGTAAACCTGCATGTCGTCAACGTTGAGCTGAATCAGTTGTGATTTCTTGACAAAACGGCTTTCTGCCACGAGATAATCGTGAAGAAGTACCAGAATCTTGGCAAGGCAGGGTACGAATCGAGAAGAGTAGTTCATCTTGCCCAAGAATCGTCGTAATGCTCGAACGGTTGTTGGAAGCTGTAGATCTTGAATAGCCTGAACCTTAGCAGGTATAGGTGTCATGCTTTTCTCGGAAATTTGATGACCGTGGAATTCAATTGATTTTTGTGCAAAGACACATTTGTTGCCATGAAGTCGGAGGCCATAGTCTGCTATACGTGTGAGTAGAATGTCAATATGCCGTATATGTTCGAATGATGAGTTGGAGAATACTAGGATGTTGTCTATGTAGGGAATTACAAATGGTAGACCATCTAGTATTTCGTACTTAAAGCATTGGAAGGTTTGCAAGGCATTCTTGAGACCGAAAGGCATATCATGATATTTGTGATTGCCACCTCCGGTGAATCTGAGTGGAGTATATGATACAGAGTCTTTGTCTATCGTTACTAGATAGTATGCTTTCACCAAGTCAAGTTTTGAATACACAGCATGACCGATAGCAGATCTGAGTAGGTCGGCTGGATTTGGCAGGATGTACGAATCAGACTATGTGCAAGAAATGAGAATACGATAATCCCCGCACACTCTGAATGTTTCTGGTTCACTCTTTGGTACTACTACCACAGGCGACGCAAAAGGTGAGCTGGATCGTGTACAGATGCCGTGTTGACGTAGCATGGCGAATTCTTGCTCGGCAGCCTTATGTTTGTGTGGTGCCAATGGACGTGCTTGTGAAGGATGAGGAAGTGTTTTCGATAAGATGATACGATGGGATGTGATGGCACGCTTCCTCTTGAGATCTGGCATGAAAGGATAGGTTTGAAAATTATATCATGACGTATCAGAACATCGTCCAGTTGTGGTACATGAGGAACTGGAGGAATTAGCTGTATGAATGAGACTGCTACGGCGCGAGTCGTATATTTTAGCGCTGATGAAAGCAACTGTTTGTCTGCAGTGCGTATCTCTCGTGTTCTTGGACGAATGGTAAGGTCGAAGTTTTCGAGAAAGTCACGGCCAATGATGTTTCTTGTCGTATTGGCAAGGAGGAAAGGATAATTGAAACATCTTTTTAAGTTGGAGAACGAGATTGTATGTACTCATACCCCAAACGTCGCTATATTGGAGCCATTGGCGCAGGTAAGGTTGCTGGTGTCGACTGGGTGGGTACGTTCGAAATAATTGTGGCAAAGTAAGCTTACATCTGATCCAGTGTCTATGAGAAATAATTCGCCAGAAGTTGCGTCACGGATGAGAAAGGATGTCAATAATGGCAACTGACGATGGGACTGGTTGCTGGTATTTGGGCGTTTGAAGCATAAATTGACTGGAGCCGTCGCTGTAAATACAATAGTCTGATTTCGCTCTACCGCGAAAGCAACGTGCTTCGAGCCATCAGACGTGGAGCGGCCAATGATCTTGGGGTGATCAGTCTCTACTGCCGCAGAGGAGGCTGACTCCAGCAGTTTTCTGAACCTTCCATGGGCGGATCCTCCTGAGTTGTTGAAGGTGACCGCGCTCACTTGAACGTCGCGTCTGTGCGCGGGAATGTGCAGCCGTTTCTGAGGCAATAGCGTGTGGAGTGGCCATAGCTGCGGTGATTTGGACACCACTCCGCCGGTAACTGTGGAACTGTGGCCCGGCCTCTCATCGTCGACATCCTGGCGCTATTTCGAGGCGGTGGTCGACGCTGGTCACGCCTTCTCTTTTCGCGTCTATTATGGACGGCATCGACTGAGGCCGAATTTGGCCTGATGGTGAGGTTCTGAAGCAGGCTGATGAGGCGCTCATTGGTGACATTTGTTCCGGCTGATGATGCGGTGAATTTGGATTTGGACAGTCGTGAAGTGATGTAAGTTTTTTCTGGGGCTGGTGAGCTGTAGTTTTTTTTCTCCACCACTTGTCTAGACGTGCCGGCAGAACGTCGTCTTGCACTTCGACGGATTCGCGCAGGAACGTAGCCATCTCTTTGAGTGCCGGAGGGAGCTTCTGTATGAATAGTCGCATTAAGATTTCCTTGGGCAGGTGGAATTCCAAGGCCTTCTGATCCATCTCCTTAAATAGCTCAGAAGGCGTGCAGCTACCTAAGGACATCTGGCTCATCATTTCTGTAAGCCTGTCTTCTCGATCTAGTGTCAGGCGCTACTTGACGGCGCGTTGCAGGCTCTACCATGGCTGCGCACATGTTCCCTCAGTGTATTGATGCAGGATATCTTTAAGTCCACGTCTGAAATACATTGGGATCGTTTCTCAAGACCTCAAAAATATTGAACCCTCGTCTGTTATATTGGTAACCTTGGCCAATAAAGTAACATCGTCGACCCACTCGTCAAGGTACTTTGGATTGAATTGGCATATTTTGTACTGTGTCCATGTTTTGGTGCGGACTGTTGCTGGGCTCACCACCGGGCTTCCTGCATTTTCTGAACTCGACGTCATCTTATGTGTGTGAGTGTTGTCGAAAATCGATGGCAGAGTTACATCGTCCTCACCCGTCATCGTGCGGCTTTCATCGAGCATTTTGATCTCGAGCGGATGTTTTGCTGTGATTTGTGTCTTAGGATTTACTTCCTTTTGTGGCATTCATCTAAAGTGCTTGAAGTTATCAAAAGCTAGATGTTGATTAATTCTTTGGTGGCTGTGAGTTCGACGAAACGGGGCACCATTTATGTAGGAGGTTTTGTAACTAATGTAAGAGGTTTTGTGGGGTAGCTATTTATTTAGTGATGCTATACCATTCCTACATATGCCTGGTAGCTGCTGTTGAGATCCGTGCTTATGATAAGTCGCCGACCTTTTTCCGATGCCTGATGTGAGAACGCTAAGTTGAATCATCATACGTATATTGTACACAATGTTGCAAAGCAAAAACACAATTCACTGTTAGTCCAAATTGACCGTGCTCTAGACGGCAACAAAACGATATATTGTCAACACAAGTAATTCTCAATTCACAGTTAAACAAAACGGACCGTGCTCTAGACGGCAACAAAACGATATAATGTCAACACAAGTAATTATCAATTCACAGTTACACAAAAGTCTGAATCGTGATGAATACATGTAAATGATTGAAAATATATGATGATTTAAATAAAGTCACTGGTAAATATTGTCACTGATAATTGATGGATAAATATCGTGTAAAAACAGTCTTGTAAAACATCACAAATAATTATTCCACCGTTTACTAGGTTTTTCAATTATTTAATTATAATAATCCATTGTACTCTGACGTTCGGATACGTAGAATCATATACGAACAGTCATTAATTGTATAAACTGAGAATAATTAAAGAAGAAGATTAATTCCACAAGGGCACTTTAATCCACCGCATGTTCCCTGCGTATTGCGCGCGGGTGTCTATATTTATTAAACTGAACCATATTAATTACAATTAAAATTGCAGTTCAAGAAATCTAAATTAAAACTGCTTGAAACTAACAGAGATTGTTTCTATTGTGTAAGAACAGAGTTAGATTATTTGACCTTAAAGAGCACTATATTTGTCAAATTTAACATCGTTGGGTTGTAACGTGGAGCCGAGTGTTACCCTATCATCACATCAAAATTCAAACGCTTTTGCGGCATTTTCCTGTGAACGCCTTTCTGGTGCTATTAAAGACCAGAAAACACAACCGCTCTCTTTAATCGATCTTGTCTTCATAGTAACGTCGCATAAAACTTACTTCCAGCCGTAGCGTTTACAGTGAGTTAAATTGCATATTTTATTTTGATTTAATTTACGAGATGTCAGCAATATAATTATTCAAAGTTAAAATGTTATTGTGGAGGAAGTTAAATCCTCCGCCTTATGTAAAATAACATTGACTGATAAATTTAAACCACCATTGCTGATTGTAACGAATTTTATTTAAAAAGAATTTTTTCTTTTTATTTTCCAGAACATTCTTTGTTTAAATACTTGATTTTGAATTGTGCGCCATTTTCAGTTTTTGAGTATCTCGCTCCTTGACTGGTATTGTTATTTTGGTCTGCTGCATTTTAACATTTTCTCTAGTAAACGAATACTTCATTATCAAATATATTAATCCATCAATTGCCTTTTGTTCTAATATAATTTAAGAGCGAAGGAGGAGCCTTGGAACAGGTATATTTGATTTCATCTGTTGTTCACGTATATCTCTTTTCAGATTATTTGTTTGGAGATACCGCTGTCCAACTTTCGCATTCCGATTGCCTAACATTAAGTGTCGATTTAATTGTTATACCATATAGATATGGAGACAGATCTTAAATTTGAGGACACAAGTAGGTTAGTGCAGGACATTGCGAACTTGAACCTAGGAGACACAAATAGTAATATAAGCCTATCAGACTCGTCTGTGAATTTTAGGACTTCAAGCGATCTGGAATCTATGGGGCTTTCAGACACGAATAGGTTAGGGGCCTCAACAAAATTTTGCGACCGCGCCAGTCCAAGGATTTTAAGTCTACCACAGTACAAATCAGAAAAACATTCAAGTTGGGTAGGAGATGCCCAAATGATATTTAGTGCTTATAATATCGTAAACCCTATGGAGAAATTTGTTGCGGCATGGATGGCATTGCCTGAAAATTTCCGAAATGCTTTGGAAAATTTCAGAGACAGAACTGTGGAAGGAAAGCCGTACAATGCATTTGAGTTATTGATGGCTGAAATTCAACAGAGATATCAGCCTGGAAGATCAGCGCAAATGTGCGAATTATTAAGCTTAGAGAAAATGGGGCGTCAATTACCGTCCGAATTTTATGAACGCCTTTGCACAAAAGCTTCCAGGTTGAATATATCTAGAGATGTAGTCAACTCCATTTTCACAGCTGAGCTACCAATTAGACTTAGAACAACATTGGAAGTATTTGACACAAAGAGCATTTATTGGCCAACTAAACTCGGAGGGTTAGACGGCGTTTATAAACAGCAAGAACCACAAGTACATGCTGTAATGGCAGATTCTGTAACGATGCAGCCAGTCAGGGCAGATACCGAAAACAACCTGATTATGCAAGAAACATTGCGTTTCTTATGTAGAGAAGTTGCTAGCTTACGCAGTGATATTGCACAACTTCAGAGTCAGGATAGGTACACTAGACGTCGAGGGAGTCTCTCGCGTCAACGCTTCGAAGGGCCACGCGGATGGTGTAAGGCACATTGCGAATACGGACGCAGTGCGTAGTGCCAAGGGGAAAATTGTATATACGAGCAATTAGGTGGACCCAAATGGAAAGGAAGCACAAAACCGGTAGAGAGAAATCCATCACCGGGAAAAGGACAAACCCCCCGCTAGTAGGAGCCGTAGGGGGGGTTCCATTGCAAAGGCTCCCAGATATGCCTTTAAAAGGCATACTCAAAGCAAAAGAGGCGACTAGTACAAATAGCACCGAGATAGAAGGCAAGAGAGTCCGATTCTCACTAAGCGGGGATCTTGAAAACATTGCCGGATTGTCCAGCAACAAGTTCATTATTAAGGATGAATTATCTGGATTAGAATTTCTCATAGACACGGGTGCTGAGGTAAGCATAGTTAGGTCAGACGTGGTGGAAGCAGATTGCCCCACATTTGATTATCAACTATGGGCCGCTAACGGTAGTCCGATAGGAGTGAAAGGGATGAAAGAAATGTCGGTAACGTTAGGCCAGAAATCTTCCTTCCGATGGAATTTTCTAGTAGCCGATGTCAAGGACCATATCATTGGCATGGATTTCTTGACACATTTTAAGCTGACATTAGACCCCAAGGCTAGGACTATCGCAGAAGGCGTAGGGATATCAACACATACTGAGTCTAACACGTCGGCAGTTAGAACAGTCCTCTTACCTCGCCCAACAGTCGCACATGACTTTGCCGATATAATCGAGAAGCACCTAGCAGTGTTTCAACCTTTCAGTGCCAAAAGGATAGGTAGAACACCAGATAGAATTGGTGGCTCCGTTGCCTTGTTCACCAAAGGCTCAACCATTGGCACAACACAAGCAACAAGTTGCTTTGTCCGAATTTCACCAATTGCGCGAAGAGGGGATTTGTAGAAGGTCAAATTCCAATTTTGCTTCCCCAATAGTGGTAGTTCCCAAACCTGAACCGGGTCAATGGAGGGTTTGTGGAAATTATCGTCTATTAAACTCAGTGACCAAGGGTGATTCTTATCCTCTCCCTAACCAGAGTACTTTGCTCCGAGATATAATGGGATATGAGGTTTATTCAACTTTAGATCGCCAGAAAGCGTACTATCAGATACCAATGGAAGAAAGTTCGATACCACTCACCGCAGTCAGATTTCCAGGAGGGGGATCGCATGAATTTCTTCGAATGCCTTTTGGTTTGAAAAATGCCAGTCAGACATTCCAGCGTTTGGCTGAAGAAATCCTTCAGAATTGTCCATTTGCGAGAGTATATATAGACGACATAATAATTTTTAGTCGCTCACGAGACGAACATCGTACGCATTTGGAAACGGTTTTGACCAGGCTGGAACAATATGGATTAGTGGTCAAACCTAATAAGAGTAATATCGGTTGCTCTTCAGTTAAATGCCTTGGTCATATACTTTCCAAAGACGGAATTAATCCTTTGGAAGATAAGATCCAAGCTATTAAGGACGTAACGGAACCCCGAACCGTACGCCAGTTGCGAAGGTTCATGGGTATGATCAGCTATTATCGTCGATTCATTCTAGGTCTAGCCGGAATTCTTGGATCGTTAACACGCTATCTTACTCGTGAAAAGAGCACGATCAAGAAGACTTGGCATATAAACTTGAGTACGGAAGACCGATAAAAATTCCAAAAGGCCAAGGATATGTTAAGTGACGTAACCACATTAGCACCTGTAGATTGGGAAAAACCTTTCGAGATAATCACAGATGCCTCAGATGTTGCATTAGGGGCAGTGCTACAGCAAAGAGATCAGGACATAGTAAAACCGATTGGGTTTTATTGCCGTAAGCATAATGATCGAGAAAAACGTTATGATACGTTTGGCAAAGAGCTTCTAGCAGTGTATGCCGCAATGCCACACTTCGAGCATTACCTAGACGGACATAAGTTTAAGTTATTGACCGATCATAAGCCATTGATCAGCATATTTGGTAAAACAGCTAGACTTAATTACTCTCGTAGAGCAAATTCACAAATAACACGGTTAGCAGAGTTTGATTTCACAGTGTCTCATATTGCTGGTAAAGAGAATGTGGTAGCAGATGCATTTAGCCGACCGAATGAAGCTGATGTCGAGATGATATTTCAAGATCCTTTGAAAAGTTTAGATGATTCAATGCATTATTTCGTTAGTCAAATCGAGGAAGCGCAAGGATCGGATCCCTTTACATTAGTATTATCCAAAAGGCCAGGATATATTCGTAAGCTCATAAGTGGCAAGTGGTTGTTATGCGAAACGTCTAGAAGTCAACCACGACCATATGTGCCGTTGGAGTTACGGGCCAAGATTATCCAAGTGTTACACGATATGGGACATCCATCCATTAAAGCCACCATCCGATTGATCAACGACAGATATGTATGGCCGCACATGTCTAAAGACATACGGGTATGGGTAAGGGACTGTGCCAAGTGTCAAACGTGCAATGTATGGAGACATACCAGAACCGAGATAAAGAATATTGGGATACCAATTGGACGGTTCAGACACGTACACATAGACATTGTCGAAATGCCTGAAGTTAATGGGAACAAATACTTGCTGACCATGGTAGATAGATTTAGTCGTCAATTTGAAGTGGCGATTTTAAAAGACATGACAGCGCAAGAAGTCTTGTTCGCGTTTCTACATAATTGGATATCGCGTCATGATATTCCGGAAAAGGTCACTAGTGATCGCGGTAGTCAATTTATGTCCGAGCTTTTCGTAAGATCCCTCAACATCATGGGAACCACTGTAATACATACTAGCGCGTATAACCCACGAGCGAATGGGATGGTAGAAAGGCTACATCGTGAACTAAAAGCTGCATTAAGGTGTACTAGTGGAACAAGCTGGATACACGATCTGCTTATAGTACTACTCGCCATGCGCAACAGATATAGGGCACAATTAGGTACGTTCATAGCAGAACTGGTTTATGGAGAACCATTAAGTTTGCCTGGAGATCTTCTAATAGAAACTCCAAGTAGTCTTGATTGGGCTTCTAGTTATGTAGATTGGTTCGTAGGAGCACTTAGAGATAAGATGTGTCGTTTAGCTCCGACCAAGACTAGAAAAGCTAAAACCAAATGCTATGTGTCCTCTGATCTAAGATCGGCTTCGCATATGTATATAACTAATGAAAATAGGAAGAACTGCCTAACACCATTTTATAAAGGACCATACAAGGTCAAGAGGATGACTGACAAGAATGTCATCATAGAAATAAATGACATTGAGGATTGTGTTACGTTGGATCGTTGCATTCCCCAGTTTATCTGGATAGACGGTATGACTGAATTACCAGATGCGTTGAATGACCGTTCCATGGGCAAATATGATGTGTGCAATCACACCATACAGGCACATAATGAAATGCAGAACTCTGAAGACGTGTTGTCTAATATAGCAAAATCTTATTCTACTGAATCACAGCATGAAAACTATTTGTCGATACCAGATGATTTTGAAGAACCAGTGAATGTTTTACCTGGCGAGATGACGACGTCAGGGGCGTCATTATGCACAACTCGTTCTGGAAGAGTGCCACGTCAGCCGAAGAACTACGATTACGTCTATTATTAGACGCCTTTTTTTAGAAGGTGGTGTATGTGGAGGAAGTTAAATCCTCCGGCTTTTGTAAAATAACATTGCCTGATAAATTTAAACTACCATGGCTGATTGTAACGAATTTTATTTAAAAAGAATTTTTTCTTTTTATTTTCCTGAACATTCTTTGTTTAAATACTTGATTTTGAATGGTGCGCCAGTTTCAGTTTTTCGAGTATCTCGCTCCTTGACTGGTATTGTTATTTTGGTCTGCTGCATTTTAACATTTTCTCTAGTAAACGAATATATTACTCCATCAATTGCCTTTTGTTCTAATATAATACAAGTGTGAAAGAGGAGCCTTGAAACAGGTATATTTGATTCCATCTGTTGTTAACGTATATCTCTTTCCAGATTATTTGTTTGGAGATACCGCTGTCCAACTTTCGCATTCCGATTGCTTAACATTAAGTGTCGATTTAATTCTTATACCATATATTTATGGAAACCGATATTAAATTTAAGGACAAAAGTAGGTTAGTGCAGGACATTGCGGATTTGAAGTTAGGAAACACAAATAGTAATATAAGCCTATCAGACTCTACTGTGAATTTTAGGACTTCAAGCGATCTGGCATCTATGGGGCTTTCAGACTCGAATAGGTTAGAGACCTCAACAGTTATCCAAATTTTTTAAAAAAATGTTCAAATGGCAAAAGTATTTTTCAGTCGTGAAACAAATATTAACTATTAAAAAATTTGAAATAATAAATTTAGATAAAATTAACTTGTGTAACGACACAAAGCATTTCGCCAACATATTGTATAAAAATCAATTCAATTTAAAACAACTCATTATTGATGGTATTCTGAAGCAATAGTTATCCGTTTATTACTAGAAATGAGCTCCTGTGGTTCCGTTTCTGGTAGTGAAGTTGTCTCGTCTGATCATTCAGACAATGTAGGTCCTATTGTAAATGAAGATGAAATCAATAAAGAAGTTTTTGGTAGTTAATCAGGTTAGCTTTATAATTTGTAATGATTTTGTTACGACACGAATAAATTGCCGACATATTGCGTAAATTAAATTCAATTCGATTTACGCTGCACCAATGAGAAAAAAGCAAAACTTGCAGTTAACCAGTAACCATATATTTTTATGACATGGCTATTTAAGCACGTTAAATTTACCATGCAGTTCAGTTGTCGCGTTTGCCTACTTCTGTGCGTTACGTGTGCGTGCTGTCTGCTATCATCACTTACATTGATTATTGGATTTTCTTCACCAAAATTGGCAACATCAGTAACGCCAATATTTTTGCTGTACAACTAGAGAGACGAGCCAATTACTGCAGACCTTCAACGAAGTCACCATCGAGTTTACAACGCCACAACAGAAGGAACCACAACCCAAGTCAACTGGAGCTGGACGTCTTCACAATTACGGACCTTCTCGGCATTTGCCAGAGAACACACGATCGGCCCTGTTAAGGGCCCCCTAACAGTACATAACTCTTTATTTTATGGCCCTTTAACAGAGTTTGTAACGTCGTACAGCATTTACTTGAAGCTGGGGCGTTTACAAATTATAATAAAGTGTATTTGTGAAGAAAGACCACCTGGTCTGCAATTGAAAAGCATCAGTCAAATGTGGTATCATATATGATTAAGTGAAACAGTAATTGATGACATTTTATCAGTAAATGTAGTAATGGTGCTGGTAAAAAATGAGTGAAAATACTGTCCCCATGTGAAGTGGCTCGTTCTCCTATATGCACTAACGAGTACCTTAAATTTCGTGAGTTGGAGAATGGGGTTGTTAGTCTTGAAGCAGATCAGACGGGCCCATTTGAATAGTTTGGAAATAGTGTGTGTAAGGTGTGCGGAGAAGTTGAGTGATTTTGGCCGAACACTAAGTTGGTGGAAGAGCGGCGGCCATTCAGGAAGCCATGTTGATCATCGAGGAGATATAAGTTTCCTGAGACTTAATGAAGGGGTAGATCAGGTTTTATAAGACCCTGTCGAAGATTTTAGTGAAAGAAGGAACGATAGTAATAGGGCGGAGATCTTTGAATGAAGAGATCCACGAAGTGCAATTTTTGGGATAGGAGAGATCGTCGAATTAAGCCAGTCCAAGGGAAGATACTTAGTTTCGAGGCAACGTTTGATAACATCAGCAACCAGAGAGAAGATATTTCATCCAAGAAATACAATCATGCTGACCGACACACCGTTTTGATCGTATTGGTTTTTAGATTTAATGTCTTTAATTGCTTGGGCAACGGAAGCCAGTGAGACGTTGAAACAGCGTAGGTTCTCAGTTTCTCCGTTGTTTAACATTTCAGCAGAAGGAGTGGGAGTGAAAAAGAAATCGAGGAGATAAGATAAATAGTCGTTGGCGAAGCAGGAGTCGTCCGACCGAGAGAAGTTAATATACGAGGTTTTCGGGCTTTTGTGGCAATTGGTGTTTGATGACAACGACCTTTGTCCTGGAGTTAGGAGCTAAGCGGATGCGTCTTTCGATGTGAAGCGCTTGTTTGTTGATAACCTGTTTAATGTGCCCATCGATACGTCTCAGTGCGAGGGCGTGAGCAAGTGACGATTTGCGTAGTCGAGAGTTGCGTGCGAGGTTGTCGCGTGCCTTAAACAAAGTGTTCAACTTATTCGTCACGTGTATGTGTTGAATAGAGGTGGCGGAATTAAAGTGGGAGGATAAGATGTTATGGACTTCGGAAAATCATGAGGAGACTTTATTTGGTAGAAAGAGGTACCTCCAGTTAACGGCGTCACAGAGTGGGCAAAACTCTTCCCAGTTGGTGAAACGCCTGAATGATTGGGTGTCTACTCTAGGGATAAACGATAAAAGAGAAATGAGGAAGGATACCAAGCAGTGATCGAGATTAGGGAACATCTCCCGAGATTGGACATCGTTCACCTCTTTGTTGGAGAGGACACATTGTAGGGGCTCGTTTTCCTATATGCACTAAAGAGTACCTTGAAGACACCAGATCTGTACCTCCTTAAGATTAAGAAACAATTTGTAGGTTTATTGTACTGGATATGCTCCATCGCGGATGACATTCTAGGCTGATAAGCTTGACACATGCAAACGTATTCATGTTTACATCCTATTTGAGATTGACATCCATGTTAATTCATGAAGCACCTTCTACCAGGTTTACTGAATATAAATTCAGAAAGAATATGTGTTGGAATCATATGCAGATCCGTATTCGACTTAGAGTGCGTTTTTATTCCTGCAAAGCTAAAACAAACTGAAGTACCTGTCTTTGTTGGCCTCCCGATTCCCGAAATAAATAAAGGTGTACTTTACAATATATTAACTGTAAAAG
This sequence comes from Eudiplozoon nipponicum, assembly GCA_029291075.1. Lineage (NCBI taxonomy): Eukaryota > Metazoa > Platyhelminthes > Monogenea > Mazocraeidea > Diplozoidae > Eudiplozoon > Eudiplozoon nipponicum. The sequence continues at coordinate 87,016 of JAQBSW010000343.1, forward strand.
AAATAACTTGTATTATCATTTATAAATGATATGGGTTAGGAGTCTGAGAGCCAGTTTCGCTCTTATAAACTAAGACTGCGCACCTAGTCCAGGAAATATGAAACATGAATGCTGAATATAAATACTCGAAGATATTTAAGCAAGGAATGCTCCAGTAATTTTTCAAGTTTATTTTAATATTTTTGTCTATACAATATTTTTCTAAAGAACTAGTGCATATATAAATTAATTTAGTCTTTTTAATGAGTTATTGTGCACCCATGCTATGATAAAATCGACTAACGGGTTCTTTGGAAACTTAAAATCTCGATTCTAAGCAGATTTCAAAATTTCAGATTAGTGCAACATGTGCGCGTCATTCGTGTAACGATCCGAGCGATAAGCTCACTAGGCAACAAATATTAAATTCTACGCAGTCTGGTCAGGATCCGTTGTCACAGCTGAGGTAGATTAAAACACCATTTCAACTTTAAAAGAACATCAAACAGGCTATTGTGAACACAATTTAATCCTACAAATCCATGCATTCTGGCTTTAATTAACACCAGTTATCGCATTTTGCGTTAATTATAACAGTTCAATTAAATATATAATAATTTTATATTGTGAATTAATATATGTGTGCAATTGCGTAACTAGGAACCAAATAGTTCAAATAGGACCAAAATAATAAAGCTAGGTAAGGGTGAATGAAATGTATGATATCATGTGCACATTCATTTTTTGCTTACTAGCGACTTGTCAATAGTAGTCATTACTACGCCTTATACCCCCTATATATTTGGTCACAAAATACGGGTTGGTTCCTGGGTACAATGAATGTCCTTTAACAGAAACATGGTAATTTATTGAAAAATTTAAAATACCTTGACTGACCGAAATGAATATTATTAAAAAAGGTAAACCCGTTTCAATTCGAGAACATTCATAGTTTACATCCTTTTCTCGAGATAAAAAGCAGCGATACACCGTCGTCCCATCCGGAATCTAGCTAGTTCTTCTGCAGTGAGTGATTCTCGCGAAATACTGAGGCGGCGTAGGTTTGTCGGAGCATAACCTGAGTCAGACTGTATGCAATCTTATACCACGATGATTATCGCACAAAATACGTTTGCCGTTTTAGAAAATTAAGAATTTGGTCGACAATCTGCAATCACTCAGGTAGGGTCTCCTTTTTTCATACAGTACGAAAAACGTTACTCAACTCTCTACAAATAATGTCCTGGCCTTTCTTACGTACAGACGGTTGCTGATCATCGGGACCTGAAACTTTGCGATGTTACAACGGATAAGTGAATTGCCCGAATAGACATACATATTCCAAAGCGAACGACTCCTGGTTAATGCATCGTTATCAGTAACAAATAGCTACGGGATCTATTTGAGTCCACTGTAGTCCAGGGTCTGTAAAACGCTATTTGATACAACGCCACAAGTATAGTCTTTGCTCTGCGCAGCTATCCAGCATTTGCTCGTATGTGTTCTTATGCATTGAGCTTAAAATTTATGTTTTCAAGATGCAATTTTATAGCGCTTAAACGACCAACTTAAGGATTCATGTAAATCTTAACCAAGACTAAATTTAATCTAATTAGTGTAGAACTTTCCTCGGAATAGAAGCTGTTCTTGCTGTCGTCTGTGCTGCATTCGGTAGGAGTGTATGCAGATGCCACCAGAAAGCACTGTTGATTACGGTGCATAATATTGATTTTAGATGTAATAAAGTTTTCCGCACAAAGTCGTCTATTTGCAGGAATCCATTCTGTTAAACTTCGGCTCTTTTGCTAAGAATAATCTTGAAACTCCATTATCCGACTTCAGAGAACTATGTGGAACGTAAGGTTCGAAGCCGATACCTCGTGGATAAGGATGGTGCACCTAGTTCTTCAGTATACGTAGTATCCCTCATTCTAGTTTCCAATGCGAAAATATATTGATTTCAAATTTATCCAAAATATATACGATAAATTCTGGTTTATTTTTTTTCAATGGTTGCGCATTACGTGCGCTGATGTTAAAAGCTAACCGAGGTTTATTGCATGATAATTTATTTGAAATATCTTCGATATTTGCTAATGCGGCATTTCACCTGTGTTCAACATCCACTATATTCGTATAAGTTACAAGATTTTTATTTTGTTAGATTAAAGAGAGGAAGATCTAAAAGCGTTGGAATTGAAGGCATTTGTAGTTGCCTGATTTTAACAATAAATTATTGCGCGGGTGGTGTTAACAATGCTTTAAATCACGTTTGCGAGCTTGAAGTAAACACCAACCCTATTGTATTTAACCAGTCTTCGAACAACTTAACAAAACTGCTGCCAGCCGCAACGCACTGACGTGTTTCGACCTTCCATGATCATCATCAGTGTACGGCGGCAAACTGACTATCGAAGATCAACACCTGCGGATTACAAGAATCGAAACAAATTGACAATCGATTCAACACAAGTATAAATTAGGTGTTGCGAATCTAGTAACAAATTAGTTCAGTTACGACCAGAAGGATAAACCAAAGACAGCAGGAATGGAAATTATAATCTCATGCACATTCGTTTCGTGCTTACTGGCGTCTCATCAGTAGGAGCCGGTATTACGCCCTTTAACCAGTATATATTTGGGTGAGGAATGTTGGATAATAGGACGGTACAATCTCCTAGATGAATGTGTAAACTTATAGTAGTGAAGCTTACATCCGATAAAGTCTCGAAAATGCGACTTTCAGGCTAACTCATTCGACTTCAACGCTAACTCACTAAATATATATATATATATATATATATATATATATATATATATATATATATATATATATATACCGAGTCTCTAAAGGATACTAACACTATGGCTATTGTGTTAGTTACCAATACCAATATTGTAGTACCAAAACGTACATGGTACTAACACTGTGGTTGCCAAGTCGGTACATGGTTCCAACATGATGGATATCAATTTATGCTATAGTTCACCGAAATTGAGAATTTAAACTATTTCTGGACATCTGTTACTCCAGTAAATCCATACACTCTGGCCTTGATCGATATCAGTTATCATATTTCTCGGTAAGCATAACATTATTCAATTCAATATATAACAGTTAAATACTATTTGTTGCGGAAAACTAATATTTATGCAAATATGTATATAACATATGTATGTATAGCATAAATTGACATCCATCATGTTGGTACCATGTTCCGACTCTGAAACCATAGTGTTAGTACTTGGTACAATAATGTTGGTATCGGTTACTAACAAAATAGCCACAGCGTTAGTATCCTTTACAGACTCGCTATGAATATTATATAGAATGAGTTAGCGTTGAAGTCGAGATTTTATATGATGCTAGCTTCACTACTATAGGTTTACACATTCGTCTAGGAGATTGCGCCGTCCTATTATCCAGCACTCCTCACCCAAATATGTACTGGTTAAAGGGCGTAAAACCGGCTGCTACTGATGAGTCGCCAGTAAGCACATAACGAATGTGCATGAGATTATACTTTCCTTTCATGCTATCTTTGGTTTATCCTTTAGTCACAACGGAACTAATTTACTATGTTAGCAACACTTAATACATACTTCCATATATATAAGTTCACTGCAACAAACAGTATTTAAATATTATATAGTGAATTGAATGATGTCATGCTTACCGCGAAATGTGATAACTGAAATCGATCAAGGCCAGAGTGTATGGATTTACTGGAGTAACCCGTGTTCAGAAATGAATAAAATAGATTAGAATAGAATAGCTTTTTTTGGATTCAAACCACACATGTTCCATCAAATAATAAAATTAGAAAATGTACAATATAAAAAAAGTTATCACATCCCATGAAAATTTGCAATTAGTCTCATGTAGATAAGTTTATCTCACTAGTTGTACTGTACAATATATCAATATCAGAAAGTTCGGCTGTAAGGAATAATAGATACATCATCAAAATAGGAAAAATTAAGGTATAATTCGAATGTAACATTATGCAAAAAAATTGAGAACCATGACTAGCAATTGATTGTATGTATTGCTGACTAACATGATGATATAATGCATAACATTTCAATTTTAATAATACAAAACTAGGAAATAAAAATCTCAAGAAATTCTGTTTCCGATAACAATAATCCTTGTCTTTTATTCAACCATCAGAAAGTATTATCATAATCAAAATAAAAAATATCAGCAGGATTGTAGACTTTTTCTAGTTCAGTAGATAAAAATTTAAAAGACATCTTAGATGGAGGCGTTTGTCTAAGCCCTTTTGGCAATTGGTTATAAATTTTGTAGATTTTCGAAAAAGAGAATAACTTGCTCGCAACATTCCCCACCAAAGGAGAAAATATTGCCAAATTTCCAGATCTAGTTCCAACTTCATGACTCTTTCTTATCGGAGTCATATAGGCACCAGTCCACTGGTTCAGATGGAAAACTTTTATACAATAACACATCCTCCGAAACCACAGAGATTGCAATGACGCAAACTGTAATCTAGAGGCGTATATAGTGCAAGAAATAGGACTAATATGTTTCACAACTTTTCTTTGTACAGCTTCTATCTTATTAGACAAACCCTTTTTTAATGGATTCCAGGTAGCGACAGCATATTCTAGTACCGGTCTAATCCATATTATATACATTTGAAGTTTTATGTCATTCGATAAGATATTTCGATTTATTAGTGCCCATCTTTTCTTGGCACTGCCTACTATACTTTCAATATGTCTCTCAGCAGAAGCTGTACATTGAATAGTTATGCCTAAATCCTTTATTTCTTGCATAAGTTTAATCTCAAACACATCATTAATCACAGCATCATGAAAATAAACATAATGAAAGTTTGTTCTGTTACCTATTTTTAAAGCTCTCGTCTTTTTATTGTTTATTCTCAGCCCTAGTGTAATCAAATATCTACTCAAATCATACAAATCTAATGTCACATTATTTTTGGAGAATTCGACATTTTTTGGATCAATTGGAAAGATTATTTTTAAATCATCAGCGAATTTGCAAACTCGACCGTTAAGGATCTTAGTTTCCAAATTTGCAAATACAATTTTAAATAAAATTGGCCCCAAGCTTGATCACTGTGGAACTCCACTCGTTACTCGTTTCGATTTTGATATCAAATCGTTTACTTTGAATACTCATTCGTCGATTATATAGATAGTATTTAAGTAATCTAAAAATATTCGGATCAATATTCAATAATCGCATTCAAAATAGCATCAAAAGATATAGAGTCAAAAGCTTTTGAGATATCTATAAATACAATTAATGCATCTAACTTATTCTCATCTAATGTAATTACATGTTTCCACATAGAAAGCATATTGGTAGTTGTCGATCTATCTTGCGTAAAGCCATGTTGACATAAATCAAAATCAGCCGGCAACATATGTTCTAAATGATCTAGTATCAATCGTTCTATTATCTTCAAAAACGAAGGGATAATAGAGATTAATCTATAATCACTGGCGCACGTTGGCTTACTTACTTTTTGCAACGGTTTAGCTACTATCGTTAGTATATCGATTGGTAATTTCCCATTCTTCAAAATTATATTTATAAAGTTGCAGAGCGCATTCGTAAAAGTTAAGGGTAATTGAAGCAGGTTATCAATCAAAATACCAAGGTGATCTTTTTGTTTTTTTTTTAATCTGAATTTTAACATTTATTTTATTAATTCATCACTGTCAATAACAAGTCCTGGTTCCTGGTCTCCAAAGGGATCAGGTAGTTCCATGAAATTTCTTTCATTCTGTGGATTACATATCAAATTGCCAAATACTTAATCCAATTCACAGATAAATTCATACTCAATTTTATCCATAGGTAATATAAGCTTTAACTTTTCCTTATAATTACTGTAACCTGTGAGGAGTTTGTATCCTAGTCTAGGATTACTCTTCATTTTGGCCAAAATAATTCGTTCTGATCTTTGACGAATTATCAGCAGTGATGAATTAATTTCGTTATAAATCTAACCTCATTTGTTTAATACTATTGATAAGACTACACTTTATTATATTATCTCGTTTAATTCTTAGTTTACATAATTTTCTATTGATTCGTTTCGGTATAATGTCCGTAAACGTAGATGCCTGAAATAAAATAGATAATAACGATGAAACAAAAGAAACAAATTCGTCAGTGTTCAAGATATAAAAACTTTCATAATCAATCAGTGTGCTTAATTCTCTAAAATGATTCCAGTTGATTCTGGAACATTGCACGTGTGCATTTTCAAAATTAAGTTTCTGTGTTTTGCTACTCAAGATGTCACATTGTAAAATAATTTGTTTGTGATCCAATTCTTTGAAATAGATAAAAACATCATAACTGTGTGATTTCACAATTTCAATTTATAAGTATACATGATCTAATCATTGCGAACCTCTAGTTTATTCATTTCACAGTCATGTAACTTATTAAAGTCACCTAGCACTACATTATAGCCATGACAGTCAAAAATAGATTGAAAAGAATTGGTAAATGTTTGATCATCACATAAAGTAGCATACGGCGATCTGTAAACCACGGTTAAGATCAGATTATCAATTTGTATAGATAAAAAATCAATGATAGCATTATCTACACTAGTATGTCAAATTTTCGCATTTAATACAGATTTTCTATAAATGAGTACTCCTCCACCTCTTTTATCCAGTGATCTGCCTTTTCTGAATAAAGAATAGTGAGGAATATCAAATTCATGGTTTTCAATATCCTTGTTAAGCCAAGTTTCAGATAATATTATAAAATCAATATCGTTACTTATTATAAAATTACACAGCAAAAAGGTTTGGTTCCTAACACTTTGAAAGTTAGCATAAAATAAAGTAAATGTAGAATACGACTTATCCAAATAATTATCGATTTTTACTGATTCAGCTTTCTTGGCTTCTTTATTGTTCGTTTCCCGGGTTTTGAGGCCATACTTCTTCGCCCCCCGCTGTCCACAACATATATTAATGATACATCATTTTTTGTTATTGTATATTCTCTCGCAAAATTCTTTATAATATCGTGGTAAGAAGTAGATGGCTTCCGCTTCTGGTTGTTCTTTAGCTTTTTTGCTTTTGCCAACTTTCGTTGGAGAAATGTTTTGTCACGTCCAATAATTGTTCCTAATTTGATGATGTATATATTATTCTTTTCAGTCGAACCTTCTGATATTGATATATTGTATTGTACAACTAGTGAGATATACCTATCTACATGAGATGAATTGCACAATTTATTGTGATGTGATAATTATTTTAATATATATTGTACAATTTCCAATTTTATTATTTGATGGATATGTGTGGTTTGAATCCAAATAAAGATATTCTATTCTATTCTATTCTATTCTATGAAAACTCGGATTCTCACCTTTCCCTTTATTGATGGCCTCGATCTGCATATTTGTTGGCCTCTTTGATAACCTTATAACCACCGGTCTTGGACGATCGGATTGTTTTCCCACCCTGAAACATTTAGCGATGTCAGCATGCGTCTCATCCTTGATTAGGACGTTTTATTTCTCGACATCTTTTACATCAGCATTTTCATCAAGATTAAATAAAATTAGATGTTCTTGTTTGCTAATCCGCACTGATACTTCATTTGTTAATATGTTTATTATTTCTTCCCCTGAAATTTTATTCTTGATTGACGTGTCGTCTTCCACTGATATTTCAGCCAACTCAACCCATCGCTGAACATCAATCTTTAATTTTTCTAATTTCATATGTAACGCTTCAGTCAATTCAACAATTTTCGCGCTTAAAGATTCTTTTTCTTTTCCGCTAATTACAATTTCGCTGTATACGCATCAACGTCTCTTTCCAGTTTTGACATTTTATTCTTAATACGATTGTTCTCATCCTTCAGCACCTTCAAAGAGTTCTGAAGGTCCGAAACGATTTTCTCAATATCGGTATGCGACAAAATCGGAGCCATTTCAAACCGCGTGCCGTGAGTTTAAATTTTGAAATGGTTGTAATTCTCAATTTCGATGAACTATAGCATTCATTGATATCCATTATGTTGGTACCACGTACCGACTCGGAAAACATAGTGTCAGTAACATGTACCTTTTCTGTACTATAATGTTGGTATCGGTTAATAACACAATAGCCATAGTGTTAGTATCCTTTATAGACTCACTATGCATATTATATAGTGTGAGTTAGCGTTGAAGTCGCATTGTCGAGACTTTATATGATGTTAGCTTCACTACAATAGGTTTACACATTCGTCTAGGAGATTGCACCGTCCTATTATCCAGCATTCCTCACCCAAATATGTACTGGTTAAAGGGCGTAAAACCGGCTCCTACTGATGAGTCGCCAGTAAGCATGAAACGAATGTGCATGAGATTATACTTTCCGTTCATGCTGTCTTTGGATTATCCTTCTGGTCATAATTGAACTAATTTGTTACTAGTTTCATAACACCTAATACATACTGCATATATATATATATATATATATGTATGTATGTATATATATATATATATATATATATATATATATATATATATATATATATATTTAGTTCTCCGCAACAAACAGTAATTAAGCGATTCAATGGGCAGAATTTTATTCGCAATATCGACTAATTGATCCCACATCAGCATATTCTTACTGACAAGTCGAAACTTGTATGAGTAACAATCCACCGGCTACCAAACAAGCTTCTGTTGGTAATTCATATAAGTGTGAGGTATGCAATACCATGATCGAAAGATAGTGTTCCCGTTATATATACCACTTTATCATACTGCGAGACACGCCATAAAAAGCTGACACATAAATCAACAAAAATCGGAGAGTTGGTAAAGAAACTTTAGCGGATTTCTGGATTCGTAGAAAAATTTGGTAAATAAATACATGACCACTTCACACCATGTTACCACATTCAGTCTAACGAAGACGCGCGTGAATGGACAAATCTTCCGAATGACTAGATTCGTTAAACATTAAGGTCATCGTTGTCATGGTCCATAATTATTAGGCATATTTGCAACAGTCACATCGCAACAAAACTAACTAATCAGGTAAAAGTTAAACAAAAAAAATCTGCTGGTTAGCAAAGAAACGCCTGCGGATTACATGATTCGTATAAGGCTCAGGTAAGCAGTTCCACGAACATAACTTACGGTTTGAGATATCGACCACTTCATCCAACATCAGAATATTCTAACAAACGAGGACATATTTGGATGACCTAAAGTCTCCCGGCTAACAAAAGCAACCCTGTGGCTGACTGGATTCTAAGAAAAGTTAAATCAGCATTACCATAGTAAGAAGTCATTGTTCGACATATCTCATTATCATGCATAGCCATACAAAGACCAATTGACTAATTCTTTACTACCATATAACCATAAATCGTTCATGGTTATATGTGGACCGTAAATGAACACTGGGTCGCCCATTCCAAATGGGGTTATTTTGTATTCGGAGTTTTCCTTCTCTTAGATAGTCTCCCAAACAAGGCTGATGAGCACTACCTGCCCAGATGCCAGTGGCCAGTTTCCTTCAGCAACCGAAACTTGCCCTTCGCTTCTGGCACGCTTGCTTTCATATTAACCACTTAGTTAAACCGCAAAACACTCACAGTAATCAGGTGACATTTGGGTGAGTTAAAACCCGCGATCTAGCAAAGCAACTATAGTGTATCACTGGGATCGTAGCAAAAATAATTCAACAATGCCATGACAAAAAGAACAAACTCTCACAAACCAAATGATACGCTAGTAAGCATAATTCAAAAGATTGGAAAAGAAACTTTGCGGAATATTCCATATTTATAATTGGTAATCGAATTAATGAGCAGAATTTATTATTAAAAACATTATATACTTGACTCATCATCACGAAACGGTCAATAATTAAGAGATATTTGGACGAGTGAATATCTGCGGACTAGTAAAAATCTCCTATGGATGACGGGATTCCTATAAAAATATCATAAACGAATACAAGGGCATAATTTATCATTCGAGACGCCAACCACTTGATCCCATATCAGCACACTCTCGTCAATCAGACAGCACTTGAATGAGCGAAAATCTGCGAGCTAGAAAAAAACTCCTAAGGTAAATATATTCGTATAAAAGTAAGGTCAGCGAATTCACTATCAAGATTTATTATTCTAGAATTAGACCACATGATCCGAAATAAGTACACTCCCACAAACCGCCAGGCACTTGAATGAGCAAAAATCCACCAGCTGCCAAAGTAACACCTGCAAACGTCTATTCGTTAAACAATCAGGTGGTTGATAAAATATCATAAATTATTAGTCAATTTTAATATTTCGTCACACCGTAAGACACACTCACTAGTCAGGTGACACATGGAAAGGCGACAATTTTGGGTTAGCCAACCAATTCCTGTAGATTATTGGATTCGTAGAAAAAATAAAACACCATTTCCTAGATAAGTAGATAGTATTCCAGATGTCAAACATATGATGATGCTGCAACCAACTCTCATAAGCCAGATGACACACGCATGGGAGAAAATTCCTGAGGTATAGAAGCAACTCCTGCGGATTACTGGATTCGTGACTAAATCCATTAGAATAATTTTCAATTCAGGATTTCAACCACTTGATCTTACTTCGTCACACTCTAGCAATATAGGTGACACTTATATGACAAAAACTCTGGACTCTAGCAGAGAAATTCCTACGGACAACTGGATTCGTTTAAAAGACAGATGAGCAATTCCATGGTCAGAAATTACCACCTACATCTCAAGACAATCTGACCAATCAGGTGATATTTATATAATTACATGAACATTGGTTTTGTGGGCGGTGATAACAACTATTTAAATCAATGTTGCGATTTTGATATAAACACTTGTCCCATTATATACATACATTTGTCAATATAAAATAAGCATTGTATAATGTAGAAAAGGCCATTATTTCAGTATATCGGTTTCGTTCTTATTGAGAAATTTTCGCGAATAGACGTATCCAGGCTGGGTGGTACTAAATCTCCGTGTTAGAATAGCAGCTACTGCGGAAAAATGCATTCTCCGAAAAAAGTGGACAGCGAATGCAAGATATCGACCACCTGATTCAACATCACCACTCACTAACTAGTAGATATTTAGACGTGTGAAATTGGTTGCGCCAGTAGAGAAACTATTTATGACTAGATTCGTACAAACAAACAAGTGATTTCTTAGGCGGACTTTATTATTCACGATGCCTTTCTTCCGGAACTCATACCAACACACTCTCGACAGGCAAGTGCACCTGAATGAGCAAACATTTGCGGGCTAGCAAAGTTACTCTTGTAGATAACTTGATTCGAATTAAGGATAAGTGAAAAGTGACAATAAAAAATTATAATTCCACGCATCGACCAAATTTTAAAATCACAAAACGCTCATTAATCGATGGACGCTCGAATGTGCCAAAATCAACAGGTTTGCAAAGCTACCTCGGTGGACCAGGAGATACAAGAATGAGCCATATACTCCAAAAAAGCATAGCAACTTTTGAGAATGACTGGAATAGTATGAAAGACAGATAAGAATTGCAATGATCATAGTTTAATATTCGATACACAACACTTAACCGTACAACAAACCACTATCCATAATGAACTGACATTTTGATGATAGAAAAGTGCAAGTTGGCGAAGCAGCTTTCGCAGATTAATTTATTCGTAAAAAATTGGTAAGTGAAACCAAGAGCAGCATTTAATATTCGAGATATCGACCACATGAACTTATACTAAGACACTCTCGCCAACCAGGTGGCACTTAAATGAGCCAAAATCTGCGGGCTAACGCATGAACTCCTGCAAATGACTTGATTCGTCGAAAGGTCACATCAGCATTTCCATAACAAGAAGTTGATATTCGAGATAACGAGGACTTGTTGACACCGCAAGATACTGCCACTGATCAGGTAACAGTTGGATAGGCGAAAATCTGTGGGTCAACAAAACAACTCCTGTGGATTACGGGAGTCGTAGAAAAAATTGGTAAACTAATAAATGAGTATAATATATATGCAAAATATCGATCACTTGATCCAACACCACCACCACATTCTCATCAACCAGGAATACTTAAATGAGCCAAGATTTGTTAGCAACTCCAGAGAATGATTGGACTCATATAAAAGGCAGCTTAGTATTACCATGATTATGAGATATCTACCAGTCATACCGTACGACAATTTTACTAATGATGCAAAACCTAGACATGCGCAAATCTTCGGGTCATAAGATGACATCCTGTGGAATACTGGATTCGTAGAAAACACTAGGTAAACAAGCCATTCAGATAATCAGATTCTCACGATAACGACCACTTTCTGGAAAATAACTAAACTTTCACGAGCATGGAGGTAATTGGACAAGTAAAAATCTAAAGGCAAGTAAAGGAACTCTTGCGAATTCTGCAAAAAGCCACTCCAGTATTACCATGATCTGAAATCATTGTTCCAGTTAGCGAAATAACTACTGGGCAAAACTGCATTCGTAGAAAAATGTTGGCGAAACAATGATTAGAAGGTAATAATCGAGACATCAACCACTTTGTAACAGCACGAAACGCTCACTAGACGTCTGGTACTTGGCTTTGCAAATATTTGCGGATCAGAAAAGAAATTCCAGCAGATAATTTGATTTGTGGACAAAATGGTTCCGCGAACCATGAGAAGAATTTATCGACACCTTGATCAAAGGTCACCACTCTCTCTCTCTAGGCAGGTGACACGATGATGTCGAAAGTTTACGGGAATCTAGTGGCAGATAGGACCTATTGGAGAGACCTGGTTATGCTGGACTTTTTCGCATAAGCATTAATGGATTACATTCGGGAGATATAATTATCCTTCTATGTATGTAGGAATGTATATAGGTAGCAATATCAACCAGAGATTTGTAGTGATTTTGGTGAAAATAGCCATGGTTTCGCACCATGAGTTATTCAACATGTCAGTGAAATTTTTAAAAAACATCTCCTGTCTACCGAATTCATAAACTATACGGTATCTTTTTAGCAATTAATAAAGATTTATAATATTACTTTCTTGAAGCGGAGAACCATTCCCTGCGGATTCTAAATTTGTACGATAAAGATACAAAATGCAAATTTTTTAAACTGAGACTAAAATGACAAGTTATAAAGGTCTCTGAGCTATAAATCATACAAAGGCGATAAATTTATCAATTTAAAATACCATCATACAAATACAGAAATATTTTACTGTATTTGTATATAAAAACATAAGTAAAATCTCTCATACGGTAGGCCACATAAACACCAGAGAGAATATGGCCAAAAATCAAGGGTCTCTCACAACAAGAACACAAGAGGAAATTTACCGAACATAAAGTGGTAATGATAAAGCTCCTGACGATTGGCAGACACTAATTAGGCAGCTTGACAATGGTGGCATGAACCTCGCCACGTCCGATTAGATACAGTTATCTACTAGCTTTATTCGAAAACTCAAGAAGAGTTTAGCTACATAGTAACACATAGTATTAAATAGGTAATGACGGAAGGAGAACAAACACGCCAGACGCGATTGACAAGGTTTGGCTGTTGTAGGAAACGTTGACCACTGCCACGTGGGAAGATAGTGCTCGTCAGCCTTGACTAGCATATTATCTAAGAGAAGATAAACCGACTCCACTATAATTTGGAAGCTTAGTGATCTCTTACATTTCACATATAACCGGGAATAACGCTGTATCGGTCGTTGAGTCGCTTTATCTTCAGAGTAATGCAGGGTGAACAAACAAAACCAGGAAACTACAGACACCTTCAAGTCCAACGCTTTCACATCTTCCCCTCATTAATCTAAAAAAATAAAAATCTTTTAGCTTATACGAATATGGTGGATGTTGAACTCATGTCAAATGCCGCATTTTCAAATACCGAAGATATTTCAAATGAATTATCATACATTAAACCTCGGTTAGCTTTTAACATCAGCCCACGTAATGCGCGAACATTGAAAAAAAATAAACAAGAAGTTATCGAATATATTTTGAATAAATTTGATTGCGATATATTTTTCGCATTCGAAACTAGAATGCGGGATCCTACGTGTATTGAAGGACTGGGAGCACTATCCTCGTAGCTCTTTTTACTGATAAAGAGGCATTAACCAGGAGTCGTTTGCCTTAGAGTATGTATGTCTATTCGGGCCATTCACTTATCCGTTGTATATTTACACTCAGAAGAATCAACGTTAACTTATCTTTATATTCAAAATTAGAACATAAAGTGGACGCAAAAAGACTCGCTAGACAATAAATCATTGGTAGCGCACACTATAACCCTTTTTGGACCAGAAAGGCTGAACAGCTAGAAGAAGCATTCTTATCAGTTAATAGTCTATGTTAGTTTCAACTTATTCGCGCACCAAGTCAAAAAATTAGAAGTTAACAAAACAATAAATGACTAAATATAACAAAATAGCAGATCAACTTGGTCATATTGATAGGTTGGCAGAACACGTCAATGATCAAATTTATTAGGCAATTACACCGATGCCGAACCCAGACAGTATGCTAGCATCACCAATGTGGAATGGTAATCTCGATCAACCATTAGAGTTAGAAATACGGGATGCGGTCTTATGTCTTTAATATCGCAAAGTTGCAGGTCCCGATGATCAGCAACCGTCCGTACTTAAGAATGGCAAAGACATCATTTGTAGAGAATTGAGGAACGTTTTTCGTACTAAATGAAAAAAGGAGACCCTCCAAGGGCTTGCAGAGTGTCGACCATGTTCTTCATCTTCTTAAACAGCAAACGTATTTTGTGCGATAATCAACGTGGTATAAGATTGTATCCAGTATTACTCAGGTTATGCTCCGACAAACCTACGCCGCCTCAGTATTCTGCGTGAATCACTCATTGCAGAAGAACAAGCTAGATTCCGAATGGGACGACGGTGTATCGCTGCTTTTTATTTCGAGAAAAGGATGTAAACTAGGAATGTTCTCGAAATGAAACGTGTTTGTCTTTTTTTAATAATATTCGTTTCAATCAGTGAAAGTATGTTAAATTTTTCAATAAATTACCATATTTCTGTCAGAGGACATTCATTGTAACCCAGAACCGACCCGTATTTCTTGACAAAATATATATTGGGTATAGGGCGTAGTAATGACTACTTTTGACAAGTTGCTAGTAAGCAAAAACAAATTTGCACATGATATCATACCTTATGTTTATGCTGTATACGTTTTTACTCTGATTGTTAATCTCTCTAAAGTCGTGATACTCTGGGGAATTTTTTTGGGTATATATTTTAGAAGGAATGTTTTCTATTCAATTTTCCTACGGACAAAATTGTACATCTTGGTGATCTGTGAACGTACATTGACAGTACGAAAGAACTGACGTGATCGACAAATTCAAATGCGGAAGATTCTGTTTCAACTGTGGAAGTTGTTAGTGGGTAAGCGTTTCGTTTAAAGTCTTTTTGTACATTTTCATCTTGCATATAAATTTATGCTTTCAAGATCCCGTAAGATTATTAGAATGTCAGGTCCAATTTTAGATATTGATGTTCCTGTTTGGGATGGAGATGGCGAACTATTCTTTATGCGCGTAGACTCCGCTATTTCCCCGTTTCCAGATTATGACAATCATCAAAAACAGTCAAAGATTTTTTCTAAACTACCTATCTAAGAAATGTGAGTTTGAATTTAGGGTTTTGGAACCTAAGTTGAATTTGTCACATTTTTGTCCGCCCCCGCAGAATGATAGGCTCTCCTCTTTAGAGAGGACAGTAGCTAACATGGCTAAAGTTCTAGAAGGATTGGCCATAGCAAAATCCAAGCCAAAACACGTGAATGCCCGACCAAATTTCATGCCCAAAACACATTATAACGGTAGGCGGCGATCGAGATCCCCGCAATCCTTTAACAGGTATGCCCCAAAGAACTGGTGCTATAATCACCAGAAGTTTTTTATTCATGTCAAGTCTGTCTCTGTCGTTCCGAAGAATTTCCGAATGAATGTCAATTTCCACAGTTGACGGGAAAGACGACAGAAAACAGGCGCAGTGGTGCATCAGGATCGGGAAACGTATGGCGCAGAAAGTAGAAGACCGTACTTTCTGCGCATCAACGGCATCAACGGCGCCACAAGGAAGAAATCACTTACAATCCGACATTCCTGTCGACTCTTCTCGTCCACGCCGAATTTGCTACATAGAGAGCCAAACGGACAATGCCAGTCGCAATCACCAGCCTACTTTTTTGCATGACCCGGCCAAACAGCCCAATGAACTGCGAAGAATTCATCGTAGATACAGGTGCAACAGTCCCAGTTCTTAAGGGTGATTCAATGGCCGAGATGTCGCTAGGCGTTCTACTCGCAACAGCTACAGGCGAGCCCATAACTACTTATGGCTGCCGGTATCGCACTTTTAATATAGGTTTACATCGTGAATTTACTCATAACTTCATCTTTGCCAAGGTCTCACACATTATAATAGGCCTTGATTTACTTTTGAAATTTTGGTTCATTGGTGATCTTGCCAATCAAAAGATCATTGACCCCACCACCGGACTTGAGCAAAGTTTTCGGACACTTGCCTCCGAGCGTTTGGAGTTACACGTCATTCAGCCAACCCTAGTGCATCATTCAGCAGAGATATCAGCAGCTCTTCGAGAACAAAAGTCGCTTTTCGATCTAAACAAATCAGAGCTTTGAGTCTTCAACACGATGTATCATATCGTCACAGAAGGATAACCTATAGCACTCAAGAAGCGACTACTGGCCTCTGCTAAACTGAAAGCTGCCCAAGAGGAATTCTCAAGGATTTTGGTAGAGGGAATCATCATACCATCAAAAGGTTCATGGGCATCACCACTGCACTTAGTCTCCAAATCAAACGGATCGTACAGAGCCTGTGGAGATTACCGCAAGTTAAATTCAGTGACAAACTCGGATGCATATTCTATTCCCAATATTAACACCTTATTTGAAAATCTCAACGGCAGCAATTTCTTCTCAGTGATTGACCTCAGACAAGCTTACCATCACATTCCGGTTGCACCAGAAGATATTGAAAAGACTGCAGTCATCTCTCCATTTGGACTTTTCGAATATCACTACATGCCTTTTAGACTTAAGTGTGCTACACAGACATTTCAAAGATTCATGGACAACATACTTCGTGACGACTCCGCTTATTGTATGTCATATCTCGATGACATAATGGTATTCAGTCCAGACTTAGAATCTCATGCCAAGCATCTACAAAATGTCCTCTCACGCTTATCCAACCACGGACTCAAGATCAACTGTGACAAGACGCAGATTGCAACTACATCCGTGGACATCTTAGGGCATCGTATCACGCCACAATGTATTCAACCTTTGCCTTCAAAGGCGAATTCAATCAGGAATATCAAGTCACCGAAGACTGTTAGCGAGTTGCAGAAAATTCTGGGAGTACTAAACTACTATCGCAAGTTCCTTCCAGGCATTTCAAGACAACTTTATCCTTTTTGCAGGCACTTACGGAATTGAAAAGGACTTAGCAAAAAATCCATCATTACCTGGTCATCCGAAGACGAGAAATTACTTCGACTCGCATCAACTCTTTAGCAAATGCCACAATGCTAACGCATCCAGATTTTCAACGACCATTTCTACACACGACAGATGCTTCTGAATTCGCTATTGGAGCCACATTGGAGCAAGAGATCGACGGAGTTTGGAAACCAATTAGTTTCTACTCGTATACACTCCAGCCGGCAGAAACGAGATACGACACTTTCGATCGAGAACTCCTCGCCATCCACGACGCAGTGCGCAATTTTATCAGCATTATTGGCAGTAGCAGATTGGTTGTTTTCACAGATCATGCACCATTAGTTAGCGCATTTCGAAACGCAACTTCAACTATCGCCAAGTACCCTGCCAGTGTGGAAAGACAGCTTTCACGTCTAAGCGAATGGAAATTTGACATCTTTCACGTCAAGGGCAAACAAAACCTCATTGCAGATGCCCTTTCCAGGCCAGACATCTTGCTACAATCATCTTCTCCTTCGCCATTCACTGTCAACTCCGTGACACTCGGTGAACATGCACTAACGCCATCCCTCCTGCGAAAGGAACAGCGTGGTGACATTCACATTCAAAGATCAATAGCCCGTCACCCAACCAAGTTCATATGCCGTCTCTGGGAAGGCTTATCAATCGTTTACTTCACGGGTACGCAGCCCAACAAGCCAGTTCCGCCGACCAGCCTTCAGAGAAAGGTTTTCGACTCAATTCACTCAATTTCTCACCCAGGAAGCAAAGCGACCGTCCGACATCTCACAGATCATTTCTGGGGTCACAAGCTTGGGCAAAACGCTAAACGATGGGTCTCCGAGTGTGCCATTTGCTAGAAATACAAGATCACACGGCACACTCGTTCTAAGTTGCAACATTTCCGAGCTACTTTTCGCCTAGCCATCGTCCACATCAACATAGTTCGTCTGAAAAAGGTTTAAGGTTTCAGCTACCTTCTAACTATGATTGATAGATTTACACGGTGGCCTGCGGCATTACCTCTTGGCACCATTTCTGCAGACGAAGTAACTAACGGTTTTACCTCTGCATGGATATCCAATTATGGTGTTCCCAGTTAGGTCATCACTGACAGAGGCACTTGCTTCTCATCTGATTGTTTCAAAACAACCTTGCAGTTCATGGGATGCACCCCACGCCAGACGAATGCCTACCATCCTCAATCTAACGTTATGGTAGAAAGCATCCATTGGAAACTCAAAGCTGCTTTAGCATCCTCGTCCATTAATAGCAACTGGGTCGATGCACTACCTTTAGTTCTGCTTGCCATACGTTTCCGTACTCGTGAAACCATTAAAACGTCTGCGTCACAACTGTTGTGTGGCATGGATCTACGCTTGCCTAGTCAGCTCCCATGTCTACTACCCACACAGGATGACACACAAGACGAAGCTACCCGCCTTTGAATTCATTTCGGTAACATGTCTGAACAGCAGCCGAGACATACGCCTCGTCCAGTCTTCGTTTACCCGCAGCTCCAACGCTGCAAGAGAGTACTCGATCGCAACGACACTGCTTTTCCACCACCACAACCAAAGTATCGCGGTCCTTACCCGATTTTCCTCAGAAAAACACAAGTACTTCATTATTATGCAAGGCGCGTTACCGACATCAGTTAGAATAAACAGGTTGAAACCGTTTATCGAACCGCCTGATCCTGAGAGCATTCAACCTTCTACACATGTCTCAGGCTCCATCTGCCTACAATCTCAATAGCTTGCGATGCATAACGCGTAATTGATATTTTTTAACATTAATTTTTCGTTATTCTAAGTATCAAAAATTTTAACTTTACGCGCACCACTTGCGGCATATGTCACGCAAAGTGACCTATGAATCCACATGATTCATGTTATTTTTTGCATTTATCGCGTGTGGCATAACCAGCTGTTCTTAGCTAACAATTGTGTAGTATTTTTGAACAGTTCTTTGGTATTATGCCATCTCTGAGGTTATGTTCGAGTACATATATTTTTAATGCAGTTTCCTTTTATTTTCATGTATATATTTTACCATTATAATGCATAGCTCACACCTGAGCTCACACTGCCTATTTTGGTATGACCAGCTACTTAGAGCTAACGCTTTCGTGTAGCAACACTAAGTAGTTATCAGCTTCATATCATGGTACAGGCCACTTTCAATGCATATCTCAACTTCATCAGTTGCACAGAGATCACTCTACAAATATCATGACCACAACGTCGAGCACACACTAGCTCCTTTGGTCGTATACAAACACATTGACGATAATCCAGCCTGCCTAGGTTTTAACTTAAACCTGGCAACTTCAGTGGCGATCTACATCAAAATCCTCGGGCAGCGGCTCCCAAATCATACACTGCTCTATTTTGCCTCACGCGGTATGACCAGCCACTAGAGCTAACAATTTGTGTAAAAATTCCTAGTGGTTTCTTGGCATCATATCATTGTTGAAGCAAGCAACAGTCATACTTCAGCCCAGAATTTATGGTACATTATATTTTGCTTAACTTGGTTCAAACTCTGCCATGCATTTCTTATCTAGCCTCGCCGAGCGGAATATTTTTTTCTTTTTTTTCTGCGAGGAAAGTGATGTAACGACACAAAGCAATTCGCCGTCATATTTCGTAAATTAAATTCAATTCAATTTACGCTGCATCAATGAGAAAAAAGCCAAACTTGCCGTTAACCAATAGTGTGCAAGTAGCCAATCAAGGCTATTTAAGCACGGTGAATTTACCATGCATGTCAGTTGTCGCGTTTGCCTTCTGCTGTGTGTCAATCCGTCGTGCTGTCTGCTAGCTTTACATACACTTATTTTTTGGCTTGCTTCACACACATTGGCAATTTCAGTCACGCCAATCTTGTTGCTGTAAAATTAGAATGACGCGCTAATAACTGCAGAACTTGAACGAGTTTACTCATCGGGATTTCAACGCCACACAAGAAGGAACCACAATCCAAGTCAACCCGAGTTGGTCTCAAGTGTCTAGGAGTACTTCTGGACGCTGCTACACTAACTGACATTCTCGGCATTTGCCAGAGAACGCAAGACCGGCCCTGTTAAAGGCCCCCCAACAGTACTAACTTAGTCTTCCTGGCACTCTAACTGACTTTGTAACGTCGTACGGCATTTACTTGAAGCTGGGGCGTTTACAAATTTACACAATATATCGGCAAAATTCTTTGTGTCGTTATACAAGTTAATTTTATCTAAATTTATTATTTCAAACTTTTTTCAAGAGTTAATATTTTTTTCACGACTGGTAAAAACTTTTGCCATTTGAACAATTAATTTTTAAATTTGGGTAACATTTTAATTTTGACTAATTATATCGCTGACATCTCGTAAATTAAATCAAAATAAAATATGCAATTTAACTCACTGTGAACGCTACGGCTGAAAGTAAGATTTATGCGACGTTACTATGAAGACAAGATGGATTATAGACAGCAGTTGTTCTTTCCTGGTCATTAATAGGACCAGAAAGGCGTTCAACGGAAAGCTTTTGAATATTGCAGTGGGGATAGTGCCTAGATGTCCTTCTGGACATTTGCTCTGTTTTCTGGTTCATCGGCTGGTTTTTTTTTGAAATTCATCGGAATAAGTAGAATTGTCGATTCCGGATGTGTGAGTTGCTGTTCGATTCATAGAATTGTAATGTTGAAATTCTGCGGCAACACTGAGGTGGTTGGAAAACGTAGAAATCCGATTAGAAGGTAATAAATGACGTAAGACTGGTTGTGCAGCAACAATAATATTGGCGTGACTGTAGACTAGGTGTCGAGATTTCAGCGTGGTAAGCGCAAGTCCAGAAGACGGCATAGGTAGACAATCAAGTGGTGAAACAGATAACAACCGAATGTAGCGAGCAGAGCAGTAGTGTGTTGCGTGGTAATTGCATCGTACTTATATAGATACCAAGTTGTACGCCATTGCTCATCTGCAATTTTGTGCGTTTTAATTGGTTCAGCCTATAGAAATTTGAATATGAATTTGGCAATATGTCAGCGAATTAATCTCAGCCATTACATGAGTGACACTGAGAAAATGAGAAAGCGCACAACCGACAAACTAATCACATGCACTCTGCAACTACATATAAGCGCATTGAATTTTACCACGCCAAAACACTCTGACATGATCGTTACGCCTGGTGTCTTGTTGCGTTTTACAAACGCTGCTTCGCTAAGTCAACCAGCCGTCCGTCACACAAATCTCATGTTGCTGTGAATTCATGTATCGATCGATTCATCGATTAATCGGATTTCTACATGTGCCAGACTATTTGCCGCAGACTATCAGCAAGACTCATCGTGACCTTCGAACTGTAATTGACGAATCATGTTTCTAATATTCTGCTGATTTGCATGTATTTAACATTACGATCACTAACCCCCATAATGGTCACACATAGTGAAGCTACAGGAGGAATTTTGGACATCAAATATTGCTCTGGTACTTTAATTCAAAACGGTATTTGGCGTTGAACGTCTTTTTGGCTCTCTTTAGGGCGGCCAAATGTACTGCTTAACCTATTAAAATTTTCTTAATTTTACAAAGCAATAAAATTTGAGAGTTACAGTGAAGCAGGGAAAATTTAGTGATTTTGCATAGTTAACTTGGTTTTTTAGTAAAAAAATATTTACTATTCGTATTACTATTTTCCTTTCGCATACTTATTTAAACATTGATGTAGACAGGCATTAACGTTTGGTTTCTAAAGAATAATTAAAAATGATAAGTGAAACGCAAATTGGTGTAAATTTATTCTATACTATACTTACGACTAACGGTTACTGTTGATCTAAATAAGGATTTCTAGTTTGCAAACTCACCTTGCAGCGAAGTAGGCATTTTATTTTGCATCATTTGATTTTTGCAATCCTGTTTGATTAGTAATAACAGCTTAAAATTTTGCAAGGTAAACGTTGCGTGTCACATCCGAGAAATAATATAATATCGTTCAATGGTTCCATCTATGATAAAAGTTTGGATTTTTTTCAAAGTAAAGTTAAAATCAATGAACTTATTTAAAAGAGAGAGAAATATTCCGCTGCAAATTTGGTTAGTTCAATCTGTGGTACATGCTATTTGGTGAAACTTAAGAATAAGACATGAGTGAGTTCATACCCACCTGCAGTTTTTAGTGTCTCTATATTAATATACGATTACGACGTAAAATTTCGCAAAATTTCATCGTCGCCAAGGCCTTGCATAAAATTCTCTGTTTTCATTTTTTGTTAAAATATTGGCTTTTTTATCCTACAAATCAGAATATATTGATCTCTCTAGCGGACAGTTTATGGATAATTCCTTCTGAACTTTATGATTTACAGGTCATATAGCCATCATAGTATCATTCTTCGACAGAAACATCGTCAGCACTTTTAAAACTCAAATAGTTTTTAAATCTCAGCAAATCACAGCTACATGTTACCAACATGACGCACAATATTTACGCAATAAGACAACCTATTGCGATAAAGTCGAGGCTGTTATCCAGAGAAAAATTAAAAACTGACCACTAGAAGTTTAGAGACAACCGGAAAAAGATATAATCTGTTCATCAAAAAGTTCTTTGACGTCTACATTACAATTGATCTCTAAAGCTAACGGGTCTCACAGAGCCTGTGACCAAAGAAGAAGAGTACCCTATTGCCACTAGAAATATATAACTTCAAAAAATTCAATGGTAAAAATACACCTTAGTGATCGACCTCAGAGAAGTCTACAACCACAATCCGTTATCACCAGAAGGTGCTTCAGCATCTTTTTCTACTCTGAAATCTAATCAAACTATACAATAAATTACTTAGCAAAACACGCAAACGAAATTCATATAGTTTTATATATTTTGTATACGAAAACAGCAATTCTAGCATAACCATTTCATATAAAGTAGTCTATAACAAGTCATTTTTTTGAAATCCCAAACAATAATGGCAAACTCTAACAGTTTCTATTAAATAAAATGTTGAAACAAATACTTCCACTATTTATTTTCTTTCTCCCACGAGCTTTAGATGATATAATAAATCAAAATTATCAAATAAATCACGATTCATTTATCATAATCGGAAACAGAGCTTTTATATTTATTAGTACAAATTGACATTTCACCGACAGGAATTCAATATGATATAGAATAGATTAGAATAGGATAGAATATCTTTATTTGGATTCAAACCACACATGTTCCATCAAATAGATAATAATATTGAAAATGTACATTATGAAAAAGATATCAGATCAAATAAATATGTGCAATTAGTCTCATATAGATAGGTAAATCTCTCTAGTTATGATGTAGGATATATCAACATTCGAAAATTCAGCTGTAATATCACTGCATACGTTATAGCAATTTTGATAAAATTATTGTGAAAAACGGTCCTTTTAATTAATCGCATTTTTACAATAATTGATTATATAAATAGTTATAGATTTATTATTAAAATTCACAGACATGATTGGAAAAATTAAGGTATAATTCGAGTTTAACAATAAGTAAAAATGAGAACCATGGCTATCAATTGATTATTTGTAGTGTTGACAAATATGATGATATAATGCATAACACTTCGATTTAATAAAGCTCGCATTTCAAAAGAATCTTTCAGAAAGCTAGATGAACTAGTAACGTTAAAGTGTAGAGCGCAGAGAACGCTATAGAAAAAAGAACATTATTATCATTGTATTAAACTGTAGGAGGTTTTGTAGCTAATGTAAGTGGTTTTGCGGGGTAGTTATCTATTTAGTGATGCTATAACATTCCTACACATGCCTGGTAGCTGCTGTTGAGATCCGGGCTTATGATTAGTCCCCGACCTTTTTCTGATGGGTGATGTGAGAAGGCTAAGTCTAATCATCATACGTATACTTTACACAATGTTGCAAAGCAAAAACAAAATTCACAGTTGAACAAAACGAACCGTGCTCTAGACAGCAACAAAACGATATTCACAGTTACACAAACGTCTGAATCGTGATGAATACATGTAAATGATTGAAAAAATATGATGATATAAATAAAGTCATTGGTAAATATTGTCACTGATAATTGATGGATAAAAATCGTGTAAAAACAGTCTTGAAATCATCACAAATAATTATTCCACTATTTGCTAGGTTTTTAAATTATTTAATCATAATAATCTTTTATACCCTGATATTCTGATACGTAGAATCCTATACGAACAATAATTGACTGTATAAACTGAGAATAATTCAAAGAAGAATAATAAATCTACAAGAGCACTATAATCCACCGCATGTTCCCTGCGTATTGCGCGCGGGTGTGTATATTTATTAAACAAAACCCTATTAATTACAATTAAAATTGCAGTTCAAGAAATCTCAATTAAAACTGCTTGAAACCAACAGAGATTGCTTCTAAAATCACAGTTAAGAGAAATATTGTGTAAAAACAGGGTTAGATTATTTGACATTAAAGAGCACTATATTTGTCAAAATGGAACATCGGTTGGTTGTAACGCGAAGCCGCGTGTTACAAAACAATTACGATTCCCAGGTGATTTGGTGTGCAGTTTACAAAAGTCCAAACTACGAGTCAATTGAAGAAATCTTACAAGGTTAGCGTATTCCAAAATTGAGCAGTTGAAGGAAAATAAAGTAGTGCTACAGGCAAGACTCGGGAGTGTACCTTTTGTATTAGATGAGCTAAGTCTTTTTGCAAGAATGAAGTTTCCGATGCTTTTGCCGGCAGTTATGACGAAAGATAAAGCAGGAATTTGGAATAAATTAGAAAAAGATATGAAACCTGGAGTTTTGTGTGATTTAATACCGACCGATCTTGATAAGCGTGTGCTAAAATTATCAAAAGTGCTAATCGATCAGCTAACAAGGGAGGCACTATCTATGGGCCAAAATTATGGAATACATCCTTCTAATAAATGCTTAAAGATATCAGCAGAAATGCAGACATCAAAATACTACGCGCTGATAAATTTGTCGATCAACTTACGTAGGCCGATCGACCAGACTGTTAATTACTCGAATGAGAGAACATTGTAACTTAAACGCCTGTTTTAAATCAAATTGTGAATACACGTCTGCAATTGCGCAACACATCGTCGAAACATTACACGTATGTTCTCCAGACGTAGAATTCAATATAATTACTAAATGCAATAACGAAAGGGAGCTAGCCACATACGAAGCCTTATGGATAAACAAATTACAGCCGGATTTATGCAAGCAGAAGAAGCATGTTTAGGCATTGAGCTTGAACTGGATGTGACGCACGCAATTGATTGGTTTCCGTTTGCCACACTCTCTATATGTATACATATTTCTATCTTGTTCTGCCTTCTAATTTATATATAAAGTTATATTCATTAGTAGAAACTTGAGGAGATAATTAGAATGAAGCGTTTCTTTTATCTGATAAAATTTCTTTTTGTTTTTGCACATAGGAAGGGTACAATGAATATTTTTGTTATATATATACACATGCACATGTGTGACATGCACCCATTTAATGATATGACAACAGCAGTTATTAAATAAGTCTATTCTGAGTCCATCCTGGGTGATTTGAATGAAATTTCACACGTGCATGTCTCGTTCCGATTGATAATTTTATCACTTAAAATGGCATGTATTTATGATAATTGTTACTAATATATTGAGCTCCTACCACTCGAAAATGTGGGAGCGACTTCAGTTAGCTCATTTCACATATTGTATATAAAACGAATAAACAAACGCATGTACATGGTAAATTCATATTCAGATACATTAGTTTCACTTATTTGGATGAACAGAAAGTTATGGATATGCACACTCTAGTGACACGCATCTATCTAGCGAAAGGTCAGTCTGAATGAAGAATGATATTGCGAGAGAAATATCGAGCATTCTTCATTAGTTTCTTTTATAAAACTTGTGATGATAGGTGAACTGAAGCAGACATCCGGCAATGGATGTCGAAATATTTGGAAGAAACTAAACAAATGTCATTCAGGCTGCGTTAGACAAACCTCAAATCAAGTAACGTCATTTCTTTGTTTTGATTGATTATTATCCATTGATAAGTATCTCAGTTAAGACGGCTAAGTTTGGAGTTAAAGATCCTAAATTTCCAGCTAAATCTTGTTTAAATTGGCGATCTTAATTGATCGTCCCTAAAATCCTTAGCAGTTTAAAGACCATTCAGGTCTCTGGCACAGATATAATTGCTCGGACCTCAAACTTCAAAGGTCTAATTCACAAACTTTACGAATGATCATCTGATGCTGCTTTTCTCTGGCTTGACCACTAAACCATAATGTTCAAGATTAGATAGCACACTGTCTAAGATCACCTGGTGTCCCTCCATTGATCGACTACACGATGCCATCTATGTACATTTGAGCGAATGGACAGTGCTGAAGTACTTCCTGAGCCATACGCTAAGATGTCGGACATGCATTATTCCGTCAAAATGGAATTCGTAAGTACGCGTGCAAAGCGTCCTGGGAAAACGAATTAGGGTGAGTAGTATAGACTCTGCGCCCAAAAGTACATAATATTACGCTTTCTGTCGATCTAATGTAGTTTACATCTCATATACTATTATATTCCTGAACAAAGTATAATGATTTAAGTAGATATTAGATACCACTCGGACTGAGAATAAACAGTAAAAAGACGAGAGCGTTAAAAACAGGTACCAGAACAGACATTAATTATGTTTATTTTAATGATGCTGTGATTAATGATGTTTTTGAGATTAAACTTATGCAAGAAATAAAGGATTTAGGCGTATATATTCAACGTACAGCTTCTGCTGAGGGACATATTGAAAGGATAGTAGGCAGTGCCAAGAAAAGATGGGCACTAATAATTAGAAATATCTTATCGAATGACATAAAATTTCAATTGTATATAATATGGATTAGACCGATACTATAATATGCTGCCGCTACTTGGAATCCATTAAAAAAGGATTTGTCCAGTAAGATAGAAGCTGTACGAAGAAAGGTTGTGAAACAAATTTGTCCTATCTCCTGCACTATATACGCCACTAGATTACAGTTTGTATCACTGAAAACTTTATGGTTTCGGATAATGTGCTATTGCATAAAACTTTTCCACTTTAACCAGTGGACTGGTGCCTTTATGAATCCAATAAGAAAGAGTCATGAAGTTGGAACTAGATCTGGACATTTGGCAATATTTCCTCCTTTGGTGGGGAATGCTGCGAGCAAGTTATTCTCTTTTTCGAAAATCTACAAAATTTATAATCAATTGTCAAAGGGGCTTAGAGAAACGCCTCCATCTAAGATGTCTTTTAAATTTTTATCTACTGAACTAGAAAAAGTCCACAATCCTGCTGATATTTTTTATTTTGATTATGATAATACTTTCTCATGGTTGAATAAAAGACAAGGATAATTGTTATCGGAAACAGAATTTCTTGAGATTTTTATTTCCAAGTTTTGTATTATTATAATTGAAATGTTATGCATTATATCATCATGTTAGTCAACAATACATACAATCAATTGCTAGTCATGGTTCTCATTTTTTTGCATAATGTTACACTCGAATTATACCTTAATTTTTCCTATTTTTGATGATGGATCTATTACTCTTTACAGCCGAACTTTCTGATGTTGATATAGTGTACAGTACAATTAGTGAGATTTACTTATCTACATGAGACTACTTGCACATATTTATGTAATGTGATATTTTTTTATATTGTACATTTTCCAATATTATTATTTGATGGAACATGTGTTGTTTGAATCTAACTAAAGTTATTCTATTCTATTCTATTCTAAAAAGTACTCTGGTTTGATAAAAGAAAAAAATCACCTTTTGATACAGATTTCAATAACTCATAACTGTCCGAAACCCACCGTTAGTCCGATAAATATTTGGCAACTACCACTATTGGAGAATTACATTTAGAAGTTGACCGTCTGTAAACTCCTTCCACTCTCAATCAGTGAAATTATTCAATAGTGATTTGTTGCTTATGATATGCTAGCATATGCGGCTTAGGCGCACATCGTAATGCTGAAACTATATTGAGTAATTGTATTGTTGATACATGAATGTAGGGAAATCTATTTGCACAACGACTAATTTAAATATGTTCATAAATAAAATTCATTTATTTCATCCATAATGACAAACTTGTTGAGGTTATAACCAGCAAACTCATTAAAATATCTTACTAAACGATTTTTTACCTATACTAATGCTCCTATCTTTCATCGAAGATTCTAAACCTGACATCAATTTTTTAATATACATCAAATAGGCACACATGGAACGCGTTTTTCGCCGAACTACGCCTAGCAACCGGACACAAAATACCCCTCAATCTGAACCCACCCATCCATGAAAAGATGAACCCTTCACTTTTATGTTTTCAACGCTCAGCATAGTTACGATGCGAAATGCACCAGTCACGTGGTCGATGTACGTCATCATCTCTTGTAATTTACGCGTTGACTACGAGAATGTGATCTTCGTCTGACTAGATTTTTAATTTCGTCTTTTGTAAGTTACTAACCTCATTCTCTTAGATCAAAAGACGCTGTGAGCTACAAAGGATATCCTGTTCTAATCATGAGTCTGCGTTTTAGGCTCACCTATAGTTCCAGTTGTCGATACAACTTATCTAATCCTTTGAGCTTCTTTTTTAGTCACTAGTTCTGATAAATCATAAATTTTGAACGTTGCTGTTAATCTTGCTGACAGTTACAAGATATTTCATTAAATAGAAGTGTGATAGCTCGCTGATACTCTGCTCGCCTCTGTGTATCTTTGCGAATGTAAACAGCTTAAAAAGAGATGCCAATCAATGTACGTGCCGACAAATTTGAGATATTTCCAAATATAACAGTTTAAAATAAATATATATAGACAAGAACCAAATAAAAACTAAAATAGTAATTATTAATTTAAGCAAAAATAACTGAGAAAATTCCACAAATTAAATAGAACAGTTGAAATTATTTCGTCGATTTTTTTTCGATAAATTCAAATTAAATACGTTGGGGCAGTAAATCAATTACGTGCAACTTTGGATCTATATAAGCGAGATGCATTTCCAGTGCAATACACTCTGATATGTTTACTACCTGCATTACCTATAACGATTCTACTCCACTAGCAATCCACGTTTGTTGTCTTACTTGCGTTTGGCGATTAAGATATTTTCTGTGACAAAAAAAAATTTATCTTTTTCATTGAACCCTTCCTGTGTGCAAAAACAAAAACAAATTTTATCAGATATAAGAAAATTTTCTTTCTCATTGTCTTCTCAAATATCTACTCATGAACATATCTTTATATATAAATTGGAACGCAAAACAAAATAGAAATATGTGAACAAAGAGAGTGTGAAAAATAGAAACCAATCAAATTGCGTGCGTCACATCCAGTTCAAGCTCAATGCTTGAACGTGCTTCTTCTGCTTACATAAATCCGGCTGCAATTTGTTTATCCATAAGGCTTCGTATGTGGCTAGCTCCCTTTTGTTTTTGCATTTAGTAATTACTTTGAATGCTACGTCTGGAGAATATACGTGCGATGTTTCGATGATGTGTTGCGCAATAGCAGACGTGTATTCACCATTTGATTTAAAACAGGCGTTCAAGTTGCAATGTTCTCTCATTCGAGTAATTAACCGTCTGGTCGATCGGCCTACGTAAGTTGATCGACAACTTGCGCATGTATATTGGTAAATAATATTTGATATCGACATTAACGAAAAAGAAAGAAAATTTTCTAATATCTGATAAAATTTCTTTTTGTTTTTGCACACAGGTAGGGTACAATAAATTTCATTAAAGCTCGCATTTCAAATGAATCTTTCAGAAAACTAGATGAACTAGTGACGTTAAAGTGTAGAGCGCAAAGAACGACATTATGGATAAAACATTATTATCAGTGTATTAAACAATTACGGTTCCCAGGTGATTTGGTACGCAGTTTACGAAAGTCAAAACTACGAGTCAACCGAAGAAATCTTACAAGGTTGGCGTATTCTAAAATTGAGCAGTTGAAGGAAGATGAAGCAGTGCTACAGGCAAGAATTGGGTGTGTATCTTGTGTATTAGATTAACTAAGTTTTTTTGCAAGAATGAAATTTTTTATGTTTTTGCCGACAGTTATGAGGAAAGATGAAGCACGAATGTTGAACAAATTGTAAAAAGATGTAAAACTTAGAGTTTTGTGTGATTTAATACCGACGGATCTTGATAAGCGTGTGCTTAACTTATCAAAAGTGCCAATCGATCAGCTAACAAAGGAGGCACTATCGATGGGCCAAAATTATGGAATAAATCCTTCTGATAAATGCGATGTTGATTTTGAGGCAGCATTTGATTTGTTATTTGAACAAACAGCTGACTTGGAGCCTACCAGTATTGATTATAAAAATTGGTTCAAAGCTACACTAGTTGATCAGGCTTCACACCTGAAATCGTCTAAATTCGCAGAGCAACATGCGTTGACAAAGCAGCATCTAAATGCACTTAGAAATATCAGCAGAAATGAAGACATCAAAATACTACGCGCTGATAAAGGAAAGAGCGCAGTTATAATGGACAAATCTGACTACGTACAAAAGATGGAAAACGTGTTAAATGACAATACAAAATTCACACGTCTAGACGATAAATCAGATGAAATAGACAAGGTGGAGCGCAAAGTAATTAATGAAATTAAGATTTTGACAGATGCCGGTTTTATTGATGAGGCCACTGCACAGAAGCTCAAGCCAGTTGGATCATCTACACCAATAATGTACGGATTACCAAAAACACACAAAAGAGGTTGTCCTATGAGGCCAATTTTATCAATGGTAAATTCTCCGTTTCATGCACTAGCTAAATGGCTAGTTCGTTTACTTGAAACCATTACGTAAACTACTAGGTAATCATTCGGTTGCCGATTCGTTTGAGTTTGTAAACAAAATTCAAGATATAAATGTTGAAAACAAGATTATGGTATCTTTTGATGTTACGTCTTTGTTTACAAATGTTCCAATTGATGAAACCATTGACATTATAGTCAAAGCGGTAGAATACGATATAATACCATCGCCGGTGCCAGGTCAAACTCTATGCAAGCTTATCGTATTATGCACGAAAGACGTACGATTTCGTTTTAATGGAAACATCTACAAACAGACTGATGGTGTCGCAATGGAAAGCCCCTTATCTCCAGTGTTGGCTGAGATTTTTCTAAGGCACCTAGAAAATACATCATTAAAGAGTGACATAAGTAAATGTGCTCAATATATACGGTACGTGGATGATATATTTCTTGTACTTAAGAACAGGTCGCAATCACGAAAATTGCTTCAAAGTTTCTACAAAGCACATAAGAATATCGGCTTCACGTCAGAGCACGAGAAAGATGACTGTCTGCCTTTCCTAGATGTACTATTAAAGAAAGAAACTAATGGTAAATTAAACAGAACAATTTACCATAAACCAACATGATCTGCACAGTATTTGCATTACAGCAGTTTTGTGCCATTTCAATATAAATTATCAACAGTTCGTGGTTGCTTTTCAAGAATTGACAGGTTGGTTAGTCAAGATTCTAAAGAAAGCGAATGTAATAAAGCAATTAACGATTTAATGTCTAATGGCTATACCAGACAATTAATTGAATCAATTATTAAAAGGGGAGTTAACCAGAAACAGACGTATTATGGGCCAGAAAAGAAAACCGTCTACCTAGACATCTCATTTTAGGGGGATGCAGTTTCCCGAATGGCTCAAAAGAAAGTTGAAGCGCCATTAACACGCACATTTAATGCAGCCAAACTACGAGTGTTATTTATGGTAACACACTTGCCTTTACCAGCAATCAAAGAGAAACAGTCGTTAATGGCGATATAAAATATTATTTACCAATATACATGCGCAAGTTGTCGATCAACTTACGTAGGCCGACCGACCAGACGGTTAATTACTCGAATGAGAGAATATTGCAACTTGAACGCCTGTTTTAAATCAAATGGTGAATACACGTCTGCTATTGCGCAACACATCATCGAAACATCGCACGTATGTTCTCCAGACGTAGCATTCAAAGTAATTACTAAATGCAAAAACAAAAGGGAGCTAGCCACATACGAAGCCTTATGGATAAACAAATTGCAGCCGGATTTATGTAAGCAGAAGAAGCACGTACAAGCATTGAGCTTGAACTGGATGTGACGCACGCAATTTGATTGGTTTCTATTTTTCACACTCTCTTTGTTCACATATTTCTATCTTGTTTTGCTTTCCAATTTATATATAAAGATATCTTCATGAGTAGATATTTGAGAAGACCATGAGAAAGAAAATTTTCTTATATCTGATAAAATTTCTTTTTGTTTTTGCACACAGGCAGGGTACAATGAATTTTATTAAAGCTCGCATTTCAATAGAATTTTACTTTTTATGAAAATCAATTGTGCGAGCATGATGTAAACATTTATCCCATTGTATTTAACCATTCGTCAAACCACATAGCAAAAATACCGCTAGTCAAAAGCACTAACACATTTCGACTTACCAAGATCATATTCAGAATATGACCGCATACTGACTAGCGAGCATCAAACCGCAATGTATATGTATGGGAAGTGATCTTTGCAGAACTTAAGTCTGATTATTTACTATTTAAATTTCTCAGACCAGTGTTTACATATTTGTTTACTTTTTAGCATATTTGTTTACTTTTTTAGAATAGTTTGTAAACAAAGTCTTTCCAGCTTATGCAGTAAACAAATAATTATGCAGTAGACGTGACCTATGGAAAATTATTTAATTTTCTGAATTTAGTGCCTGGCGCTCATGATCCTCTTTGTTGACTAGTAGCATAATTTGTAAACAAAGTCTATCCAGCTTATGTAGTAAACAAATAATTATGAAGTAGACGTGACCTATGGAAAATTATTTCATTTTCTGAATTTCGTGCCTGGCGTTCATGATCCCCTTTGTTGACTAGTAGCAGCTATATCTTTTCCCTTTATCAATGTTACCATTTTTTATCATCGTAAAAATATACTGTTAAAAAGAGTTACTTTATCATTTGTGCATATTAGGATCGGCTGAGAACAGGTAATTTAATTATTCTGTTTTTTGTGTCAGATTTCTTTCCAGATCAAACATTCTGTGTGCAGTAATGCGCAAAAAATACCCAGTACTTTGCCCACTAATTGATTAGACATTTATATATATTTGTAATTAACATAGAGACTAATATTATGTTTGAGGACACTGAAAGCTGGCTACACTGAGTCTCAGGTATGAACTTGATAGATGTGAAAGAAAAAATGACTCCTTCGGACTTCTATAGACACGTCAAGACTGATAAAGTGTGCGCGTCTATGGGGTTCAAATTAGTTAATAGAAGAAGAGCCTTTACACGTTTACCCACGCGGTATCACAACATCAGTATTAAGTCCTGTCAATCTTTTTGTTGCTGCGCATCAATAAATATGGAATCAATCATTTTATGAATCGGATTTCTACGTGTACCAGACATTTTGGTGTCGTCGCAGACCACAGAAAAAATAATCAAACTCTCGAACGGCATTTGAAAATCTTTGTATTCACATCCATCAACTCAAATAACCACAAGCCATTGAACAAGATGCAAAACGAGTATACAGGAGGAGTTTTAGACACCCTCTTCTGCTTTGGTTTTAATATTCACGGTTTTAGACAATAGAATAGAATAGAATAGAATAGAATATCTTTATTTGGGTTCAAACCACACATGTTCCATCAAATAATAAAATTAGAAAATGTACAATATAAAAAGATATCACATCACATATATATGTGCAATTAGTTGTACTGTAAAATTTATCAGCATCAGAAAGATCAGCTGTAAACAGTGATAGATTCTTCATCAAAATTACAAAAAAAATTAAAGTTATAATTCGAGTATAACATTTGTAAAAAAAAGGGAACCATGACTAATAATTGATTGTGTGCATTGTTGATTAACAAGATGATATAATGCATAACATTTCAGTTTTAATAATAAAAACTGTAATCTAGTGGCGTATATAGTGCAGGAGATAGGACTAATTTGTTTCACAACTTTTCTTTGTTCAGCTTCTATCTTATTAGACAAGCCCTTTGTTAAGGGATTTCAAGTAGCGGCAGCATATTCTAGTATCGGTCTAATCCATATTATAAACATTTTAAATTTTATTTCATGCGATATAATATTTCTATTTAGTAATGCCCATCTGTTCTTGGCACTGCCTACTATCCTTTCAATATGTCTCTCAGCAGAAGCCGTACAATGAATAGTTATGCCTAAATCCTTAATTTCTTGCATAAGTTTAATCTCAAAAACATCATTAATCTCAGCATCATGAAAATAAACATAATTAAAATCTGTTCTGTTACCTATTTTTAAAGCTCTCGTCTTTTTACTGTTTATTTTCAGCCCTAGTGTTAACAAATATCTACTTAAATCATACAAATCTAGTGTCACATTATTTTTGGAGAATTCGACATTATTTGGATCAATTGGAAAGATTATTTTCAAATCATCAGCAAATTTGCAAACTCGACCGTTAGGGATCTTAGTTTCCAAATGTGCAAATACAATTTTAAATAAAATTGGCCCCAAACTTGATCCCTGTGGAACTCCACTTGTTACCCTTTTCGATTTAGATATCAAATCGTTTACTTGAATACTCATTCTTCGATTATATAAATAGTGTCTAAGTAATCTAAAAATATTCGGATCAATATTCAATAAATTAATCGCATTCAAAATAGCATCAAGAGATATAGAGTCAAAAGCTTTTGAGATATCTATGAATACAATTAATGCATCTAACTTTTTCTCATCTAATGTAATTACATGTTTCCACATAGAGAGCATATTATTAGTTGTCGACCTGTCTTTCGTAAAGCCATGTTGGCATATATCGAAATCAGCCGGCAGCATACGTTCTAAATGATCAAGTATCAATCGTTCTATTATCTTCAAAAACGAAGGGATAATAGAGATTAATCTGTAATCACTGGCACACGTTGGCTTACTTACTTTAGGCAGAGGTTTAGCTACTATTGTTAGTATATCGATTGGTAATATCCCATTCTTCAAAATTCTATTTATAAAATTGCAGAGCGCATTCATAAAATTTAAAGGTAATTGAAGTAGGTTATCAATCGATATACCAAGGTGATCTTTTTGTTTTTTTGATTTTATTTTTAACATTAATTCTATCAATGCATCACTGTCAATAACAAGTCCTAGATCCTGGTTTCCCGAAGGATCCAGTAGATCAATAAAATTGCTTTCCTTCTGTGGATTACACAACAAGTTGCCAAATACTTCATCCAATTCACAGAGAAATTCATAATCAGTTTTACCCACAGGTAATATAAGGTTTAATTTTTCCTTATATTTACCGTAGTCTGTGAGGAGTTTGTATCCTAGTCTAGGATTACTCTTCAGTTTGGCCAAAATAATTCTCTCTGATCTTTGACGGATTATCAGCAGTGATGAATTAATTTCTTTATCGATCATATCTAACCTCATTTTTTAATACTATTGATAAGACTACATTTCATTATATTATCTCGTTTGATTCTTAGCTTACATAACTTCCTATTGATTCGCTTTGGTATAACATCCGTAAATGTAGATGCCCTAAATATATCAGATAATAACAATGAAACAGAAGAAACAAATTCGTCATTGTTCATGATAAAAAAACATTCATAATCAATTGATAAGCTTAATTCTCTAAAAAGATTCCAGTTGATTCTGGAACATTGCACGTGTGCATTTTCAAAATTAGGTTTCTGTGTTTTGCTACTCAAAAGGTTCCATTGTAAAATAATTTGTTTATGATCCAATTCTTTGAAGTAATTTACAACATCATAACTGTGCGAGTTCAACGCTTCAACTTCTAAATATACATGATCTAAGCATTCCGAACCTCTAGTTGGTTCCTTTATAATCTGCTTAAGATCATGATTAGAAAAAAGATTGATTATTTCACAGTCATGCACCTTATTAAAATCTCCTACCACAACAATATAGCCATGGCAGTCGAAAATAGATTGAAAGGAATTGGTAAACATTTGATCATCATGTAAATTAGCATACGGCGGTCTGTAAACCGCGGTTAAAATCAGGTTATCTATTTGTATAGTTAAAAAATCAATGACAGTATTATATTCGCTAGTATGTAACACTGTTGCATTTAATATCGATTTGCTATAAATAAGTACTCCTCCACCTCTTTTATCCAGTGATCTGTCTTTCCTAAATAGAGAATAATGAGGAATGTCAAATTCATAGTTTTCAATGTTCTTGTTCAGCCAGGTCTCAGATAAAATTATAAAGTCAAAATTGTTACTTATTATAAAATCACACAGCAAAAAAGTTTTATTCTTAACACTTCTACAATTAGCATAAAATAAAGTATATGAACAACCCAACTCATCTTTACAGTCTTCAATATTTACTGATTTAACTTTTGTCGTTTCCTTATACTTCGTTTGTTGGGTACCGTAGCTATAGTTCGTAGCTGTCCCCTGTCCACAACATTCATTAATGAAACCCCGTTTTTTGCAATTTTAGAATCGATTGACACACCCTATATTGTAACTTGTTCCGGATGACTTGATTTCTGATCTAAATTCTTCTTTACCTTTTTTGCCGCTGACAATTTTCTTTGCAGAAAAGTCTTGTCTCTGGAGATGAATATGTTGTGAAAGTTACGACATTCTTCTTTCTTTTTATTGATATCCTCCACTTGCTTGTTCGTCGGCCTCTTTGATAATTTTATCACAACCGGCCTTGGTCGTTCCGATTTTTTTCCAACTCTAAAGCATTTCGTTATTTCAGCCTCTGTCGTATCTCTAATTAAAGCATTTAACTTCTCAACATCCTTATGATCAGCATTTTCATTAAGATTAAATAAAATTAACTGTTCTTGTTTTCCGATTCTTGCAGAAAATTCATTAGATAAAATATTCAATATTTCTTAACCTGAAGAACTGCTTTTTGTAGATATATCGTCTTTTTTAGTTATTTCACTTAATTCGATGCATGGCTTCACATTGTCTTTTAATTTATCCATCTTGTCGTTTAACGCAACGGTCAATTCCTCAATTAATATCGTGAAGGTTTTACTTAAGGTCATAAGCAATATTGCTTCCGTTATGTAATGCTTGATTACGTTGCACATTACTCCCACCAACACGTTAGAAAACTACAAAGTGTTGAAAAAATAACTTTTAAATACACAATTTTTGTTTAAGATACAAGCGGTAACTTCACATGACTACTGATTGTTATCAAATTCTACACTTAGAATAAAAGCTTCAAAATTTTATAGTGAATTAGCAATATTAATGTATATGTTTGTACTAAACCAGTTTAGAACAATCAGCCTGTCATAGATGTTTTATAAAAACAATATTTAAAAAACATTGGCTGAGCTTCTATAATTACAAAATGTTTATTTAATTTTAGATGCATTGATTATTCGTATTGCCTTGGCTTTCAATACTAGTCTAATAATAATGGCATCGAGTGTTGATAACAGTTTTAAAAAATTAGAGTATTACTCACTCGTCTCAAAGGTATGTACGGAACTTAATAACCATCTTGCAATGGAGGATAAAACCCTAGGTAAGCTTACATTTATTGCATTTTTAGCGGAATTTGTCATACATTTGGCGAGAAAAAACCCAAATTTCGATAAATTCAAAGGAAAACTTGTTAAAAACGGAGCAGAATTTTCGGTAATTATGTTTAAAATTTATTCTGGTAGGATTCTTTGATTGCAAGCGTTCTTCGTCTAGTTCAGAAAATGCATCCTGAGCCGGATAAACAAAAAGTGCTCAAAGAAAAAAGTAAAGTTTCGCAAAAAGATTATGCGAAAAGTAAAAATAACGCCCTGGAAATAAGAAAAAAACTACTGCCAGCTTTATGCATTCCAGATGAAGATATGACAGCAAAGGTATTAAGCATTTCAAAATTTTATTTACAGCGTGAAAATGACAAACTTAGAGCTGCGAAATCTAAGGAAAAACTAAAAGAAGAAATTTCTACCTGCTTCATTCATCCAGATGAAGTGGTTTTAAATAATTTACCGCCTGTGGCAGAGGAAGATGAGAAAGATGCGTCGTATTGCTTACGACAACTTGAAGATTTATTAAAATGCGCTAAAAATGATTCGATTGAAGAAGAGGCTTGTAAAAAAGACGAAAATACGAGGAGCCACTTGCGAAGTCGAAGTGGATCTGGAGAACGTAGCAAACACTCAAGGTAATTTTATGTTTTGCATCCA
This sequence comes from Eudiplozoon nipponicum, assembly GCA_029291075.1. NCBI lineage: Eukaryota > Metazoa > Platyhelminthes > Monogenea > Mazocraeidea > Diplozoidae > Eudiplozoon > Eudiplozoon nipponicum. The sequence goes on from JAQBSW010000343.1 coordinate 125,886, forward strand.
TTTATTTATCATACATTTAAATAATAATAAATTTATTTTGAAAGCGACTGCCATGTGGCCCAACAACTGGTAAGGTCAAGTTATAACTCAAAAGTAGAGTTATGTATAGTTTGGTTAAATAGTGGCTAGCAAAATATTTAACAATTCATGTGGAAGATGTGAAGAAGTGCTTTCAGCATTGTCGTTTTTGTTCGTCCTGAGGATATTTACATTTCAATTGACTAGGTAAGGATCGACTAGACTAAGGCTTGTAAATAGTCCGAATATCGGTGCCATGTGCATAAAACGTTGCTTTCAGTTTCACGTATTTAAGACGAGATGATGAGAAAGATCCAGCTTCAGACATCGATAGCCAGATTCCTTCGTTTTAATTTTCGTAGGATTGGCTGGGGTAGAATCCATGAGAGTAAGGCTTGTGAAGAATCAAAATATCAGTGTGCGGGATTTTCTGTCTTCAGTTAACTGAAATTAAGACTTTTCGAAGGCGAGGAAAAACAAGCTTGAGGCATCGATCGTTGGATTTCTTCGTCGTAAGTTTTAAGTTTCTGATAGGTGATTTAATACAGTAAATCATGGCAAAATAATAAACATTTGTAAATAGTAAACACAGATAATTAAAAGTTAATATTTGAATGCCCGTATGCGACGTTTAGAGAACAAAACGAGTTGCCTAATTTGAAGCCTAGGCTGAAAGAAACCTAACGCTCATAAACTTGTTGAAAGCCCTGAGATAAGGAATCATAAAAAGTGTATTATTGATGAAGGAGGGACCAATTGCGCTTTCAATCATTGTTCTCGCATAAGAATTTGTTAAAGATGTGCATGTAAATTACATTCTTAATCTCGTATTGGAGTAGTAGTTTCGATTCCGTAGGTAGTGCGTTAAGTACACTAGTAGTTTTTGAGAAGAGATTTTGATTGTGAGTGTGGTTGGATTGAATTGATGAGTTGCTGTTGCGCGTGATTAGAGGTGAATCGGGCGAGCGAAATTTTCAAACGAATGGCAAGTTGAGATCTTATAAATTCGACAGATGACTCGTAAATGTCGGGTGAACGATATATGGAGAAGATTTGCAAAGAGCAGGCGCTCTCGAATAATACAAGGGTTGGAGATTAGGTGCTCTCGATTGTCCTGACCAAGGAAGAAGATCCGTGTCGGAATGCGAGAAGTTGTCTGTTATAAAGCAAAGGAGGATGTCAATGTGAAGGAGCAGTAAATCTCACTGGCGTAGAATATGAGAGGCAGGATAGAATTCTTTGTTTTGAAGCATATTAAACAAGACTATTGGAAGAGCCGTGGTTGTGGCTTTTATGAAGTGTAGTGAGGAGTCCTGTTATTTAGATAACGTAGTACCTAAGTTTTTAACATAATCGATGATTTCTATATCTAGAGAAAGTTTGGTAGACATTGAAGTATTAATAGAGTCGAGGTGAAGCTTCATTAAGCGAGGTTTACTAGGGTTAAGGTTGAAGCCGATTTCGCGAAGTTGAGCTTCAGTAAAGACAACAGCTGTACAATTGGTGATACAAGTAGCCGGGGCTAGTATCATCGGCATATTTATAGAGTTTGTTATTATGTTGGTTTCTGTATTTTAATTGCAGGTCACCTCATTCCTCCAAGAAGAGAGATAATGATGATAGAAAACATCGCGATCGTACTGCAGATAAGACAAGTCAAAAAAATCTTGGTAATGGTAGCGGTCGTCATAGTTCTCCATTTGCTGATCCTAAAGACGAGTGTTTCAGCAAGAGCAGTCATTCCCCAAAGTAAGTTTGCGTAATGCCACTTGCAAAATATGTTTTATGAATAGTGTAAAATCGACAATAATGCTTATGAAGAAGCAGATGGGGTTTCTTCAACACAATAGAACTTTGTAAATTATTATTTAATACATTATCTATTTTTTGCAAATTTAGTATTGAGCTCCTGGCCTTGGTTCTTCTGGAACCCACCATGCAGGAGATCTCCATTTATGTATTTTTGTACGCAAACTTAAAAGTACTAATTTGTTTTCTTATATTTACAACAGTCGAGATCGAAACCGTCATCGAGATCGACATCGTAGTCGATTACCTCGATCACGCTCTCATTCTAGGGATAAATCTCCTGCACATCGCAATGAAGAACTGCGTTCATCCAAGATGCCCACTATAAGTAATAAGCGCCGTGAGGAGATTCCGGCCGAACCTGTGGTTGGCGATATATATCCAGGAACGGTAAGTTTTCTATGTATGTAGCGTGCATATTTGTTCCTTAGCAAATTAATCATTGTTATCATTTTAAGCACCTTAACGATGTTGCTTTGTAAGAAAAAGATGATTGCGTATTAATTAATGCTATTAATCTGCTATCTATGTGCAGAAAGTATTTTCTTAGTATATCTTACATACTATTGGTTTCGGAGGCCTAAAATATATGTATAACGTATCAAGTAACATGTTAGTTCATATTGATCTAGAGGGTTACGCGGAAGTGAGCGCGAATAGATTTTTTTATTTTGTGCGCATGCGTTTTGTGCTCACTGATGATTCATCAAAATGAGCCGGCAGTACACCCAACCGACCTATTCATGTGGCAAAATATTTAACTTTGTCCTATGTTAACACCTAATAATGTAATTAGTAGAGCATAATTCCTAGTCATGGTTACATTATTACGGCTCTAATTAATGAACAGCCAGTTATCACAAAACATGTCTATAAAAGTACACCTTTTTAATTAACACTGTCTTTACCATGCACTCCTAGTCAAATATTACTTACTCTTGAAGAAGGTCAATTAAAATTCTTTTTTCTCTGATTTACTATTCTCTTGTCAAAAAGACAAATAATATTTAATAAATTTCAATCCAATTTTTCTTCCAATGTCAATAAGCCAACATTCTAACATGATTCAGCACTGAGGATATTTGCTGTAAGTTTCTTCAACTTACAAAGGCTATCTCATTCTTTTCACAACTAATCAGCCATATTATCAGGTCGTTTGAAAGGCATATAATTTCTACTTTATTAAGTTTACCGAAAACTACCAGATGAACAGTTGTGCATGAAGATGTATCAAGAAGACACCTTGTCATACCTTATAAATAAGTATTTGAAATGTTTTCTTACTCAAGAATTTTTATAAATGTACCTATATTTTTACCATTATCACTAGGAATGGGCGACCTAGTTTTTATACAGTCCAAATATAACCATGTATATGGCAGCGAAACATTAGTCACTTTTGACTTTTGTATGGCTGGACATGATGATGATGATGAACACCTAATACAAAGGTAATACGAATTAACAATCATTGATTGCGCGGGTGGTGGTAACATTTGTTTACATTAAGCTCGCAAACTGGATTTAAATAGTACATCGCTAGTTTGCATTGAAATCATTACTGAACATACACATATTACTTATCCTGCGCACAGCGGGATCCAGTAGAGTCTATGTCAGCCCTTTCCACTGAAACCTGCTTGTCGCTCGATGTAAGGATTTTCGCCCATTAAATTGTCGCTTAGTTTATGTGGGTTCAAAGTGTCGTGTTCACTTGTTATTGCAAATAATAGCTTTCGGCCAAAGGAAGGCCGACCTAACTCTCCTGCGATTTCAACTCTCCAGCAGAGTTTCTTCGGTGGCCTGATGAACAGGATGCGATACTGGTTTTCAGCAGTTGATCGTAAATGCCCTAAACCAGACGTATAATCTTTTAGCAATACTGTCCAGGCGCTGAAAGACGCTATATAATTTCCTAAGTTACCGCAGCAAAAAGCTTGACTGGCGTTATGTCTAATTTAAAGACCTTGAACTTCGTGATTAGTGAAATAGATTAGAAAGTAAAAGTTGGTTCAAAAGTTCTACAAATGAAGCAGCTGCAAGGCTAATATGTGTGGAATTCTCGACAGAGGCTGATCCGGCGTGAGTCACCAGTGGTCGTAAGTAAACGAGTGCTTCGAATTGACATTATGCAGGACTATCTGAAGTTTCTACTTTATTATGCATACGTAGAGGAGATTGCATTGTTCGACTGTTGCACATTTATTGACTAAATTTGTTGTAAGTTTATGGCATGGGGCCAGCTTCCACTGATGAGCTGATGGTAAAAAGTAAGTAAATGCGTACATAAAATTAAACATTATTCAAGGTGACTAGCATACTCTCCTTATCCTACATAGACTAACCTGTAAAAGACACACTGCTCTTTACAGAAATATTTTCAGTATGGTATTACACGTTTAGCTTAATTTGATATTTTTTATCTTGTTCACTTTAGTAATCCTCGTTGCTTCATTCTATAATACTAGCTTCGTTTTAAAATGTTTTCTTTATTATTCGAAGATTATTTCCTATATCTAAAAAGTGCATAATTCTACTAAAATCAGACGTCAAAAATCCTACTTGCGTAAATTTTGATTCCTTGTTTATTTTTCATGTTATTTCATGTTCTATTGGGAAATGGTGTATCAGATTTCAAATATTTTGGCCTTTGGATGTGTTGTCCAACTGGAGAATTTGAGGAAGCGTTGGGAAGGCTTGGTACACATCTCGCAGCTGCGTCGTGAAGGTCGAGTAGCGAATGTTGCTGACGTTGTAAAGCGAGGACAAAAGGTAAATTCAAATGTTGCATTGCATTATAACGCATCCATTTCATTGTCTGTGTTTATCTTGAGTTATTTCAATAACTTCTTAATGCGTATTTAAAAAGAGAAGTTTTTTTCATGATTTTGTTGTGCTAACTGATGATGATGAGAATATTCGTTCTCAGAATGGTTAACATGTGTTTATGGTCCTTTTCTTGAAGAAAATGCAATTTATTTTTAATCACGGTTTGAAATGTCAACAACCTTAAGATGACAATAGTGAAATTGTTTGCATTCTTAAATGCACTGTGCTATTTACCACTAGTTTCTGCAGCATTTCTATTCTATCCTTTTTTCTTCAGAATTCTCACCTTATTTCAAATTCGCCAGTTTTTAACATCTCACCGTGTTCCCTTCCCTGTCTTTCTTGTGACCATAGAAATTTCCCGCCGGGCGTTGGGAAGAGCCTAGTCAGTCGTGCCGCCGACGTAATTATGAACGTTTACGGAACTTTTAGGATGCACTTATCGTTCTGATGATCTAATTGCTGTGTACAGTTGATTTTGCAGATTGATGTTTTCATGCCACGCAAGCATGCACTGGTTTCAGTCAAATTAAGAGAGAATGCGACTGGTGATGCTATACATTTTTAATGGAGCATAATTTTCACTTTCATACTCGCAGGAGACTTCCTGCTGCCTTTGTGGGTCATAGAGTTGTAAATTTGGAAGACGTCTGTTTTTCGGATATGTAGACCCAACCACTTGTGAATGGTTTCCCCACGCCTGAAGATTGGCACCAAAATTGTTGCACCTATTGTAAAATAATTCAATTAATAAATCACAGGTTGTGCTAGATTTAATTTTACATATCCAATTTTTCTTCCATTAAATATTGTTTTGAACGTTTGTCTTCGTTATTCTATTTTACGTTTTTCTCTGATGATTACTGTAGATGATTTAAATGCCTCCATCCTTCCAACAGGTTAAATTTAATTGGATTGGTATTTATCTCTAGTCCGCAAACTTGACTTGATTAATTGTTATTTGGTTTTAGCCGAAATATAATACATTAAAACTGAATGCACTTACTGTGGACGAAAATAGGATCCGCTATGCACTATGCTGGTATTAATGTATGCGGTGTAATAAGATCCCGCAGAATTAGGTATTGGGTCTCCGAAGATTCCGACTTCCTCATAGCTCGACGTATAGTAATATTCATAGAGCTATTATTCGCTCACTTAATCGCAGCCTGTAATTTTTTCTTGAATCCTTTTTGACAGGAAAGCCTGAAGAGATGAACGAAGTGTTCGCATCAGGTAACAACCTATGCTTGTTTTAACTTATTTGTTCAACTGGTCCGGGAAAATTAAAAGTATGAGATCACAGTGTAGAGTACTAATCTCCATCATTCATCAGAGGTAATAATGCGTAATGCAATTCTATCCCGTAAAATCACAAATTCGAAGGCTCGGATATTGAAAAGGGATTGCGTGCCGAAGTGAGTCGACTCAGTTTTATCTTCAAAAAGGACGATCATAATTTGTGTGGTAGCCATCGTGATAGAAGCCTTTCTTCAGTCTTATCTAGGTTATTTGCTTCGATAATCTTATGCCGCCTCAGTACTTCGCGTGAATCATATACTGAAGAAAGTTACTGGATTCTGTCCAGCACGAGGTTGAATAGCTTATAATTTTGCCTTGTGGCAATTAATCAGGAAGCAACATGTTTATCGTCATCCCACCACAGTCGTATTTGTAGATGTTAATGATGTATTTTACTCAGACAATCACAATGTTCTATTCGATTATCCGCCGATAAGTAGTATACCCACAATTTTTAAATATTATGCATGCTCTCTGTACGAATACTTCCGGTTGCGTTAGGGAATGCAATGCATTATTACACAACTTTACTACTAGCAGTAGTGTTCGTCAAGGATGTAATCTTTCCCTAATTTTGCTTACATTTGTAATAGATCACATCATGAGTTTTTTTCTTACGTACGTTCAGGATGCCGGTGTCGAAGTACTCCGATTGATAACCGAATCACTTTTGACGATACAGACGATGTAGTGTTATTATTAGACATCACTTGTTCTGCGCAGGCTATTTTGGATAGATTAGTAGTCGCAGTTCCATCTTTAGGTACTAAATTTGCACTCTTATCATATAAGGCACTTCTACAGTATCACCCATCACTAACCTCAGTTTTGCGGCGTAGTTTACAGGTTCACATATCTTGGTAGCTGTATCAATAGCTCAGACATTGCAAGTGACGAGCTGATTATGGTAGTCGCGAAGGCCATGTTAGCCTACTCCAAACTTTGCCATTTGCGAATAAACGAATTACATCATTCTGCTCTAAAGGTCGTGTGTATAATGAATATGCATGTACAGTTTTGCTATATTCTAGTAAAACTTGGTCCCTTAGAGTCGAAAATCCTGGACGCTTATTGACAGTCCACCACCGTTGTACGAGACAGCTTATATAATTTACCAACAACGAATAAGCAACACTGAAATCTGTAGATGTATTTTGATATCGGCCAACAAGTGCACTTCATTATAAAAATAAATAAGACTACGTCATCTACGCTAGCTCGGTTACGTTTTACGTATGTCTCCAATTTGATTTTCTATTGGAGCATTACTCTCTCAGCTCGCGTCAGATTAATGTAAGAAATACGATGGTCTGATTTTGGCATGACAGAAACAACTGAACTCAACTAAATCAAATTGTGTAATATAAGAATCGTTTATATATCTGGATGGGGTCCAAGTGTGCATCTTTCTTCTTGATTGGAGACCCTGTGTGATATGGCTTTGGATTGTAATCAGTGAGGATCTTCTTGCAAATTTCTGGTAGAATAATCTTGTTTACTTTCTTAACTTAATCTGGCAGAGTTAATTTTTTAGCGATACATTGAAAATCGCAAGGAAAGTGTATTTCCAATATCGATTTGCCTTAAAGCTAATTTGACCATAATTTTACCGTGCTGAGATTGCCTGATTTCTGTGCTACCTAAGTAACTTGTCCATCTGAACTATATCATCCCCGTCATTAGGCAATCTTCTTTAATATTTTCTATTTTACATTACTATTTATATTTATTTAGAAAAAAATATATATTATGAATAAAAAAATAAGTAGTCGAGGTAGTAACGGAAAATATCGAATCGTATAATTTGAAGTGTACAAGAAAAACATTTGATTCAAATAATTCAGATAGTTACATTACATTAACTTCCCAAAAATTATGGTAAGTTTTAGGTATCCGACTTTATTGATTCAGCTTACTTTAATTGCCGGTCGTATCCTGAGTTGAAATATGTTATACTAAATGCAGAATCTTTTGCGTCTGCCCCTGTCTATTATTCTTTGGCTTAATTTGGTACACTTCTAATATTCTTGTTAGTTTATGAGCTGTAAATATGGAAACTGGAGCTCACCATAAGTTAAGTCTTACGTGGCATACACGAGAGCATATCTATATTTTTGTGGCATAAAGTTGTTTAAAATGTGAATTTAAATTATACTTTACACTTTTTACTGGGTTAAGTACACAAGGAAGCTGTTAACATCACTAGAAATACTAATGTTGGTTATATTGCTAATTAACTAGGTAAATCAAGTTTGCGATCTTGATAAAAACTCTAGTCACAGTATATACATACATATGTCAGTATAAACTGTTTACATCAAGATCACAACCTTGATTTAAATAATTGTTATTACCACTCGCTCAACCAATGTTCGTTTAATTGTACTACTTATTATTGGTGTCCACCTTTCTCTTCTGCCTTTCCATTATTTATTATTATCCCGAAACTAGTTAAAACAGTATAATTTTAATTTTTATTAAATTTCTGTCCAGTTACCATTTTTGCGAATGATCTGGCCTGTTTAGCTGCTTTCAGATACTTATTGATGCAGTTTGCTTGTGGTTAGATCCGGCTATTATTTTTTTTATTTGTCATCATTTTGACTCATTTTTTCATGTTATCCTTTATTTACTTTTCCAAAATGCGAAGAATGCTTATATCATTGGTCAGATTTTTAACAAAGGCTCTTAATTCCGCAATCGACTATTTAGGGTAGGCTAACTAAATAAACATGTTTATATATATTAGTGGATGCAAATTGGTTTTAGCGACGTTGATGAGCTGCAGAGCGTAGGTGATCAGTTTGAAACCTGTCAAACATTCTATTTATAAATATTTAAACATATTTGCATTTTATTTTACAAATCACTTGCTTACTCAAGGTTTACGCGAAAGTGATTTCATTCACTGGAACACGAACGAGTTTAAGCCTTCGTGAAGTTGATCAAACTACAGGATCTGACCTGAATCCTCGAAAGCCGGCGTCATCGAGTGCTGGAGATAGGTTAAACAGTGCGGACGATGACGATGGCACTGGTGGACGAAATCCGGATCGTCCTGGAGAAGTGGGTCTTGAAGTTGAAGGTATTGGTCGTGACGGTGGTGCTAGTGGGCATAATGGATGTCAAACAGCTCATAGCAGCCATCTTGCCAGACGTGAGATTGGCCTGAAAGGTGAAGATGACTTTGAGGATGGTCCAAAACGGTAACGTCTATTTCTGTTTTCGTATGTTTATTGATTTCCACTTACTCTACGCAGTAATGCCTTAAACCTTAAAGACCATTATAATTCTCATAATATTCCCTTCCATTTTGTCTTTTTTTATTAAAATATCAATACTATTATCTATATCACAGATTATCCGAATTTGATACATAAATGGAATTTGATCATCCGATACATGGTCTCTTCCTTTTAATTTTAAGTTTTTTTGATTTTTATATTTTTATCTTGTTCGAAAGCTTCGGTGGCAAAACTTATTTTTTACTTGGTCTATCGTCGTTAACGCCATCCAAAGGTTTTTTGAAATGACTATCGTTACTAAAACTTGAAAATGTTCTTTTTCTTTAGGAAGTCAATTAGCTGTTTTTCTTCCTACCATAACCTGTTGTGTGCTCAATTATAGGTCTTGTTTTAGGGAAATAGGAAAAGACTTTGGCTACAATTCCAGCAGACAGTGTTCACTTGTATTTTATCAAAATATAAGGAAAAGCAGTTTGAATTTAATTGTGCACACTGGGAGTTTCCGAGCAATTTAACTAATAGCGCGTGCGTATGTGAACGCATTTTATTCGAGAGGTAGTTAATATTCAGATTATCATGGCTGTTTTGTCTATGGAAGGTGTTGCGTCAGAACAAGGCCATCTCGTTTCTCGTCGGTCGTTTGATTAGATGTCCCTATTGCTTTATTTTAAATCCTTATAATTTAGCCGTCTAACTAATTTCTGTATTATATAATTCCGTGTAGCTTTAGACCTCTAAGAAACCGTTGTTGGATTTTATTTTTTAACTTGATAAAGTTATTATTTAATGGTTTCCTAGCAAACCCACGTGCTAGATTAATATTCTATACTTCTGGCGCATATTTGTTGAAGTTCATTAAAAATTTATCTTTGCTCTGTATCCTCCACTACTTACCTTGCTTTATGCTTTTTTTATTAAAATTTATTACATATTTCGTCTACTCAAATTACTTTATCTAGAAAAGTGCAACGCATAAGCAGTCCTGAGAGATGGGAACTGAAACAGATGGCTTGTGCTGGAGTTATTGATCATTCTGAGCTTCCCGAGTGGGACGATGAGACTGGTCTTCTTGCACAGGATGATGCAGAGTCCGATGAGGATATTGAAATTGAACTAGTTGAAGAGGAGCCACCATTTCTTAAGGTTAGGTCATTATAAATGACGTAAATTTGTTATTGGAATTTAAATTAACTAATTTGTGGTACCATTTATGAAGTTATGTGTTGGTATGTCTATCAGCTTTATTTTATAGTGTGAAATGGGAATTAGCGAACATTTTTCGATTTCATATATATTTATGGTTATATTATCTTTTCTTTCATTCTCTACCTAATAGGGTCATGGTCGACATGCCATGGACTTGTCACCAGTACGCATAGTTAAGAATCCGGACGGCTCTTTGCAACAGGCAGCCATGATGCAGCAAGCTCTTCAGAAGGAGCGTCGTGAGATGAAGCAACAGGAGCGTCAATCAGCCATTATGGCTGAGCGTGAATCGGCACCTGAAAGAATGGGAAAAGATTGGCACGATCCTATGAACGCGACAAGTGGGTTTTTTCATTGGTTCTATTGACTAAATTTGTACTTTTATTGCTGGAATATGCTACAGGTTGATACAGAAATATAAAGCATGAAATGATATTCGATGCATATTACTTATGTCATTATTATTAACAAATTAATACTCACAACCATTGAAATTTCCTGCTTGACAACTATGGAATATGAGCCTGAAAGTCGGACTATGAAGGTAAAATTCTCTTTATGCGATATTGAAGAGGGATCAATATTGCCCAAACATTCTCGGGAGTAAATAAGTCGGTACCAAGTTAAATGCCCCAAAATGAGATCGGTTATTGCTTATTGTATCTCTCTGGTCCTTTGATAGGTGTAAATTACTGTGCTCATGCACTTGAGTTTCGTGGATAGTTAAGTGTAGGCGATTGACAACACTATATCCTTTATACTAGAGCATAATTTGCAGGATGGGCTTCTAGCTTATTTGGTTGGTTCTCGTGTGTTAGACCTAAGGATAGTTATCCCTCTTTTATTAAATTATGGTTCTTGTCTCTTGGGATATACCGTCTTTTACAGCTTGCGAGCTAAAAAGACACGATATTTGCAATACTTGCCTACAGTAGAATTGATTCATGAAAGAGTGACATTTAATCGACATCATCATCATGTCCAGCCATACAAAAGTCAAAAGTGACTAATGTTTCACTGCCATATAGACATAAGGAGTGAAAAAAGTATATAAGTGAATATAGACAAATTATTAATGAGATTTACGAGAGAGAGAAGGAATATATTGCTACTATGAGTAAATTTATCAGGATAACTCACAGAAATGAAGCAAACTAAACCTCTTCACAACACCATTATGACCAAGTTAGCATTCGGGCAAGGCGACATCAGCAATACAGCTTCCTCGCGAATTTCACTGTATCACGTCATAAACAAACCAAACCTAGCAGCCAACTTTGCCCTACTAAGAAATGAAAGTTGCGAAGATGATTCTACTAGACATCTGCAACAAGATCGCCTCTGTGCTCGATTCGATACCATATCGCTAAGGGTTTCTAACCAAGAACTATGATGTGCACGAGGACCCCATCCTGGCAGACGAGTGGGTCTTATACTACCCAATTTGGATGTAAGTGACTTCAATTGTTTCTGCCATCTCAAAATCTGTCCACATTGTTTCTTACGCCAATTTGGTGCTGGATGAGAGAACAGAGCTCTTTTGGGCAATCGGAATGAGGGCATACGCAAAACGTGACCGAGCCAACGAAGTTGACGGAGCCTTATTTGTTTTTCTAACGACGAGCACTTATTGTCAGATCCAAAAATACGTCTACGGATGTCAACGCTAGTTATTCGTTGTTGGTAACCAACATGTGCTATACTTCTCAAACAACGATGATCGAATGCCTGTAAGCGTCTCAGATCATCAACTCTAAGAGGCCAAGTTTCACTAGCGTATAGTAAGACTGCGCGTACATATGCATTGTAAACACGACCTTTAAGGCAAAGTGAAATATTCGCGTTTCTCCATAAATGACGAAGGTTCGAGAAAGCTACTCTAGCTTTCGCGATCCGTATTCTCACCTCGTCGGACATATTGCCTACGTTATTGATAGAGCTCCCAAGATATGCAAACCTATCGACTATGTCTAGATCTTCATTCTGCAGTTGTAACGTTGTAGTGAGTGGTAGGTGATCCTGTAACAATATCTTACATTTTGACGGTGCGTATTTCATACCGAAAGACGGAACAACTTCTGTTAATTTATTCAAGGTGGCCTGGGCAGCATCCTGATTTTCGACTAATAGTACGATATCGTCCGCATAGTCAAGATCGATTAGTTTATTGCCCGGGAGAACTTCAACTTTAGCATCCTGAATGTGTGGGAGAGTGTTGTTCATAATAGCATCGATTACAAAATGTAAAGTATATAGACTTACATTTTTGTTTAGTTGGCTTTCTAAGTTCCGCTAATAGAAAATCATACATTGGTTCGTTTAGTCTTTTGATTTAGTATTTGGGAATTTTTAAAATAAGACAACTGCTTCGAAATTGAAAGGAGATCGCGCCCAGTTTGCACGTATAGTTTGCTGTGAAGCATGCGGTAGATAAGAATCAACACTGGCGTCATGTTATTGACGACTTGTCAGCAGTATTGATGCATAAATATCGAATAACCCGTTCCAGAGTTTATCAATGGTCATTCTGCCAAGTGCGTAAGAGCCACTGTTCAATTCGTCAAGCACAGGAAAATCTATAACTCGAAAACTATGGTGAACGGAATTGATTTTATAAATAATTTCGGCAAATTTCCGGTCTCACGATGAATCGCAAATCTGCTAGAAACGATGGCCTTCAAGGCGCCATTACCTGCACTCAGGAAGCACCCATCCTTTACAGCTAAATGATTCAAAATCGGTTTTATTTTTCCTATTGTATTTGTTTTATGTGGTATGAATGGGTTCGCTTCTGTTTTAAAGGTTGTCTCTCTAGACAAGGTACACTCCTGTTATAGTAAATACTATTTTTATAGGTATATTCATGTTTTATCGTTTGTAAAATAATATTTTTATATTCAGAATTTATGCTTTTAATGTTAATAAAGATGGTGACAATTTTGTTTTAGAATTAATGAATGCATAATTTTAATCCACGATGTGTTGTAAAAGTGAGATTGTTTCTTATTTGAGCTCGGTGACAATAACCGCTGGCTAATATCATTCGATGATATGTATTTTAAACTTTAACAAACTATCATATTCATTTTCTTCACATAGTGTATACATAATTTTGAAAACTACCTGTCCCATATTTCTTGACCAAAAATATTGTAGGTATAAGGCGTAGCACTAGCTTCTACTGATGAGTCGCCAGTAAGCACGAAACGAATGTGTACATGAGATTGTATCTTTCGTTTTTTATGACTTCGATTTGTTATATGTTACTTGGTATAAAACACTTAATGCATATTTGCATATAAGTTAGTTTTCCGCAACCACCTATACATAATGAAATGGCTTGTCCTAAAGTACTCATGAATTTTATTCTACTTTAACTAGTTTTTAATTGGTAAATAAATTGCGATTTTGCAAAATTACTTCTTAAATTTCGGCGAATTCCTATGACATCTAATTTTACGTTCGTCGTTTTGGTTATGTTTCTTACGATGCATATTTAATCTGAAATCGACATTGTAGGCGCAGTCTTCGCCCATTATATGTTTCTTGTATTAATTCTTTATTATTGTGCTCTGTTTTTTAGATGACTCAAAGCCGTTTCTGGCCAGCAATCGTGCGTCAGATGTCAATTTCCGTGATATTCCAGAGTGGAAAAAGGCTGTCCAGGGCGGCACACGAACGGGTGCTGTTGGGAAAAAAATTGTCAGATCTATCCTGGAACAGAGACAGAGCCTGCCTATCTATAAGCTTAAAGACGAAATGATAAAGGTAAGTTGCATTCATTTTTAATCTACGTACACCCGCCCTCGGCATATGCTCATCGTTCAAAATTCTTTTATTGCATAGTAATTGATACTATACGTTTAAATGAAATTTGAATCCTTGGTATTAACATCTATCTAATGTTACTTAACCTGAATCCCTGTGTTTTATCATTTAAATAAACCTAGATTGGTATTTTATATCAAGCCTCAAAACCTGCTTGAAAACTTAGTTTATCTTAATTTGAAATCCTAATACACCAGAAAAACAGCAAATATTCAACACTGAATCGCATTGATAAGAAAACTCAATTTAAATGAAATCAACTCGTTAAATAACAAATTGCTGTAAATTTGTAGCGGAGTAATCGACGCCGCTATGGTCTAGTGTTTGTATCGTAAATGTCTTGATAGTCGAGCTCTTTTGTTGTCTTGCAATCTAAGTGGAGCACGTCCATTATTAATTTATAGTTTCTTTCCATTTCATGATTTCTAATATTAACACTTACTTTTATCATGGTTATGTGGCAGTGCAACTGCAGTTTTTGAATTTTGAGCTGTTGCTGTTGATGGTAATGATGATATCCGTTATTAGTAATTTGAATTGAGAAATAATTCATACATGGGAAGAAAGTATATGAAACACGGTTTGAAAAAGTCCATTTTATCGTCGCCAGAATTTAACTCAAATGTAATATCTGGTACTTTGTATGGTTATTTTTAAAGCAACGTATGTAGAGTTAGATCACACAAACATTAGCAGCAAACAGGAAGGTGAAAATGTAAATGATGGGGCACTCCTAAATACACACAGACACACTCCCAAAACAAAAATTCACTAGTTTGTATTCAAATCATGTACGAATTTATTTTCGTTTATTTAGCTGAAGATTAGGGATAGTGCATACAAGAACCGTTAAGTCCGCTTGATTTGGATTGTGATTTCTATGAACAATGTGTTCAGATAATGTGCTAACGTCCCCCTTGCCAGTGGTGTTTAGTCTAAACTGTTGTTAAATTTGCTTCTGTAGTAATCGGCTAGTCCGGTATATATTGCGCACTGAGCGGATATGAAATTTGTATAAAAAACAATGTTGGACTGTTCGATCGCAGGGGGCTTAACTATTACCCTTATGATAACCAAGCGTTTTGTTGTATAAACAAATATCAATTGTGTTTTAAGAATCCGATTAATAATTGATTTTTTTAATTCTTCGAGCAAATATTTCAAACGTTTCCCATTTACAAGGTATCCAGATATATGTCGTCTTTTTTTCGTTGCGCTTCATTGCTTTTTCATCCTTATTTAAGCTCCATGTTGGTTCCAAAAACGTTTCGGGGTATTCTTTTTCGAATAATGATTTTTTAGCACCGTCAATTTATCAGAACAAGTTTTATTTGTTCTGTAAAATAAATCTTGTATCAAATTTATTTTTTGGGATATTAGGAGAGAGCTATGCCAATGAATGCGATGTCCAGTCAACGTCTCTTTTCGATACATTTTCCTTTGTAGATCGCTATCTTCCGGTTTCAATAACAATATTAATTTCCGGCCTCACGACAGGCGGGCACTAGCTAGTCTGCTCGGGAATGGTAGATTGGACCTTGCCGTTTCATGTGAAGCCTCTAGTTTGATCTACCTACACACTTACATTTAGTGTTAAAGGGATAGTGACGGAATGAGAACAAGCGTGCTAGACACGAAGAGCGGATGTCGGCCACTTAAATTATCCAAAAGAATGAAAGCTCTGAATACAAACTATCCACACTAGGAATGGACAACCTAGTGTCCTTTTACAGTCCACATGTACCCATGAATAATACGACATATAATGAACCCATGCGGCATCAATCGTCGCGTCGTATCAAATGGATCGTCTAATCTGCTGATTCGTACAGTGTAGACAAGCAACATCAGGCTACTATAGAACCCATCTCCAATTCTACCCCGTATCCTTCTCTTTTCTCTCATTTTATCAAAATCACTTTTAGATACTATACATTTTTGTGGACGTTGGTCATATCACTGAGCCAGATATCATATTGCGAAATATCAAAAATATTTTAATTAAACGTTAGCGCATTTAATGTGTTGAAAATCAAAACAAACTGAACGATAAGAAGCTCTTCCACGTACGGTGGATAAAATGAAAATTGAAATATGTTGCGTATCTAAAAATCAAAATGCATGGTCCTACGAGCGTTGCAGAACAGGTTGCATCATATGGTCGCTGATTCAAGAATTGAAATCTGTTTAACTAAAAAGATCACTGAAAACAACCGGAATTGTGCGGCGAAAATTTTACTTTACTTTGGACGACGATAAGCTCCACTATACATAATGCAGGTACTACTGTATGTGACAGTGTAGGATCCCATAGAAATAATTAATGGGCACATTAAAGTCTATCGTGATTCTCGAAACTATTCGTAGTCGTAAGATATCTAACTTATCAAAGTATAAAAGTCCACTAGTCGATCTTGAATCCTTTTGGATCGGAAGGACCGAATAAATTGAAGAAGGGTTCGCATCGGGTGATACCTGAAGTTTACTCAAACTTATCAGCGCAACAATTCCGCGAAAACGGAAAGTTTACGAAACTATAATTACCATCTAATAACCGATAAAATAAGTCGGCTTGATAGGTAAGCTGAGCACTCGATTTCTTTTGGTACCTGATGGAAAATATGCCTGTGTCAACATGGTGGATCGTTAATCTCAGAGCAAGAGATACGGAATGCATCGTATCTTTTAAGCGTCGCAAGAATGCAGGCCAAAATGATTTCCAACCGAAGCCCTTTGGAAGATGGTGGCGTTTAAACTTCTTGAGTTTCGACTAAGTTTCGTAATGTAATGAATGAGGAGATCGTGCCGCGTGCTTGCAGTGAGTCCACTATGATTCCTATCTTATAAAAAGTAAATAGTTATTTGTTTGGTAACCATCGTCGCATAAACTTGGCTCCAGTTGTATCTAGGTTATTCGCTTCAATTATCTTACCCTGTCTTAGCGCTTTGCTTGAGAAGAACAAAACGGATTCCGGTCAAAACGACGTTGTGTAAATAATACTTTACCTTAAGGCATGTTTTTGAACATCGAAATGTATATCGCCTCCTTTATGGGCTCCAAAGTCGAATTCGACTCATTGGATCGCAATGTTCTATTCAACATTCTATTGAAAAGTGGTGTGCCCACCAAATTTTTAAAATTTATACGCTTTCTTTTTAAAAAAACTTCTGGTCGCGTTAAGTTCTATAACGAATTAGCACACAACTTTACTATCAGTAGTAGTGTTCGTCACGTTTGTCCACATTCACCATTGTTATTTAATTTTGTTATAGATATCTGTTATGAGCAATATTCTTAAATACTTTCAGGATGCAGGTGTCGAAGTTATCTCCGGTGGTCGATTAATCAATCTTAACTATGCAAACGATATTTTATTATTAGACAGTCGAGATTCAGCTCAGGTCATCCTGAATAGATTAGCGGTCAGATACTGTTTCTGGCAGAGACCTAATATACATGCAATTGTGTATCAGGTTTTGCGTACCTAGTAACACATTTGTTGAAATATGAACAGAATGATAAACCAAAGTCAGCATGACCGGAGAGTATAATCTCATGTGTACATTCTTCCGTGCTTACTAGTGACTCATCGGTATGAGCTTATATTAAGCCCCATATTCGCTATATATTTGGTTGAAGAATGTAGAACAATTAGACGGTACAATCTCCTATACGAATGTGTAAAGGCATAAGAATCAAGGTGGACAGATTTTGACTTAGCAAGTCAACTAATTTAAAATTGAGTAGTATGGAACCCGGTCGTCTGCCAAGACCACGTGCGAATCAAAGTTTCTAGTTGGAAACCGTTCGCGACATGGCATTGAGTTAGCTGCAAGGTTTGGTTGTGTTTATGACTTCGTACAGTGAAAGCCGCAAGGAAGTTGTATTGCCGATGTTGCCTTGGCTTAGAGCTGAATTGGCCATAATGGTGTTGTGTAGAGATTTAGCTTGTCTTCCTTCTGTGTGTTAACTAGGAAAATCACACTCCTTTTTTTAATTTGTGTGCCTTATTTATTATTTTTAACATTATTATCACTTAAATTTCTTGTTTTTATTATTATGGCTATATGGCAGTGAAACATTAGTCGTCAACTCCTTTTGTATTGCTGTGCATGATGATGATGATGAGCAATGCGTCATTGATAGAAACCGTCCAATATTTCCATTAACTATAAGAATTCTTCATTATATATGCGCCAAAGATTTGAATCTCAATTTCAATGATCATTTTTTCACGCATTCGATAAGGTGGAGATGGACATTCCGTTAGAATTCTTTAAATCAAATTTGCGAGCTTGAAGTAAACACCAATGCCATTGTATTTAACCAATCGTCGAACAACATAACAAAACTACCGCCAGCCGCAACGCACTGACGCGTTTCGACCTTCCATGATCATCATCAGAGTACGACGGCAAACTGACTATCGAGGATCAAACCGCATTGAATATATATGGAAATCAAATTTAGATATGCGGCTCTCACCTCTAGCAGTCTCGCATACATTGAACTTGACTGGAAATGTCGGCTGCACAATTTCTATGCTGTCACGAGCATTAGTTGTTTGCAGCTTTCGCCACGTATACATATATAGGCAATACAATTTAACAATAATTGATTGCGCGGGTGATGGTAATAATTCTTTAAATCAAGTATGCGAGCTTGAAGTAAACACCAATCCCATTGTATTTAACCAGTCGTCGAACAACATAACAAAACTACCGCCAGCGAGACTGCTGTTGTATTCCGTTAGAACGTCTATTTGGTTTAGCTGGAAACATATCAAAGCTAAAACCCTTTTTTCATAAAATACGGTCATACCTATCAGAGTAATGTTGATTTTCACAACGTGTACCATCACATTCAGTTTATTTGCTAGTACGGGAATCATTTGTCTAACGCACTGCCTTTTCTTACCGTATTGCCATTGAGACAGGACGATGGCAGTCTAAAAAGAAAAATATGTCGAAAGTAGACATGGACTGGAAAATACAGCCTTTATAACAGCGCTGTCCCAATGTCCATAGAAATAAATTTGTTCAGTGCTAGAAAAGGCATTATTCGAAACCTGATAATCCAATTCGATTGTTTATGCAAACATTGAGCAAAAAACAACGAAAACGTACTCAACAAAAGACGATAATTATTAGTTTTCTTTTTAAATGGGACGCATCATCGAAGAATTTTAAATAAAAGCAGTTACTTCTCAGGTGACTTTTACACAATTGATTTTTGGTTATACATCAAAACGTCTGTTTAACGCAAAGGTAAGGGATAAGCTCCCAGCAATTGAATCGTCTACCATTGTTTATTTATGCAAATGCTATTACTGGCCAGTGCGCTATGTATGTGTTTAAGCCAACTTTGTCTTGCTTGCTTTAAATTGACTATACAAAATGCAAGATATTACAGTTGAGTTGAGTCCTGGCGAAAAGATGACTTTTAAAACTGTTTTGTATACTGTCTTTACAATAAATTTGTACCAGTATAAATGATTTCTTACTCGATTCAAATTACAAATTCGAAAGAATAGTTGAATTACCATTTATGATTAACAGATAGTGTTACTGGGAGGTGGCGTCTTGTTATTAAGTTATCCAATAAAAAACTCCATGGTGCTGTTTTGCCGATGTTAATTTGCCTTTTTAGTTCACTTAACCTTGTGTGTGTGTGTGTGTGTGTGTGTACTCGCGTATGAGTTTGTGTATTTTCTTTATTTTGGATAATGTAGCCTACCTGCTGTATCATGTTAATTCCTCTTTATATTTAAGTCAAATCTGTGGCCTCCTTACTTCCTAAAATGTCCTATTTTATGAGTATTATTTTAATTTTTCATAATATAATGCCACCTTTAGTGATGCTTTGTCGTTTTATCGTTAGACGGACGTATGCATTTATTTACTCAGAAATATATTGTTCTTTGTGTTCCTAGGATTGCAACTCGCCTATTACACCAACATCTGCTCTAATCGAAGTAGAGTATTAAATGTCTTCATCTTTCATCATCATTTCCAGCCACACAAAAGTCAAGTGACTAATATTTCACTGCCATATAACCACAAGGAGTGAAAAAAAGTATATAAGTGAATTTAGATAAATTATTATTGAGATTTACGAGAGAGGGAGAGGGGTAGAGAGAGAAGGAAAACCTTGCTACTATGAGTAAATTTATCAGGATAACTCACAGAAATGAGGCAAACTAAACCTCTCCACAACACCATTATGGCCAAGTTAGCATTCGGGCAAGGCGACATCAGCAACACAGCTTCCTTGCGGATTTCACCGTATCACGTCATATGTCGATTTCTAATTTATCCAACGTACGAGCAAGAGATTCTTGCTGTCCAAGTTGTTTTAATGTTCGCACATTAAATGCTCCTACGTCAAAACCTAACTTAGGTTTAATGAATGATCGTCTACAAGAACCATTTTCGATATTTGGCAACCTAGTATTGGGCTCAGTGTTATGATCTAAACCAACCATATTTATAGTATCTAAATGAGTGTTATTGTAAGATTGAGAAGAGGAAGGGGAAGGAAAGGACGCAGAATCGAATATAGAGTTGGAGTTGCCTGCAGTAGCCTGTTTTCGCTTATCCACCCTGCACGGCTCAGCAGATAAGGCGACCCTTTTTATACTGCGCGACGGCCGATGCAGTATGTAATTATTGTAAGTTGTACTTGTCATGGTTATATGTGGACTGTAAAAGAACACTAGGTCGCCCATTCCTAGTGATGGTTTTTATTCTGAGTTTTCCTTCTCCTAGATAGTCTGCCAACCAAAGCTGATGAGCACTATCTGCCCAGATGCCAGTGGCCAGAGTTTCCTTCAGCAGCCGAAACTTGCCCCTCACGTCTGGAACGCTTGCTCTCATTCCGTCACTACACATTTAACAAATTGTTACAGTGAAGTTAGACCAAACTCGAGGCTTCACATGAAACGAGATGATGGCTGTCCCTTTATGGCCCGGCAAGGTTCATGTTACCAATCCCGGGTAGACTAGCTTGAGCCCGCCGGTCGTCAAGCCGGAATTTCTATGGCTACGGGCCACCATCTTTATATGAACATGACGAAGGGCGATGCAAGGGTTTTAATCTTAATCGTTTCAACGGATGAGACCTTTTTCCAATCTTAAGAAACGTAATGCTAGTGGCATTATTCATTTGTTTTAGTAACCCATGCTTTGAGTAAACCAGCTCAGTCTTTGAAAATATTTTAGTCCAAGGGGTTTTCCCGTGATATTTCCATTTCTAGCAAACATGGATGTAAATTGAATTTGACGTAGATCGTTGTCCTACAACTTTAATGTTTAACCATTTGAAACTATTTTTATATTGTTTAGGCCGTGAATGACAACAAAGTTTTGATTGTTATCGGTGAGACTGGCAGTGGAAAAACAACTCAGATAACACAATATCTGGCTGAAGCAGGTTATACAAACACAGGTCGCATTGGCTGCACCCAGCCTAGGCGAGTTGCTGCAATGTCTGTAGCAAAACGGGTACGTTAACTTTTATATTCCCTGTCAGCATCGTTTTTTTATTTAGAATTCATAAATCCACCACTTTAATCATTGGGTGATGATTAACTTAACGGATTATCAGTTTTGCGTCTCTTTTTTCTGTATCTCCGCATGCTCGTGGATAACACTGCGTTGAAAATCACATACACTTTGCCTCTTTTGTTTGGTCTATTTTCCTTATGTAATTTGTTGTAGCCATTGTCATTATAATAATCTTTAAAACGTTTAGTGACACGAAGTCTAGGAGACCTAAAGTTCTTTTTTAACCTACATGGTTATGAATACGGTTATTCGATATTAAAACATCAGTTCTTAGTTGTTGATGTGTTGCTATTCTATCATAGCGGACTTTTCTAACAATTAGACAAGACAGTTAATCATAGGATTCACACTTTAAAATAAAGCCAGTTGTGGCCTTTCTTTTGTGCTGAAACTGTGCTATCATTTTTATTGTGGTTGAGAATGATCCCACAAATAATGGATCGAAACGTACCGTGAAAATCTGCATAACTGTGTTTACTTCAATTACACGTTTACCTTACGACGGAAACTGAAAAATCACCTTGTGATGAGCACCAGGCATCAATTTTAAATAAATACATCTGTTAGTTTTCCTAGCCATTCAGTATAACACGTACACAGTCAAGAGGATTAATTGGTTTTGTGCAAAAAATCTACAGTACGGATCAGCGACGTTTATTCACATTAATAGCAATTATTCATTGTGATTATGCCGCGATACTTTTGTTGTCTTTTCTATTAGAATTTATTCTATATTAAGAAATAAATCAGAAGCACTAATACACCAATTCAGACAGATAATTCTTTATTGAATTAAAGTTTTTGAGCATGAAACAAAGTTCTGCTACCATTTTTATCAACAAGTTGTATGAATTTAACAAAAATATACATATGTATATATATATATATATATATATATATATATATATATATATATATATATATATATTAATAAACCTACTTATGGTTTTGGTCAGCTTTTCCGTCAGGTGGAACATAATTGGAATTTTTTTATATCCTGGCGTTCTAACTAGTCACTTGATATTTGTCATTATGAACAAGACGCCATTGCATTTGAGGTTGTTATATTCATTTGAATTCTGATGGTAGGATATTTAGCATGTATATCTTGCCAGTAAAGATTAACATTGCGTCAGATAACAAAGTAATGCATACAGTAGTCCGTCCTTATTGGGTACTCTTCAATTTGGTTCCAGCATTTTCTACGGACGAGAACCGAACGGGGAATATTTGCTTCGGAGTTAGCGAATCAGTCGACTTTGCGCAGAAATTGAACTGGTATATGATCCTATATTTCTAGTTGGCTAATCATCCGGGTGGTACCTAATTATACAAAAGTTATATTTATTTGATGCTCAAATATAGGATTTTGGTTACAGATTTTTGTCAGTATAAACTGAACATGATATTGGGCAGCGAATAAAATTGATACAGTGGACCGGTTCCGTTTTTATTCTGAACTTTTCATGTATTGTCTGGCATTTGGTACGGAAGAGACTCGAAGCGTGGCTAATTTACTTCGGGGTCTGATCTATGCACTGCGACACCCATGTCGCATACTACAAGCAATTTGACGTGATATATAACCGTTTGTTCTTCATAAGCCTTGCCGTCAATCTCATACAAAAGACACCATGATGGTCACGGAAAGTATATTGATTTGAAAACTAAGAGCTGAATTTTTGTTATTCTCCTAAATTAAAAAAAACGATATTGCATCAGGTCGCAAATGTAATTCATACATTAGACAGTTTCCGTCTTGATTTGGAACTTTTGATTTATTGTCGAGAATTTGAAGCGTAGGCGTCTCGAACCGGTGCACAATTAGGACCATGTACTACGCTTCCCGTGCCGATTATGAATTTTATAGAACATGTTTCTAGCTAGACTTCTCGTCACCTGGAATCCGATTCGAATTTCTTAAGCTCTGAAGTTCTAACTAGTCACTCTCTATCTGTCATTGTACAACATACACCATGGCACTGAAGAAAGTTGTCTTCACTTGGAGTTTAATTGTAGAAATTTCATTGTATATTTTTTCTGTCAGTATAAGCTAAACGTGGC
Source organism: Eudiplozoon nipponicum (assembly GCA_029291075.1). Taxonomy (NCBI): domain Eukaryota; kingdom Metazoa; phylum Platyhelminthes; class Monogenea; order Mazocraeidea; family Diplozoidae; genus Eudiplozoon; species Eudiplozoon nipponicum. The sequence continues at coordinate 149,753 of JAQBSW010000343.1, forward strand.
ATCGGGTAGCAATTGATAAAGTCGACCGTTTCCGTCCTTTTTAGTAACTCTTCAATTAATATAAAATTTGTCGAAGACTGAACTCAAAGTGAGCGAGTGACATTTGCTTCGCGATCTGAAGCTCTGTCCAGTGCGCCGCCCTTGACACCTACTACACGAAATTTAAAGTCACATAATATTTAACGCTTCTGTCTATCCTTTCCTTCTAGTTTAGTGTATCTGGATCATCTTTGGACCTGAAGCTCTAACTGGCCACTCCGAATTGTCATGCAGTAGACACCATGGCATTTGGAGAAGTTATATTGATTTTAAGCTTAACAGCAGAATTTAAAAAAAAAAACAATTTAATAGTGCATAGGATGTAAAGAGAAATTCATACAATAGGTCGATTCTGTTTTGATTGGAAACTTCAAGTACTGTCCAGGATTTATCTAGATGGGATGCGAATTGGAGTACATTTGCTTAGGAGTCTGAGACTGTCCACTACTACACAAAATTTAGGTTCATATATCATTTTATGTTTCTACAATGAAAACATTTTTCTAACCAGCCAACCGTGGTTGTTCATTATACAAGTGACACCATGACATCGAAATGTTATATTGATTTGAATTATAATAGTAGGATTTCGATTATATATTTTTCAGTATAACCTGAATATTGCGTGATGTAACAAAGGTAGTTCGAACAGTTGACCGGCTCTGGCATTAATGGGAACTGTTCAAGTGACTCGAACTAGAACCTGTTTGCTTCGGAGTCTGCAACTATACAATGCACCACCCATGCCTCAAATTGATCGCAATAAGAATTCATATACCAACTTGTGTTTCTGGTTAGCCTTTCTGTTATGTGGAGCATATTTGGAATCTCTGAAGAATTCTAGTTTTACTTATGCAACCCTAGTCCGTTATCTATGTGAAGACCACGTGCCACTTGGGGATTTATATACCTTCGACGTCTGGTTTGATGGTTTTATATATATATATATATATATATATATATATATATTGTCAATAGAGACTAGACATTGTGTCAGGTGGTGAAGGCAATTCATAAAAAACGGCTTCCATCCTTATTGAGAAATCTTTCTAGAATTTGACGCAGAAAAGACACGAGTTGGGAATATTTTCTTCGGTGTCTGCAGTTCTATTCACTACGCTATTTGTTCCTCAAACTAAACGCAGTTTGAAGTCATATACGCCAGGTGAAACATCCTTAGAAATGACATATCATGGATGTACAATTAAAACTTCAAGTCGTGAGAGATTGCAAGCAGATTACACATGAAGGAAAGGCTAACCAAAATTTCATACATGCATGTCTTTAAATTGGATGTAGTATTCGACACAGAATGTGTAGTAGATAGAGTTCTAGACTCCGGAGCAAATGTAGTCTGGTTTAAGCCCCGTTCGCTGCAAATTGATGACTGATTTACGATTTGCCGGTATGGGCTTACTTTATACTGACAATGTTTATATATTGTGGCTGGATCCTTGTTAGTCAGTTTTCATTCTTGCTTTGAAGATGCGTTCCTAGTAATGAAGCAGCGAAACTTTGAGTTAAATTACCATGTATGCGAGAATACTGCGATTGATGGCCGCATTTATGATTTGGTATACCTTACGTATACGTTGCGATATGATCCTTGTTAGTCAATTTGTTGTCGTGATCTGGTGAAGACTGGATGTTTGCAGCGTGTTAGTATGTGTGACAGACGGTTTGTTTACTATATTTTACGCCTGGCTGAATGAATGGTATTCATGCTTACCTGAAATGTGCAAATATTATTTAAATAAATAACTTTCATCGTACTCAGTATCAGTGATTGCTTATTAGAATAAAATTTTGTTCAAAATAGCTTTTAAATACCAAATTCGTGCACGTTCACCTCGCACATCGTGTCTAAAAAATTTTCGTCTTTTATTCACTTCTCGAAGCTATTAATGTTCAGTCACAATTTGTAACGGTCTGTTCTGCTGTAAGTATTTATTTGGTTTTTGTAAGTTGTACTGAAAAAATGATTTTTTTTATTTTTGAGAAGCAAATTATATGTATTTAAAAACATTAATATTGATTTTTATAATTATTTTCTTCGTATTGAAGTGGTAACATAAATGCGTGTGTGCATCAAGCAATGCGTGCGTAGTTAGAATTTAACTCATACAGTACCAAAAAATAACCTAAAGTTACCGTCTGTTTATCTTCTTACAAAGCCACAGCTTCTATCAAGAAATTTGGAAATATTTTAATAGTGGGACTGATTAAAATCTCGTAGTTTTACTCTATTATGTCGGATTTAAATTCTGAGCAAATATCTGTCACTAAGTCCTCCAACTCTCCACACCGCTGATTTCCTGAATGAACGGTATCCTGTGGAAAAAGTCTACCACTTGCGAATCTGAAAAGAATACAAAATTCCCCCTTTTATTATTCCTGAATGAAAATTTGATATGGCTCAGAGTTATGTGTGAATTTATATTTTCAGTGCCAATTTCTTTTTAGCCTTGTCACATAGTACTTGTTTTATTGAAAGGCATGCTTTTATATCTATTAATACATTCATTGTGTGTATGATTTTGTGTCACATTGATTGGTTAATGTGCAATTTTATAAATTGATGTCTAGGCGATAGCAGTCCTTTTGACCAAAATCATACTTGCAATTTTGTATTATGTGTTCAATTGTCTGACATTCTTCATCCAATTAAATATTGCGTATAGTACGTAATACCGGCTCTTACTGATTAATCACCAGGAAGCACGACACGAATGTAAATATGATATTATTCCTTGCGTTCATGCTGTCTTTGGTTTATCGTTGAACTAATTTGTTACTAGGTGCGCAACACCCATTAAACGAATATTAGTTTTTCGAAACATGCGGTATCTAAAAAATCATGCTTGGTTTGTGGTGTCTTGTTAGCTCCTGCTGTTGATTACCAAGTAAACAGAAAATGCCTAAATCTCTGGGACTAAACATTGCATACATGTTGAGTGTAGTATACTGTCTTTGCCCATATTAACAAAAATTGTTGGTTTTATTAAAGTACAATCAATTGCGTTCCGCATAGTGACTTAAACAACATCCTTTTTGTTTATTTTTTGAATTTTTGCGAGGTGTCAGCCTCATATTCTTCAAGGCCGGGTTTTGCGTACGCGGGTTGTAGATTGGATAGAACCGCATTTACAATGGTTAGTATGAACGATGTTGTAGCCTTCGGAAGAAAGGGACGAATAGACGCCCAGCCCGATCGAAGACAAAACAGATACGTAAAGGGAAATTGGGATCAATCGGATCTTTGTGTAACTGATGGTGCAAAACCACAACCCGCGTATGCAAAATGCGACATTGCAGAATCCTTTTTGTTTTTTTCGAGACTAGTAGAAAGTTAGGGTTGTTTAAGATAAAACGGCATCATTTTTGAAAAAATCATTGGATATGTATAGTATTTTTTATCTAATGTTTAATATTGTACCAGTTAATATAAAATGATTTTCTCTCTACATTTAGGTTTCCGAAGAGTTTGGTTGTCGACTTGGTCAGGAAGTTGGCTACACGATTCGTTTTGAAGACTGCACTGCGCCAGAAACAAAGATTAAGTACATGACAGATGGTATGCTTCTGCGTGAGTGTCTTATTGATCCTGATCTTCGACAGTATTCTGTTATTATGTTGGACGAAGCCCACGAACGAACCATTCATACTGATGTATTATTTGGTCTTTTGAAGAAAGCGATTCGTAAGCGTGAAGACATGAAGTTGATTGTAACTTCCGCTACCCTGGACTCGGTGAAGTTTTCACAATACTTTTTTGAGGCGCCCATTTTCACTATTCCTGGCCGCACGTTTCCCGTAGAAATACTTTATTGTAGAGAGCCAGAAAATGATTACTTGGACGCCGCTCTAAATACTGTCATGCAGATACATCTTACTGAGCCGCCGGGTGACATTCTTGTATTTCTGACAGGTCAGGAAGAGATTGATTCTGGCTGTGAAGTCCTTTACGAACGTATGAAGGCACTTGGCACTGAAGTGCCTGAATTGATCATTTTACCTGTGTATGCAGCCTTACCTTCTGAGATGCAGTCAAGGATATTTGACCCAGCAGCGCCTGGTTCTCGTAAGGTGATCATTGCAACAAATATTGCTGAAACCTCATTAACGATTGACGGCATATTCTATGTGATTGATCCTGGTTTTGTTAAACAGAAAGTTTACAGTAGCAAATCAGGAATGGACCAGTTGATTGTAACACCAATTTCACAGGTAATTTTATCAAAATGATTTATTTCCTATTTTAGCTCTTCAAAAAGGTTTTGTAATAAAACGATTTGGTTCCGCTCTAAACTTATTTACTAAAATAATGAAAAAAACAATTGACAGCAGATTTGCCAAGATTTTTGAGTCCATATTTTTTATAAATATGTGTATATTTATGCATTTATGTATGTTTGTTGGTATGCATGTGTATGTATGTAAGTATGTATATATATTTGTTGGTATGCATGTGTATGGGTGTATTTATGTACGTGTGTATGTATGTATGTATGGATGGATGCATGTATGTATGTTCGTGTATGTACCTATCTATGTATTTATGCATAAAGGCATGTATGTATGTGTTGGTTTGTATTTTGTCTGTATGTCGATATGCATGTTGTATGTATGTATGTATGTATGTATGTATGTATGTATGTATGTATGTATGTAATTGTTCCTAAATTTTTATAGTGCATGAATGTAGCGAATTTTTAACAACAAGTTGTCTTCTTATTTGGATACGTGTAATTTATACTCAGTGATATTAAAACGTAACATAAAAACTTCTTCCAAACTATATGTAGGCTCAGGCGAAACAACGAGCCGGACGTGCTGGACGTACAGGTCCGGGCAAGTGTTACAGACTTTACACAGAACGCGCCTATCGGGACGAAATGTTGGCCACCAATGTGCCTGAGATACAGCGCACGAATTTGGCCAGTACAGTGCTCCAACTAAAGGCGATGGGCATCAACGATCTCTTGAGTTTCGATTTCATGGACCCTCCACCACTTCAGGTAAATGTCATTTACTGATAATGACTAATCGTTGTTGCATTGTACTGTATTTCATTGAATTTAAACTTTCTGTAAGAGTTATTGAACGAAAAATCTTATGCTAGCGCTTTTCATTTGAGATTTAAACAATTAATATACACGTTAAATACTGATTGTTGCGGAGAACTAATATATATGCAAGTATGTATTAGGTTACTAGATTCGCAACACCTAATACATAATTAATATACACTGCGGAAATATGTACTTTGCTGCATAGGCATTTTCGTAACCTGCATTTCACATTGTTGTTTCTTCCACTTTAGTTATTTTCTATCGCGCTGTGATTATATCCAAGGGTATTAATGAGCTTTACCGTATTAATTGGCGGAGGTGGTTACTGTGTTGTTTGACTGGTTAAAAATGAAGTATGGATTTTTCATGGACGCAAACTAGATTTAAATAAATTTGCTAAACGAAATTTGAGTTCACCGCATGTCAAACATCGGCATTACTTCATAAGTTCGCCACACCGAAGTGCGGAACATTTCAGGCCAAAATATATAGTGCGCTTGAGGTGTAGTACAGTCTTCTACTCATGCTTCGCCAATAAGTAAGAAACGTGTGTGCAAATTAGAATAATTTTTTAATCGTGCCCCTTCCATGTGCATCCTTTGTTCGTGCCGACTTTGCATAGTCATCTGGTCATATGCCAACTTACTTGTTACTAAGTACGAAATACAAAATCAGTTCCGATTCCAGAAAGCGTGCCTGCATCTACAATGTGGAATGTTAGTCTCAAAGAACCATCATAGTTAGAAATTCTGAAAGACGTCTTATCTCTTTAACATCACAAAGCCACACGTAAGATCTTGAACAGCGAAATTTATATCGCCGTCCTGCATTAACGGTCTTTCTAGACTTCAAGGTTTCATTTACTTGGTGGATCGCATTGTTTTATTTTATATTGACTCTGCAGACGATATCGTGCTTTTATTCGACAATCGCGATTCTGTTCAGACCACCTTGAATAGATTAGCAGATGTTGTCAAGTCTTTCGGTATGAAATGCACACCTTCTAAATGTGAGGTACTTTTACAGTATCACCCACCACTCACTCCAACTTTGCGACAGCAGACTGAATATCTATACATAGTTGACAAGTTTACTTACCTTGGAAGTGCTATTAATGTCTCAGGCAATATGTCGGACGAGGTAAGTATCCGAATCGCGAAAGTTATATTACCTTTCTAGAACCTTTGCCATTTATGGAGAACTCGAGTATTTTAATTTTCCTTAAATGTCGTGTTTACAATGCATATGTACACGCAGTTTTGTTTTACGCTAGAATTGATGATTTCGGACGCTTATAGGCATTCGACCATAGTTGTTTGAAATGCATAGAACATTTTTATTATAAACAACGAATGACAAATTTTAAAACATTTAGACGTGTTTTTGATCTGCCAACGCGTAATACTCGTTTTTAAAGCGAATAAAGCTCCATCTACTTCATTGGATCGGTTACGTTTTGCGTATGCCTTTAGTTCGATTGCCCAGTAGAAATCTGTTTTCTCATCCAGTGCCAAATTGGTGTAAGAATCAAGGTTGGTAGATTTTGACATGACAGAACAGGTTAAATTCAAATACATCCTAATTTGTTAGTGTAGAACCGATTTGTCTGTCAGGCCGGGGTCCACGTGCGAATCATAGTTCTTAATTAGAAACCCTAAAGGATATTGTTCTGAATCGAGCTCTGTGTCGATCTTGTTGTGATGCAGTGAAACCCGCATGCAAGCTGTATTGCTAATGCTGCCTTGCCTTAAATATGACTTGGCCATAATGGTGCAATGTAGAGGTTTACTTGGCCTCAGGTAGTTAGTTCGTTTTTAATTCGAGTAAATATTTTTGATGGTGATTCCACTTTCAAAAGTACATATATATATATATATATATATATATATATATATATATATATATATATATATATATATATATCAGTTAGGTACGGCTTCTATGCTTTTTACCGTTTTTTGACACTTCATGGTTGTATCAATAAATGTTTCAGGATATTCATTACCTATTAATGTTTTTTATATGTATAGTAGTATTAAATGATTTCAGATTAGATCTCTCGAGATAGAATGTTTAAACTTCTACTCTTAGACGCCTTATTTGACTACCCATCTCTGTTCCATCGACTTATGTAAAATAATGAACGTTAAACACGAGTTTAATATCTTTTGTACGTTCGTTGTGGAGAATTTTATGTTCTTATAGCTATTGGGAATAAAGGGTAGTTATTATTGATGAATTTATAGGGGAATTGTATAGATTCGTTGTAATGGATACCTGCTAACAGATTTTAACGCCAAAAGATATCATCTTCATTTTTATGACAGTGCTTGATCTTATACGATAAAATAGTCAATAACTATTTTTTAAATCAAATTTTCGAGCTTCAAGTAAACACCAATCCTATTGTATTTAACCAGTGCAACAACAGTAAAAGAATTGTCAGTTACAAATACTGACGCATTTCGACTTTATGATCAACCTCAGAGTACAACGTAAAACAGGCAAACAAGGAGCACACCACAATGTATGTACAGAAAAAGCAAAATTAGATATGCCGCTTTCACCTCTAGTATTTTCGCACACATTGTACTTGACTGGAAGTGCTCGCTTCACAATTTTTATGCAATCATGAACATTAGCTTTCCGGGCCTTTAGCCACATGTATATAAGTTTTAAAATTAAATAATTATTGATTGCGCGAGTAGTGACTGCAATTACTTAAATCAGGTTTGCGAGCTTGAAGTAATTTTTCCTTTCATATATGTTCATTGCGTTTTGATCCTCGCTAGTCAATTTTTCGGCGTAATCTGATGATGATCATAGAAGGTCGAAACACGTCAGTACATGTAACTGGCGTTAGTTTTCCTATGTTGTTCGACAACTGGTTAAATAAAATGTGATTGATGTTTATTTCAGGCTCGCATACTTGATTTATATAACTGTTGGATGCTACTTTAGTCACGAGATCAATGGTGTCGCGAACAAAACGTTTGGTCGTTTTAATAATTAGTGGTTGTGAGTTTGTTTTCAGCTCGGCTGCTAGTTTATTCTTAATTTTATGATTTATTAGTTCCATCCTTTTTTATGTGTACGTTTTAAAGTATTTCAATGCTATGAGCTGACTGAGCAGTTAGAAAGGATAACTTAAACAAATATGAAGTATGATTAACATTAAAAACCAAAGGACACCACTTGTACCAAATTCCCAAGAAACTCCATGAAATCAATGGAGCCGGCTTATCCTCCAAAAGGAGTCAGCCGCAGTAAAGTAAAGTAAAGGAATATATCTGTTAAGTTATCTTTTAATTGGGATTTTCCATCCCAATTATGTACTTGGATATATAATAGCAAACTGTTGATTGTTTGTAAAACGAAACGCTCGATGCACATTCATGAAAAGGATAGGCTCTCTGTAATCACAAAATCCAATTTTGTGTAGATATAGTCCTACAATAGAAGCTCAGTTCGCTATTTAACAATAATTGACAGATGACTTAAGAAGCGAATCCAAAAAAAATAATTTCAGAAATATCGATAAAATGAGATGATTTCCGAGATCGTCGAACAGTTCGTTTTCTAAATTTTCACACCAAATAAAGAAAAGATGAAGTTCGCAACCTTGACTATAATAAAGAAGAGATCCATTTGTTTATCGAAGCAAGAATTAAAAAGGTTAAATAAACAAAATAAATTTGCTAATGACCTGAAAAATTGGTGTGTCTCTGCTTGTACGTTTCACACTTCGTTTTTCGTTGTGTAGTGTGTATATGTAATGCAGACAAATTCCCTTGGATTTTCTAAACTTATTCTAGTTATTTCAATACCTGAAGTATTTTTCTTTATTATATGATCTATAATTCCAGTATGTTGTTATCGATCCATGCTTGATGCAATTGAAAGGCCGGATTTCTTCGGTCACTTTTTCTTAGTTTATCTGATTCTTCTGTTTTGAGTTCCGTAATCTTCTCTGTTTGTTTTTATGCTGACGTTGTAAAGATTGGTGTAGCTGGAAACGAATTGACTTACCGATTTCATGTGTGGCACGTCTAATTGTTAATTTTTGAAATTTTAACTATTTATGCGGTTTCCGACTGAAATTTTTTTTACAGACAGTTGTTTCTAAAAATTGCACGATTATATTTGAAGTCTTAATTTATATTGAATTTTTTTATCATAACTTGTATTATCTATACAAGTGCCATAGTGCGCTTCCATTGTTAGTACCATAGATTTTGAATAATACATTTTTAATTTCATTTAACAATATCTAAATAAATTTTAAACTATTTAGACCCTGGTTGCCGCTATGGAAACTTTGCACGGCTTGTCAGCACTGGATGATGAGGGTCTTCTGACTCGCTTAGGTCGAAGGGTGAGTTATTGAAATGTAAAAAGTAGATTAAAAGTTATTCCACTTGTTTTGATACTTTTTTTAATGCTATAAATTTAATTCATTGGCATGTTGTTCAATGCTATATTTAAAAAATTAAATAAAACGCGGCATCGTGGACGCATGATATGCAAAAAAGGTTTTTTTGTGGAAAAGTGGAGAAGTTAACGGCTTAGATGAGGCACCGAGAGACGTATAATAAGGAAAATCACAATGAGTTGGTATCGCCATTATTATTTTAGTTACAAGTTATTCTTCTTTACCATACTCATATTTGAATATCCTTCATGGCGTTATATTCGCTGGCACCTCAGAGCCACATATTCCAGTCACATAGTGCTCTTCACCTTTGGCTAACATACATTTCGCGAGAAGGCAATCTCTGAATCTAGCTATCCATTTCCACTATTCTTAAACGACCTAGTGTTTTTTTACATATTTATCACGACTAAGAATAGTATATTGTTCCTGTGCGGCATTGCAGCACTTTTTTATAAACAAGTTCATGTTCCAGTTCAAAATAATATGACATATAAAGTGATTAATCTGATAACATTTCTAGTCTGGCGTTTGACTAGTAAGCTATTTTGAGTTCGAACTTTACTTTTATAGCTACTAATGAAAAGTTTAATGAGATCGAAACCATAGGTTAGGGGCTGGATCGTTTTTAACGTTAATATATTCTGAACAAGTCTTCTTTTATTCAGTTACATTATTCACCAAAATATCTGGTATGTAATATGTGTAAACTGATTTTCATTTTGTATATTTATTCTTATTCTGCATGAGTAATCTCGTATTAGGTGGCCGTCTTCGTCTATATCGTATTAGACCACATTTTTTGTCATAAAACATTCCAGTTAAATACTGTTTGTTGCGAAGAACTAATATAAATGCAAGTATGTATTAGGTTTGGCGAACCTAGTAACAAATTAGTTCAGTTGTGACCAGAAGGATAAACCAAAGGCAGCATGAACGGTACCGTCCTATTATTCCACATTCTTCTACCAAATATATAGTGGTTAAAGAGCGTAATACCGGCTCCTACTGATGAGTCGCCAGTAAGCACGAAACGAATGTGCATGAGATTATACTTTCCGTTCATGCTGCCTTTGGTTTATCCTTCTGGTCACAACTGAACTAATTTGTTACTAGGTTCGCAAAACCTAATACATGCATAAAACATTCCAGTTGGGAGACCTCGTTTATTTGGCAATATGGTTCCAGGCTCGTTTTAGAGTCTTTTATGTCGGAGACAGATCTTGAATTATTTTACACCAGGCTTTATAATTTGTGAATATAACATGAAAAATTAATTATTTCAGTTATAAAGGAATGTGCTAGTTTCATCGCGTCATTTAATTCCTGTTCATGAGTTATTCTCAGATTATCTGAACAGCTTCCGTATTCATTTTATTCATCGATTTTAGACACTAAGTTAATTTTACAATTTTGCTCTTTTTTTACTTTCTTTTGAAGATGGCAGAATTTCCGTTGGAGCCTATGTTATCCAAGATGCTTATTATGAGTGTGCATCTTACTTGCTCGGAGGAGATTCTAACCATTGTTTCGATGCTGTCTGTGCAGAACGTATTCTATCGACCAAAGGCAAGTTTGTAGTATTGATGCTGTGTTTACAAATGTGGTTAAGTAAAGGTTTGATTATTGACTATTTTCATCTTACAGTCAGTTTTACTAAAACCTTGTTTTGTGGCAAACTTAAATCACAAAATGAACTAGCAACGAATGACTAATTTCAGTGTGCTAAACGAAAATGGGTCGTCATTGTAAATATTGCAAATAGTGGAGAAATACATTATTCTTATTGTGTGTAACAAGATTTGTTGTATCCTTTTCTCACTATTTTAATTTAAATATACCGGTGCACATATTCAGTTCCCCGAGCATCACAACGACTAGAAACTTTTGTTTTTTCATTGATCATGCATACGAAGACTATCAAAATCTATCTATTTAATTACTCTGTTCTTATTGGGCGACTTATTATTATCGAATAATCCCAATCGAATAACTGAAAAGTTCGTTTAGAATGCTGTGGGGATGGCGCTGTGGATAGTGTCCAAGATCCTGACGCAAATGTGTCTTGGTTCGATCTGAGTTCACGGCAAATTGTGAACAGCACTTGGTGAGTTCCTAATAAGGTCGAATTCGGTCTACTGGATACCAAATGCAATGTTTAGTTTATACTGACGAATATATATATATATATATATATATATATATATATATATATATATATATATATATATAGTTTATTTCGAATTAGGAAGAAAAAACACATTAATAACAAAGTAGATAAAGGCCATTAACTTCGTGAATACTAAACATCGCTCTACAATCTTTCATTTATATACATTCTGGATTTTCAATTGATTATGCTAGTGGTAACAAATCTGACTCGCTTTTACTTCTATTTTTTTGTTTTGACTGGTTGGTAAGTGTTTCTGTGTGTGCCTGTTTGCATGTAAAGTCATTCTCGCTGTATTGCAAAGTGATGTCTGAGATCTGGTCATTATTGTTTTAATGGCTTGAGAATTAAACTATTTGTGCGCATTTTTCGCTGTTACATGTACGAGTGCTATTTTTCCCAGTGTAGTTTATCGTTTCACCTTGTTGCGCAAATTTGTGTTTTGCACATGGTGACAGCGCCAGTGTGGATTGCAGTCTTGAATGCTCATATTGTTTGGAAATTTCTGTCGCCGTATGCGCCTGTTATTTCCACTTCGGTTTGTTGCCAATCCGATTGTATGTTTGTTGATTCTAGTCGAGGGCCTGTTCGTTCTTGACTAGATACTAGTAGATTGTTGTTGAATTTTGTTATTCTTGGCCAGTCGATTAGAATATCATGTTGATGAAACTTTTGAATATTTAGGTCAGGTGCTTGTTGTTTTATATAAAGGGCTTCATAAATAAATAATAATTTTTATGATTTTGCTTTATGTAGAATTGCTAAATTGGTCGAATTGACTGGGTGCCCCGTTGCTAATATATGATCGGAGATAGCTGATTTTCCTGACGGTGCCAAGCCTTTGTTAATCAATTTCTGTGGCAAATGTTGCTGGATTCTGTTTATCAATTGCTACATGATGTCATCATCAGACCACGTCAGATTCGCACTAGAGAGGATACAGTCAAGCAGGTTTTCCTAAACTTACCATTTAGAGGCGACGCACCAGCCTCAATAATTTCACGGCGGCTGAATAGAATAACTACGGAGAACTTTCCCAGTGTTAAAGTTAATATGACATTTAGTACACAGAGAATCATGAGGTTGGATGCCAAAGATCAATTGCCAATTCTCTCCAAATCATTCATAGTCTACAAATTCTCATGTATGTGCGGTCGCACATATATCGGACGTACGAAGAAGCAATTGATAAGCAGAATCCAGCAACATTTGCCACAGAAATTGATTAACAAAGGCTTGGCACCGTCAGGAAAATCAGCTATTTCCGATCATATATTGGCAACGGGGCACCCTGTCAATTCGACCAATTTCACAATTCTACATAAAGCAAAATCATAAAAATTATTATTTATTTATGAAGCCCTTTATATAAAACAACAAGCACCTGACCTTAATATTCAAAAGTTTCATCAACATGATATTCTAATCGACTGGCCAAGAATAACAAAATTCAACAACAATCTACTAGTATCCAGTCAAGAACGAACAGGCCCTCGACTAGAATCAACAAACATACAATCGGATTGGCAACAAACTGAAGTGGAAATAACAGGCGCATACGGTGACAGAAGTTTCCAAACAATATGAGCATTCAACACTGCAATCCACACTGGCGCTGTTACCATGTGCAAAACACAAATTTGCGCAACAAGGTGAAACGATAAACTACACTGGGAAAAATAGCACTCGTACATGTAACAGCGAAAAATGCGCACAAATAGTTTAATTCTCAAGCCATTAAAACAATAATGACCAGATCTCAGACATCACTTTGCAATACAGCGAGAATGACTTTATATGCAAACAGGCGCACACAGAAACACAAACGCATACACACTTACCAACCAGTCAAAACCAAAAAATAGAAGTAAAAGCGAGTCAGATTTGTTACCACTAGCATAATCAATTGAAAACCCAGAATGTATATAAATGAATGATTGTAGAGCGATGTTTAGTATTCACGAAATAAATGGCCTTTATCTACTTTGTTATTAATGTGCTTTTTCTTCCTCATTAGAAATATACTGTGTAATATTCAAAGGCTATGGAGATTATATATATATATATATATATATATATATATATATATAATTTATATAATAATATATATATATATATATATATATATATATATATATATATATATATATATATATATACTGTGACAGACATTCAAACAGCATTCAGTACATTTGCAAATCTTATTCCAGGTCTTAATTTTAGAAATATTACATGTTGTACCGAAGCACATATTTTTTGTGAATGTCAGTCTTGTGCGAACGATATTCAGTCACGTTTTTTCTATTGTGATATTGTGGATTAAAATTTTCTAAGCTACATTCTTTTGACCAAATTTCAATTGTAAGACTTTCGATTAGATGGAGCAAATCGTTTCGGAGGAATATATAATTTTTTATTTATTCATTCCTATTTGTACATTATTTCCATAGATGTACATAAATGACTGAAGATCCGATTTGTTTTGACTGGTTTAATACTTTTTAAATATAATTTAAATATTAATGTTTAATAAGCAACTTGTTTTTAATAGTGGCTTTAGGAATTATGCCACTGAAAGAATGAACTCCATAGCGGACTACACATTCAATCAAGTGTTTTTCACTAATTTTTTGTTTAGGTTTTCCTAATGTGAACTATTTGTTGTTTCACTCAATGAGCGTGCATCGATTTAACCTTGGGTTATACCAGTTGTTATTTTTTAATTTTCCATATAAAATGTAATCTTTAATTGCTTACAATTTGTGGAATTGCTTCAATATTTCATTAATATTTGCAAATATAAATTCATACTGTTGCAGCTACTAAATCAAAACGTCGTTATTTGCACTGTTTTCTATATTTAAGTACATTCGTTCAGTTTTTATTTCATTCTAAAGCTTTTGCTACAGTTGTCAGTGGCTCCGTTTGTACATTCAGAACACAATCAGACTATGCATTTAAATGCTACACTCAACGTTCATATGTTTTGCTCAATTCAAGTGCTTGTGACTTGATCATACATATGTATTTAGAGTTATATAATTGTTTAAACTGTACAGAGTAAAACTCTGTTTTGAGCTACCAGTTCAACTAGTTTCAAGCAAAACCAATTCTGTAACTGTACTTTTAAATCTGTCTTGTAGCCATTTTAGCCAATATCGATACATGATGTGTGCAATAGGCGTCTTTTCTTGTTCACAACCATTCATTTTATCCTGTTTTATTTAACTCTTAAGACTTAATTTTTTTAGTTAGTCACATCTATATTTGCGTTCTGAAGCGAATGCTATTTTATCAAATTTTCTTCCCTCCGTTTTGTCCGCTTGTCCATGTTCAGGAAAAGACAGATTTGGCGGATCAGCGTAAAGCGAAATTCCATCAGCCGGAGGGTGATCATTTAACGTTGTTGGCCGTCTACAATGCTTGGCGAAACAACAAGTTTTCTGCGCCTTGGTGTTATGATAACTTCGTTCAGGCGCGTACTCTGAAGCGTGCTCAAGATGTTAGGAAGCAGTTGCTTGGTATTATGGACAGGTGTGCATTGAAAATTTCTGTAAAACCATCCTACATGATTTTAGTACTGATTCTCACTCTTAAAAATTAACTAAGCTAAATAGATATGTTTAAATAATAATTACACGGTAGTAAACATTTTCTAAGTTAAAGTTCCTGATTTTGACATGAGCACAAATTCTGTTCTTAATAGCTGTCAAGCAGATGGTGCTTAACTGCTTTTTGTTGGTAACTTAATCTACTCTTTCACCACGTGGTGGGCGTATTCTAATATATATAACAGGCTTTAGGAAGAAACCTCGAGGATAAATCAACTATCTACTGTCACGCAGAGCACATCTGACTATATAAAGCCTAGAGGTGTAACCAATAACAGGACAGTGGTATTCTGGACACTTCGTGCGCAATATCTCTAAGTAACGTGATGGTTACACCCACGAAGCCTGCTTATCCTTCAGTTAACGTCAAGTAGTGCGTATTTATGCGTTTTTTTCTGGGTCAACATTAGAGCATGGCGGAAAACTGTCTATAACAGCGTAGCTTCTCTGAATATTACGCGCACACTGCGATTTGATCAATGTTGGTGAAATTTTCGATGTGCTCTAATGATCCGACGTTATTCTTAAAGTTGTCCCACTGTTTACGGAATTTTGAATAACTCCAAGTCAGCTAGATCTCATTTACGAGACCTAAATGTTGCATGCAATTTTTGGATTTACACCAACCCGGTTTGAATATAATTTTCATAATAGGGATAGCAATTCAAACATTTTAATAACAAAACTATATCAATCTTTTGCTGAAATGATGCCGAAAAATTATAGTATTATGCCGCATAATAATTTTGTTTGTTATATATAATATGTATTGAATTAAATTATAAGGACATTTTTAATTATATATATTTTTTTGTTATTATTGTTGGTTTTGTTATAAATTTTACACTGCATTTGATAGCGATTAAAATTGGCGAACTAGACTTGCTTCGTTAGTTTCGGGCATTCATCAATTGCTGCGGAAGTTATGGCAACTAAAATAGTAACGAAAGCTTCCTTTCTCTTGAATGAATTTTGTGCAGTGTGATGATTTAATTTTGTGTCGCTATTAATTTTCGGACGAAATAGTTTTATAACACTCTTAATGTCAAAATAGTGATCTTGTTTCCATCAATGCATTCTTTTATTGATTATCTTTTCTTTCCTTATGCATTTTCTGAATTTTATTCTTGATCTTCTCTAACTTTGTTTACTACGACCCTTTTTGGTAATATGTCTTAGATACCAAATCTTACTTCACAATACATGTGTTTATATATCGTTAGTTTTATATAAACTTCGTCTTTCTTTTATTGGATTTTAATTTCAGCTTATTCGAGATTGTTTCGTTATTCATATTCCTGTTCACCACTGGATAATTTATTTTCTTGCACGAACTGCAAAGTACAATGGTTTGTGATTAAATCTTACTTCCTTGTTTGTCAAGCTAATCTGCACGAATATATGAACTGCTTTTTAAAGTATTATCGCTAATTTACATTATACAGTACTTCGTGTCTACCATGCTAGACGTAGAACATATATAATTGATGAATGAATTGTGATTTAGTCACTGTGTTTGTGGTAGCGATTTTGGTGTTTTGTTATAATATCGAGTGTGGATCGAGAAGAAGACAACATACAGGTTCGGCCGAAATATGATCAAAAGGACAAGAAATAAAGCCATTTTAATGAGTGTTAAAAAACTAGTTTGTTGCAAAAAGAATAACTGAAAAATAAAAAAATCTGCCTAACTGATGTATGACATTTGTGTAATTTGTGGAACGTTATTTGCATCTGTAAAGGAGCGTTTATTAGCGGATGTAAGGATTTTTAAATGTCTATAGACATGCTCGATTTTAAACTCTAAAAATGCGTCTGTTTGGCAAAAAGCCCACTACATGTCCATGCTATTGCGTACACGACCTGCCATTCCAAATATAATGCACTATGTTTTCTGTAATTCACGATTATAATACTCACACTATCAATAAGATTGAATTTATTAGCGATTAAGTACACGGAATCTCAAAAACTCATACACACAAAGCACTGAAATGCATAAGCATTTATGAGCTGCTGCTTCCCTGGTACATAAATATTGCATTCATAGTTATGTATGGGTTGTAAAAGAACATAAACCATCTCTCTTCTAGTCGATCATGCAAATGCCTTACCTAGGAAACATTGCATTTTTTGAGGTAGTATTAATGCTTTGGCATTATCTTAAATTTAATGGGTAAAAATTTCAGTCCGAGTACAAAAAGCAAACTGTTTAACTCATTTAAACGACCATTTATTGCGCTAAAGGAAAGACGAACCGTAAAATAGGTAATGTATTAATTAAAATTTGTGTAGCGTGCGGCAGGGTGACTCAGTCTATTAAAGCAACAGATTCCGCAGCAGACGTGCTCAGGTTCGAGTCCTGTCCGCGGCAAATTCGTGACAGTACGTGATGAGTTTCAAAATAAGACGAAACCGGTCTATTGCATGAATTGCCTTTTCTACCTTATGCAATTCTTAGTTTTTACCGAAAAATTTATGTACGTCATGGGTCAGGTGTTTATATTAAAATCGCAAACTTGATTAAAGTAAGTAACTGTTTAACTCTCCGTGAAGGCCTAGATAGAATTTCTAAAAATAAAATAATATCATCTCTGCCAATTCCCTCTTTATTGTCGGCTATCTACAGACTGTGGTAAGCACATCCTTAAAGGTGTCTGAGACGGGTTGTCGGAATAGCACCTTTCAAATTAATTACGGTGTTGCGAGAACTATGAAAATCTGTAAACTTTTTTCTAAATGGAAATATAACATTATCGTTTACGTGGTCAATACCCAACAACCTGCCATCTTGGAAGCTATATCTGCTTGCTAATATTTAGTTCTATTTGATTACTATAGCGTACATTATTTTATCTGTATCCATGTGCTTTTTCTGTATTTTATGATTTTTAAAGGCACAAGCTGGATGTTGTCTCTTGCGGAAAGAAGACTGCCCTAGCACAAAAGGCAATTCTTTCAGGATTTTTCAGAAATGCTGCAAAGAAAGACCCTCAGGAGGGATATCGCACACTGACTGATCAGCAAGTTGTTTACATTCATCCGTCGAGCGCTTTGTTTAATCGTCAACCTGACTGGTAAATACCATTATTATTCTGTCAAAATTTTACATACTACGAATACTTTCATTTTCCTTTATTCTGTTTAAAAACAAAGCTGAATACCTATATCCAAATTCATTGTCTTGGTTAATTATATTATGGTGTGGAATGATCAATTGTCTGATATCACAGCTAATGCTATCTGACCACCAGTTGCTTTACCTATCTCTCTTGTGGTTTCATACATTCACCATTCGCCTTAGCTGCCTGGGGAACTGGCCTTTCCAATAGTGTACCAAATAATGCAATCAACGTTTTTTAACGAGTTTCAATGGTGATGGAACGTCAAAGAATGACCGAATGGAAGTAATCAATTCGTAAATTTTGTTCTTGTGTAAGGCATCCTGACGCTTAGCTCGAAATGACCTAATTGAAATCCCAACTAATTGTCTGTCTGAATTACTTCCAATACGGTTACATAAAGGAGCAATCCATCAACTAGACCCTGTTTTCGTCTATATTGAGTAGTCTGTTCATCATCATCATCATGCAAGCCGTACAAAAGCCAAAAGTGGCTAATGTTTCACTGCCATATTTAGTTATATGTGGACTGTAAAAGAACACTAGGTCGTCCATTCCTAGTGAGGATGGTTTGTATTTGAAGTTTTCCTTCTCTTAGATAGTCTGCCAACCAAGGCTGATGATCACTCTCTGCCCAGATGTCAATAGCAAAAGTTTCCTTCAGCAGCCAAGTGGATGACAACTGGTGCGTTTGGAACGGAGCAACGGAAGGAAGGTTCAGCTATTATGCCCATATCGAAATCCGAGCTGCATTTTTTTGTCCTTGATGTTCCTAGTGGGGAGGCTTGAAGCATTTCCAGAATCCTTCGTTTCAGAAATTTTTTCACCAATTCTAGTCTTGTAATTGTTGTCATATCTCCTGCAATAAGTTGGCGCCTTTTTGTTCCTTCACAGCAAACACATAGCCAAGAATCGTATGGTTATGTAGAAGTTAAGCATCTGAATATTGTGTTGACAGTATTAATTGTAAATTTTAGCGATGAATCAGAAAATACCGATCTGACGAACGGTGGTTCCTAATTAGCCATACCGACAATGGTAGAATGAACCTTGCCAGTAAACCGTAGTGCTAAATTTGTGGTGACCGAACGACAGTAAGCGTGTCCGAGGGCAAAGTTCGATTGCGAAAAGTATCTGATCAGTGACGCTCAGGAAGATGGTGAAAAGCAACTTTAGTTTACAGACCATCTAAGAGAAATATTTTTTACAGTCAACGCGGAACATTTTGTAATGCAAAATTTGTAATTCTTTATTGCATCTTTCGCCGTGCAGAATTAATGGTGTTGCCTTATCCGCGGAGTTTTGGAGGGTTATAAATTAAATAAAGCTTTTACAGATACCATCCTTTGAAATCATGCCTGCACTTTTACTTTCCCTCTTTTCCCTATCTATCAAAATCTCTTCTAGATACATTGAATAAAGTGATTTTGACCAAAGCTCTAAGCCAATATAGTTTTTCCAAATAATGTATATATGTTTGGGAATTACCATTCATTCAACCTAACTTAGGTATTCACCTCGGTGCATTTCATGTATGGACATTAAAAAATAGGCAACGTGAAGCTTTAGTAAGTCCGTAGGATATGTGTTGCGTATCATGAACTATGACTTATGATATAACGAGTGTCACAGAACTAATTGAGCTATCCTTATCTACGCATTTTTGGCGTTGATCTTTTGGTATCAGAGTATTTTCTTAAGCGGGCCAGGGTAATCGGTATTAGTTTCAGTTTAAAAGTTTAGTCTTGTGTATCTAAATGGATGCATAATTATTTTTCATTTTTTGATCTCAAGAAAACTCGGTTATCCGCCTGAATTGGAATGTGATTTTTCATCAACAGCGCGTTAAGCTATTGCTGAAACGTTCTCCTTCATGTCAGCTGTGTTTCGTCTAAAATGCACTTGGATTTGCTTATTTCATAATCGGATAATCAGGTCTACATTGTGCACTGTGCAACAATGCTATTACATAAATAGACATTGTTGGATTATTCAATTGTAGATAGTATTTTCTTTACATTTATGTTTATCGGGCGTCTTTTTGTATACAAAAATCTCAATTGTGTATTAGGCATATGAGAAGCCACTGCCTGCCTAATACAGAATTGATATTTGCGTATACCACAAAACGTCAGTTTAGCATAAATTTAAAGGAAGTTTGGTGGTAGAGATATACTTATGCGAAAAACACGTGCACGGTTATAATTATATACAAGCCCTTCTGTTAAATTCTTTCGCAACAAATTGAAAATATTAGTTCTTATTAATAATTTAAAGCATCATTATCTCAGCATAAAATAAAGATGCTTTAGTACGGCCTAATCATGTATAAAATAGAAAACTATGCTAAGTTTAAAGATTATAGAAAGAGTGGACCTTTACATCACAAATAAACCACTCCGCGCAGACCATCATGCAACACGTACAATAGACCGAGCATAATACAATATAACTTTATGGTCCTGGTCTAACTAAATTTTCTTTGCCTAACGCGTTAAGAAGTAGGTTTTAGCAGCTCTAAAGGCATTGCATTTACGCAAAATAGCGAATTAAAGTGAGAATTGGAGGGGTTTTTTAGCATTTCACTTAGAATTCCTACTAGTATTGCCTAAATTGCGTACCAAAATGATAATTCCTCTGATTATGTTAGCTAGCGCATTGCGCCCTACTGAACAGACGGCGGAGGCAGAACCAATTTGACAATCAAATAATTAAATTGTCCTTCGTTTAACAAAATTTACCATTCTAGCACGTAGTCTTTAGGGAACATGAGGAATAAGGCAATGGTCCTGATTGTGCAAGAGTATAGTTTTCATAATAAAGCGTGTAGTGGACTTACCGCCTTTGTTGATCATCGAGTGGTCCAGTGAAATAGCCGTGTATATTTAGTCGTTATGGTCCCAGGCTGTAATTGAGCGAGTTGTACTAAAAACCTTTTGTCAGTTTTTTTTCACTGCAAATTTTAATCATTCAGAAGCATATTTCATTTAACTATGCAGTTGCGAGTCCACACTTGTCTGAATTTAATGTTATTTTTAAAATTTTCTTGTCACTCTGCTAGGGTCGTCTACCACGAACTGGTGCTTACAACTAAAGAGTACATGCGGGAGGTCACTACAATCGACCCGAAGTGGCTAGTTGAGTTTGCGCCCAAATTCTTCAAATTCGGTGATCCTACCAAATTGTCGCGAGCCAAGAAATCTATGCGAATTGAACCATTGTTCAACAAATATGAAGAAAAAGACGCTTGGCGTATCTCAAGAGCACCGAAAAAGTTCCACGTCAAGGTCACATTTTAGACGCTTGTGGCTTGTTCTCCATTATTTGTCAAATTTCTACCTATACCTTCTTTTACTTACTTTTTATTGAGTCTGTTACTCTATATCATAGTTAATCACAAATTAATTTTCAGACATCGGCTTATTTGTTGACGAGTGTTTGTAACACAATGTGCAAATTTTGCGGATTTCTTCAGTTAAAAAGACTATTGTTCTTTAACCAAGCTGTTATATCTAATATAGTTATTTATGTACATTTGTGTCTTGGTATTCTTTTTCAAGCTCTTTTGGTTAATTACGATGTTGATTTTATAAATTCGTTTATTAGCGTGTACATACTTTAATTTGCAACCATTATGACGTAATTTCTGGTAATAATAATAATAGTAAATTCATAGTTTGTGTGTTGCCACAATTCTTTTCTGTTGCTATTCTTGGGTAACTTTAGGGTCAGTACAATGGGCGTAGCTATGGATATGATGATTAAATATTTTTTAGTTCTTTAGTCAGATTTCTTCTATAAAAACTTTCGCTGACAGATGTGCACATGTTTTTCTTTATTCGTTTTAAATTTCTACCACATAAGAATTTGGTATGAGACCACATACAGCGGGATTATGACATGTGATTCGAGAAAATGTATACGAATTTAAACTAATTGCTGATTCGTAATCTTTCCCTATTTGACTCGTGTTAGTTTCATTTATTTACAAGATACTCTCTCCTTATATAGTTAAACGATCTTGGGTTGCGTTGGCGGTGATAACAATTATTTAAACCAAAGTTTCAATATTAATATAAACTTAAATCACATTATGTATATACATTAGTCAGTATAATCATCATCATCATGCGCAGCCAAACAAAAGCCAATGATAACTAATGATTCACTGTCATATAACCAAAAAGACCAAAATAAATTTATACATACCGAAAATATAATAATTTAGGCACACAAATTATTAGTGAGATTTAAGAGAAAGAGAGAGAGGCAGAGAGACAGAGGGAGAGGGCTAGGGAGGAAAAGGAGAGAAACAGAGATAGTACCTAGTTACTATGAGTATATGTATCTAGATAACTCGTAGAACTGAGGAAAACTAAAACTGCATAACATCATTATGACCAAGTCAGCTTTAAGATAAGCCAACATCAGTAATCCAGTTTTCTTGCGGATTTCACTGTATCACGTCGATAAAAAACCAAACCTTGCAGATAACTGTGCTCTATTACGAAAAGAAAGTTATGAAGAAGATTATACTAGAAATCTGCAACATCATCGCTTCTGAGCTCGTTTAGATGCCATATCGTTCAGAGTTTCCAACCAAGGCTTATGATGCACACGTGGATCCCATGCTGGAAGACGACTAGGTCCTATACTATTCAATTTGGATTTCAGTGGCATCAACTTTTTCTGACATGTCAAAATTTGCCCACCTTGTTTCTTACGTCCTCTGGCGATGGATGAGAAAACAGTTCTACCGGGCATACTCACAACGTGACCAATCCAACGAAGTAGATGGAGCTTTATTCGTTTTTAAAACGAATGCATGCAAGCATCTAAAATCATCAACTCTAAGGGGCCAAGTCTTACTATCGTATAATAAAGGTATGAGTACAGACGTATTGTAAACGCGACCTTTGAGGTAGAGTGAAATACTCGAATTTCTCCATCAATGGTGAGGGTTCGAGAAAGCAACTTTAGTTTTCGCGATTCTAATATTCATATCGTCAGAAATTGCCTGAGTTATTGATGGAGCTCTCAAGGTACGCAAACCTGTCAGCTACATCTAGATTTTCACTCTGCAGTCACAGACTTGGATTGAGTGGGGGTGATCCTGTAAAAGTATCTTACATTTAGAGGGTGCGAATTTCATACCGAAAGACGGAACAACGTCTGCTATCCTATTCCAGGTGGCCTGAGCACAATCTATATTATCCAATAATAGTACGATGTCATTTGCATAGTTAAAATCGTCTGGTTTACCGTTAGGGAGAACTTCAACACCTGTCTCTTGAACGCGTGGAAGAGCTTTGTTCATAATAGCATTGATTAAACAAATAAACAAAAGTGGGGCAAGTGGATGGCCTTGACGAACACCACTGTTGATTGTAAAGTTGTTCGTCATTTCGTTGTGAACCTTACGTGACCAGAAGTGTTTGTGTAGAGAGCGCGTAGAAAAATACAAATTTTGTGAGCACACTGCGTTTTGACAGATTATCGAATAAAACATCGCGATTCACAAAGTCAAATGCACCATTGAAGTCTAGATAACGGCCAATGTGGGACGGCGATATAAATATCGCTGTTCAAGAGCTTGCCTTAAAATAACTCTAACTTTACAACGTTAACGTGTGTGAATCACTTGAGGCGCTAAGCAAATAACCTAGACAAAACTGGAGTCAAGCTTATACTACGATGGTTATCACACGAATTTTGATTGCCTTTTGAAGACTCCTTCCAATGAAGTAGTACGGTCTTCTTATTCATTATAGTACGATAGATGTTAGTCAGTTCTCTCGAAATTACATCGCTACTATCCTTAAATAATTCCGGATGCAAATCATCATGTCCTGCAACTTTGTAACGTTTAAGAGATAGGATTGCATAGCGTATTTCTAACTCTTATGGTTCTTCGAGATTAGCATTCCACAATGTTGATACAGATATGCTTTAGGGAATCGGAACTGACACAGATGCCCAAGAAAATTGATCTTTGAAGTGTTCAGCCCACCTATCAAGACGATTGATTTATCGGTTATTAGATGGTGGCTACTAGCACGTATAATTTCACTACCCTTTAATTTTTTCGACCTGTTGCGCGAATATGTTGGAGCAAACAGAGACTATTTCCTAATGCGAACGCTTCTTTTTAGTCTAAAAGGATTCGAAATCGACTTTTGGACTGTGCTTAAGTTGGCGTCTTACATTGCGACAATTATTATTATGAGCCAAGCCAATGGGAATTTGGTGCATTGTTTCGAGTATCTCCATTTATTTTACAGAACACCAATGATTATTTCTGCGAGGGTCTGCGATGTCACATCCAGTAGTACCTACATTGTGCATAGTGGAACTTATTTTGGTCCCAAGTAAATTCGAATTTTCGCCATCAAGATCAGTTAGCTCTTTCTTTAGAATATCTTCATATTTTTTCGGAAGAAAGGTTGTTCGAGTTTGCCTACATTAATTTTGGTTTAATTCTTATTTATTTTCCCGGAAAAATTTAGTGCAAATTTGCAACGGATAAGTGCATGGTCAAAAGTGCTCCGAAAAAGAATGAAAACCCTGGATGCAATCATGCCATTTATAACTAATTGATACATGATCTATTTGAGTCCACCGTTGTCCTGGTGCTGGAGGATGCCATGTAGCGCAACGTCTATCACGTCGTTGGAGTTTGTACTATTTAAACATATTCTTTGTTCCGCGCAGCCATCCAAAAGCCGTTCACCATTATCGTTGCGCTTCGAGCTTAAAGTGGATCTTCCATCTAAATGAAATTCTGCGTTAATTAAGCGCTCAACTTGAGCATCCATGTCACCAAGACCATATCTGAACTTCTTGCTTTACTTAGTAAGGAGTTTATTTCGATGAATAACGCGTTCTTGCTATTGTTTGTGCTGCAATCGGTAGGGGCATATGCTACAGCGAAAAGACAACGTTGGTTACGTATTTTGCATCGATTTTAGTAGATGTATTTAAACGTGCCGCCCAATGTCGGCTATTTACAGGGATCCATTCAGCTAAAGACAATACCGAAGAAAACTCCGTGGAACTAGACGTTCAAAGCCAATAACGCGTAGATAAGGATGGTGAACCAAGTACCTAAGTGCACGTAGGATCCTGTATTCTGGTTTCAGATACGCAACATAGGTCGTATAACATACAGTATAAACTATGCATTGAATAATGTAGTAAAGGCAATTCATCCGATAGACGGAATTAGCAGAATTCGCCGCGGACATCAAGGATTATGTAATTAATCGTTTTATTGTTATGTCAAACCTGGCAAAAAATGTAACCAATTATTTGATACATAAATAAAGCCAAATATTCGCCAATGTTAAATCTGTCTTCCATTTGCTAGCGAATATGTTGAAAAGTGTTTCAATATTTTTCAACACATTTAAATCAGTTTGAATGGCAAAACTTTTTGAGATCAATTAGATAGCACGACATTCGTACTATGCAATGCAAAGCAAAACTTCACAAAATGTGTCTAACGTAAATAGTAATAAATAAATAAGTAAATAATAATAAATAAATGAATACTCAAATACACAATTAAACAAACAAATAAATAAATCATTTTTAGACAATTGATATGAATATAAGAAAGAAACGGTTATTGTACCTCATAAAATTCATTTAATCTTTTTTATCACTGATATGGTACTATTAGTAATACATATATTTGATATATTTTGGAGAAGTATTAGCTACGGATTTGTGTAATTTGTTGCGTACCTAGTAGCACATTAGTTCAAATAGGACCAGAATGCTAAACCAAAAAGCATCATTATCGAATAGTATACTCCCACGTACAGTTGCGTGTCGTGCTTATTGCCGACTCATCAGTAGGAGCCGGTTCTATGCTTTATACCCACTAAATATTTGGAAACGAAATAGGGGATTGGTGGACGGTAAATTCTCCTGCATGATTATTTATTGAAACAGAAACTAAGTTACCTTTATATAAAGTTTTTGACAATGCGAATTAAAAGCCATGTTGCTACTTATAATATATACCGAGCCTAAAGAATTAAAACAATACGGTGGTTTTCGTAATGCCATGCCAGTACAACATTCCAAATAATCGGATTTGTAAGTAAGCTAAATTTCACAGAAACTGGAAATTTCAACTAATTCTGTACGTCAGAATCTCCAGAAAATCCATACAATATGGACTTTATTGACATTATTATGCCATTTCGCGGTAATGATGACATCATTCTATTAAATATATTGGTTATACATTAATTGTTGCGAAGAATTAGTAAATATGCAATTGTGAATTAAGTCTTGCGTGCCTAGTAACAAATTAGTACAAATGGGACAACAATGGTGTACTCAATTGAACGGGAACGAACAATATTGTTTCAGGTACACATGCCTTCTGTGCTTATTCCCTAATCTTAATTAGGAGTCTGTATTACGCTCTATACGCGACTTATATTAGGTTAAATATTATGTGGCAGGTTGGCGGTCCAATCTCTCTTTGGAATGTGTATTCAAGCATTATTATAATTAGCATCACATAAGGCCTACTACAGTTGAACTTTAAAAAAACAGCTAATTTTATAAAACTTATGCAGAGAATCTAAATTATTCCTCATAATTTTTTTTTTAAATGACGAGCCTGTAAACGGTAGCAGCAAAATTTGTTTCGAGTTTGGCTAAATTTGATAAAATTGCGAAGTAGATTTACATCTGAACGCATATTAATGCAGCAAATTCTTACACTCTGGCCGAGATCGACATCAGTTAAACGAACATTGGTTGCGCGGGCGGTGACAATAATTACTATATATCAAGGTTGCGATCTTGATATAAACATCTTACCCATTTAGCACATACATATGCCAGTATAAATTAAGAATTTCATAGTATAGGAAAGGCAGTTCATCCAGTAGACTGGTTTCGTACTGGCCAGAATTTTCCGTGGACAGGGCTCGAAGCAGATGTGCCCAGGTTCGAGCACTGTCTGCGGCAAATTCTGGCCAGTATGTGATGAGTTTTCAATGAGAACGAAATCGGTATACTATATGAAATGCCTTTCCTTCACTATGCAATTCTTAGTGTGTACTGCCAAATGTGTGTACTTAATGAGTCAGGTGTTCATATCAAGATTGCAAACTTGATAATGGTAATCGACATCAGTTATCACTTTTCGCGGTAATCATGACATTATTCAATTACATATATATATATATATATATATATATATATATATATATATAATGTATATAAATATAATGATGTTTCGGAGAAATATGGCAATAGCGAATATAATCTCTCGTGTGCATGGGTATCGTTCTTACAGGCGACTCATCATTATGAACTGTTAGCACGCCAAAAATTTTTACAAGGAAATTTTGTGTAGTTAATGGGAACAATCTCATTAGGAAAGTGTATTTAGTCAGTTTTGTAAAATTCTACATATCCAACTTCATATCCAACTCACTATATTTCAATATTTGTCGCGCCTATAAAGGGTACCAACGCTATGGCTTTCAAATTGATGAGGTTATATTCGTTACCAACATAATGGGCTACGAGTTGGACTAAATATATTACGAAAATTTAATATTACAGCTTCGTCCATTTACCAGTTAACTCAGTATACCCACAGATTCTGTTATTGATGGACATTATGACATTTAATTAAACATATCCTTGTTATATACTGTCGTTGAGGATGACTAATTAGTTCAAATAGGATCTAAAGGATATTACAGTGTCACCGCTAACTTAAGTTATCATTTCAAGTTAATAGGCGATTCGCACTAAGTCGCGACTCAGCGTAGCGCGAGCCACAATAAAATTTTATTAAATCTAGGTTGCGATCTTAACATAAATACCAATCGCATTATATATATTTAATTGTCAGTTAAAACTAAGCGTTGTGTAGTGTTGAAAAGACAGTTCATCCATTAAAAAAATTATCGTACTTATTAGGAATTTTCCAAGAACTGGCCAGAGTTTTGTTGCAGAAAGTACTGTGATGATGATCATGGAAGGTCGAAACGCATCAGTGCATTGCGGCTGGCGGTAGTTTTGTTACGTTTTTCGACGACTGGTTAAATATAATAGGATTGGTGTTTACTTCAAGATCGCAAACTTGATTTAAAGAACTGATACCACCACCCGCGCAATCATTTATTGTTAAATTGTATTGCCTATATATGTATATGTGGCAAAAGCTGCAAACAATTAATGTTCGTGACTGCATAGAAATTGTGCAGCCGACATTTCCAGTCAAGTTCAATGTATGCAAGACTGCTAGAGGTGAGAGCCGCATATCTAAATTTGATTTCCATATATATTCAATGCGGTTTGATCCTCGATAGTCAGTTTGCCGTCATACTCTAATGATGATCCTGAAAGGCCGAAACGCGTCAGTGCGTTGCGGCTGGCGGTAGTTTTTTTATGTTTTTCGACGACTGGTTAAATAAAATGGGATTGGTGTTTACTGCAAGCTCGCAAACTTGATTTAAATAATTGTTACCACCACCCGCGCAATCAATTATTGTTAAATTGTATTGCCTATATATGTATATGTGGCGAAAGCTGCAAACAGTTAATGTTCGTGACTGCATAGAAATTGTGCAGCCGACATTTCCAGTCAAGTTCAATGTATGCGAGACTGCTAGAGGTGAGAGCCGCATATCTAAATTTGATTTCCATATATATTCAATGCGGTTTGATCCTCGATAGTCAGTTTGCCGTCGTACTCTGATGATGATCATGGAAGGTCGAAACGCGTCAGTGCGTTGCAGCTGGCGGTAGTTTTGTTATGTTGTTCGACGACTGGTTAAATACAATGGGATTGGTGTTTACTTCAAGCTCGCAAACTTGATTTAAAGAATTGTTACCACCACCCGCGCAATCAATTATTGTTAAATTGTGTTGCCTATATATGTATATGTGGCGAAAGCTGCAAACAGTTAATGTTCGTGACTGCATAGAAATTGTGCAGCCGACATTTCCAGTCAAGTTCAATGTATGCGAGACTGCTAGAGGTGAGAGCCGCATATCTAAATTTGATTTCCATATATATTCAATGCGGTTTGATCCTCGATAGTCAGTTTGCCGTCGTACTCTGATGATGATCATGGAAGGTCGAAACGCGTCAGTGCGTTGCGGCTGGCGGTAGTTTTGTTATGTTGTTCGACGACTGGTTAAATAAAATGGGATTGGTGTTTACTTCAAGCTCGCAAACTTGATTTAAAGAATTGTTACCACCACCCGCGCAATCAATTCATTGTTTAATTGTATTGCCTCATATATGTGTATGTGGCGAAAGCTACAAACAGTTAATGTTCGTGACTGCATAGAAATTGTGCAGCCGACATTTCCAGTCACGTTCAATGTATGCAAGTTTACTAATTATATTGTCTATATATATATATATATATATATATATATATATAATATATATAAATATATATATATATATATATGTTTGTGCGAAAGCTACAAACAGCTTATGTTCGTGACTGCATAGAAATTGTGCAGCCGACATTTCCAGTCACGTACAATGTATGCAAGACTACTAGATGTGAGAGCCGCATATCTAATTTTGCTTTCCATATATATGCAATGCGGTTTGATCCTCGCTAGTCAGTTTGCCGTCGTACTCTGATGATGATCATGGAAGGTCGAAACGCGTCAGTGCGTTGCGACTGGCGGTAGTTTTGGTATGTTGTTCGACGACTGGTTAAATAAAATGGGATTGTTGTTTACTTCAAGCTCGCAAACTTGATTTAAATAATTATTTGCCACCACCCGCGCAATCAATTATTGTTTAATTCTCAATTTTGGTTATCTATTGCATACATTGAAATCCATGGTGTTGGTACCATGTACCGAAATGGGAGATGATGGCGTCCAATTTTTCTACATTCCTCACCCAAATTCATAATGGGTCAAGGACGTAATACCGGCCCGTACTGATGAGTCCCCAGTAAGCACGAAACGAATGTGCAAGAGATTATACTTTCGTTCATGCTGTCCGTGGTTTATCCTTTTGGTTATATATGAACTAATTTGTTACTTGGTGCGCAATACCTAATACATAATTTCATATATATATTATTTCTCTGCAATAAAAAGTATCTAAATTTTATATATTTAATTGAATGGTATCATGATTACCGCGAAATGTGATAACTGATATCGATCCAAGGCCAGAGTGTATGGATCTACTGGAGTAACAGAAATAGTTGTAATTCTTGCTGGGTACGCATAACCTAATATAAACTTGCATATATTTCAGCTTTTCGCAACAATCAATTCATATTTATTATATATTTTTCTTAGAATGGTGTCATGATTAACGAAAAATGTGACAAGTGCTATCGACCAAAGTATTTGCTGAAGTAACAGAAGTTCATAAGTTGATATTTTCAATTTTGTTGAAATTTAAACTGTTCTAAAATATATTGTTTTTATACCGTTTATGGGCTCAGTATGTATTATATTTAGAGTGTCGGCTTTGAAGTCGCTTTGCGGAAGGCATTATAATAGGTTAACGCAATTACTCAATGAATATACGTTCATAAGTGAGATTATACTGTCCACCCGTCCCCAATTCCTTAGTCAATTATAGTGTAGATTTTGGACGAAGTATTAGATTCTACAGATGAGCCATTAGTAATCGGGAAACTTATTTGCATAACAGGTTATATACTTCGCACAAGCTTGCTTTTTAATGTCTTACAGGTGCTATTTGAAACTTGATAAATACTCGCATACATTTCAGTTCTTTTCAACAAACAATATATAAGTATTATATATTTTATTATTATTTATTATTATATTATCATGATGAAACAGAAATGTATCAACTGATATCGATCAAGGTCAGCGTGAATAGATATGTTGGGGAAATTTAGCCTATAAAGCGTTCACTATTGTTAGTACCATTTACATGTTCTATTTAGATATTAAATATTGACTTTGAAGTCGCATAGGCGAAGATTTTATTTGAGGTTAACACGCTACTAATAGTATGCACATTCGTATAGGTGA
Source organism: Eudiplozoon nipponicum (assembly GCA_029291075.1). NCBI lineage: Eukaryota > Metazoa > Platyhelminthes > Monogenea > Mazocraeidea > Diplozoidae > Eudiplozoon > Eudiplozoon nipponicum. The sequence goes on from JAQBSW010000343.1 coordinate 181,231, forward strand.
TTTTACACTCCACCTTCCACATATTTCTTGGCCAAATCTATAGTAGTTTAAGGACATGGCATCGTCTCTCTCAAATTAGACGCTAGTAAGAGCGAAATGTATTTTCCTATGAAATGGCACCTTTAGATTTTGATGAATTTCGTTTATACTTCTTGTTCCATCATGTACGCAACACACAATACACAGTATATATATATATATATATATATATATATATATATATATATATATATATATATATATATATATATCTTTAGTATGTCAATTGCCTTTTAATATAACGCAATATATTTCTAATTAGGAAGAAACAACACATTAATAACACAGTGGATAAAGGCCATTAATTTCGTGAATACTTATCATCGCTCTACAGTCATTCATTTATATACATTCTGGGTTTCCAATTGATTATGCTAGTGGTAACAAATCTGACTCGCTTTTACTTCTTTTTCTTGTTTTGGCTGGTTGGTAAGTTTGTATGCGTTTGTGTTTGTGTGTGTGTGCCTGTTTGCATGTAAAGGTTATTCTCGCTGTATTGAAAAGTTATGTCATTATTTTTTTGGTGGCTTGAGAATTAGCCATCTGTGCGCATTGTTCACTGTTACGTGTACGAGTGCTATTTTTCCCAGTGTAGTTTATCGTTTCACCTTGTTGGGTAAATTTGTGTTTTGCACATGGTAACAGCGCCAGTGTGGATTGCAGTATTGAACGCTCATATTGTTTGGAAACTTCTGTCACCGTATGCGCCTCTGTTATTTCCTCTTCAGTTTGTTTCCAATCCGATTTAATGTTTATTGATTCTAGTCGACGGCCTGTTTGGTCTGGCCTGGATACTAGTAAATTGTTGTTGAAGTTGTTAATCTTGGTCAGTCAATTAGAATATCATGTTGGTGAAACTTTTGAATATTTAGGTCAGATTCTTGTTGTTTCATATTAAATGTTTTGTAAATAGATAATAATTTTTCTGATTTTGTTATATGTAGAATTGAGAAATTTTTCGAATTGACTGGGTGTCCCGTTGCCAATATATGATCGCAAATAGCTGAATTTCTGTGGCAAATGTTGCTGGATTTCAGCCAAAACAAGAAATAGAAGTAAAAGCGAGTCAGATTTGTTACCACTAGCATAATCAATTGAAAACCCAGAATGTATATAAATTAATGATTGTAGAGTGATGTTTAGTTTTCACGAAATCAATGGTCTTTATCCACTTTGTTATTAATGTGTTTTTCTTCCTAATTAGAAATATATATATATATATATATATATATATATATATATATATATATATGTTTGTGTGTATTAGTTATACGCACAAATAATTTAGAAATTTTACGAATCTACTTGAAGGCTGCCATTGTTGCCACGGAATTTGAAAACTAATATTGAATAATTTGTATTTGGAAATATTTGTACTTGTTAATTATGATGAAATCTATTCCACATCCTATTACGGTTGCGTATAAAACACATTAAAATAAACAATTGTTTTGGCAAAACTAGCAGAATCGATATAAGTATGTACTGAGTTGGCATTGATAACGAATAGTCGGATACATTTGTGCGAAGTTCGACTTGTTGCTTGAAAACATTTATTGACCAAAATATAGAGTTAATGTGGTGTATTAACAGCTCCTACCGATCAGTTGCCAGTAAGCAAGCAACGCATGTATAATTGGCATTATAAATTTCGTCATTAGTTACGGCTTAAGTATGTAATATCATATTATTGTATAATAAAATTTATAGATATATAGCATGTTTTAAGAAAAATGTGATGTCGAATGTCGATCAAGGCCAGTGTATAGGAATAAACTGATGTAAAAGTTAGATATTATTAGTTGCTGAGAAATAATAATATATGAAATTGTGTGTTAGATGTTGCGCATCTTGTATCAAATTAGTTTGAATATGACCAGAAAGATAAACCAAAGACAGCTGAACGGAATGTACAATCCCATTTACACATTAGTTTTGTGTTTACTGACGACTCATCAGTAGGAGCCGGTTCTGCGCCCTATACTCAGTATATATTTACGTAAGTAATGCAGGAAAATTGGGCAGTACAATCTCTAATACGAATGTGGAAATCTGCAGTAGTGAAGCTAACTTCATATAAAGTCTTCGACAATGCGACTTCAAAACAAACTCGCTATATATATATATATATATATATATATATATATATATATATATATATATATATATATATATATATATATATATATATATATATATATATATATATATATATATATATATATTGGTATACCAAACTGTCAAGGATACCAACACTTTGGCTATTGTGTCAGTACCTGGTATCATCACTACGGTAGCGGGAAAGGAGCATGATAACAATACTATGGTTGGTACCATAACTTTTTACTAGGTGTGCAACACCTAATACGCAATTGAAATTATATTATTTTTCAGCAAAAAACATTATCTAACTTTTGTATATTTAATTGAATGATATCATGATTACCGCGAAATATGATAACTGATACCGATTAAGGCCAGATTTTATGACTTTTCTGTAGTAACATGTAATTCCCAATACTTCTGAACTTCGGCATATCTTAATATCCAATTGGTTGGTATCATTTACGTTTTCGGCAACCGTAGTGTTAGTATCAGGTACTGATACAGCCATAGTGTCGGACCGTTTACAGGCTTGGTATATATTATATACATAGTGAGTTGGCTTTGATGTCGCATTGTCGAAGACTTTACATGAAGTTAACTTCATTATTACAGGTTTACACATTTGTATAAGAGATTGTAACGTCCAAAATTCCTACATAACACACCAAAGTATATAGTGAGTATGGGGCGTAGTATCGGCTCCTACTAATGAGTCGCCAGTTGGCACGAAATGTGTGTGCACATGAGATTATACGTTCCGTTCATGCTGTCTTTATTTTATCCTTGTGGTTACATCTTAACTAATTTGGTACTAGGTACGCGAAACAGAATGCACAAATTTTGTAACAATTGTTCATAATTAGAAATTCCCAATTTCGACGAAATTTAGCCTTTTCGGAAATCCGTTTTTTATAACTATTATAGTCATTATACTTTTTACATAGTAATTTGGCTCTGAAGTCGCATTATGACAGCATTTATAAAATGCTGACCCACCATGAAAAGAATTCACATTAGTTTATGAGATTTTTCTGTACACTAGCCATATTTTTATTGAGCAAATATATAGTGAGTATAGGGCGAGTATCTACTCGTATTTATGAGTGACCAGTAAATGTGAAACACGTTTATTTTTTAAATTGTTTTGTCGGAGTGCCAGCTTCATATATTCCAATGCCGCATTTTGCGTACGCGGGTAAGAGCTTCGCACGGACAGTTTCACAAAGATCCGATTGAACACAATTTCCAATTTTGTTTTGTCTCTGATCGGGTTGAGTTTGTATTCGTCCCAATAGAAATGCGGTTCTATCACATCTTTGTTTACTGGCGACGTTTCGGAAGTTGAGTCCCACTTCCATCTTCAGGCCAATTAGCCTCCTTATATCCACAGCAAAATACTCACAATAGCAGATTTAAGCAAATCTGGTAACCTCGTTCCAAAACCATTCTGTTAATATTTTATTTGACTGAACACTGGTTTTAAACATAGAATTTGTCTCAGTAAATAAACTCAATATATAATTATTTGTAATTAGCAGATCAATCCTTACCTCAGCTATCTCAAATTCCCGGTATACATAATCTCATCTCGTGTGCAGAATATTGTAGGGGAGAGAGAAAGTATCGTACCTTTTTTTCATTTGTTATAACTGTACTGGTACTATGTCACGGTAATCAAATATCAAAACTGATAAAACCAAAAACCTTGACTGTCAAATACTTTATTTTATTTAAAGCCGAGAACTCTAATGTATACAATGGTGTATGAGGTATTGCGCTCATAGTAATAAATTAGTTCAAATATGGAGCAGGAAGTTACCTAGATGGAAGGAGAGTGAATGTCATAGCGACGCCTAGGTCAAAGATTAAAGAGAGAAAAGTAGAGAGAAAGAGAGAGTATGGACAAACTAACTGTTTTCAAAACTATTCGTAAGCAAAATGCGAAGCTAATCAACTCTTAGAAATAATTGCATAAGAAAATATGCTCATATGACAAAAATAATTCATTATACCTATATACATATATATCTAAATATAATATCGTAACACCTTTATATATACATATATATATATGAAGAAGGACCATTGGTAGTTGTTAACCATGAATATTTTCTATTATTATTATTTATTTCTTACGTTAGTCACACCTAAAGTATAAATATATAACATACATATATGTATAAAAACACACACACACACACATATATATATATATATATATATATATATATATGAATAACAACAGTGTGAGTCCAATATCCCTAATCCTATATATATATATATGCATATATATATATATACATATATTATTAATAATAATTATTTATTAGGTTAGTCACACCTTATATCAAAATATAAAATACATGTCAATATGTATAAAAACATATATATAAATATAAGCAACAGTGTGAGTCCAATATCTCTTATCATATATATATATATATATATATATATATATATATATATATATATATATATATATACGTTTACATATTTCTAATAAATCTATTATTTTTCTCTTTTTTTCTTGCTTCTTTGTCCAATTAATCAAGTTGTATATTTATTTATTCACACCTTATATAAATATATAACTGTCTACAGATAGGCCTATCTATATATCCGTCTATCTACAACATTTTGAGTTCCTCTTAAAAGGAAACTTTATGGCTGTTAACCATGAATATCTTCTCTAGGACTAACGTATTATTCATTTAGTAAGATATTTCACACCTTACATAAATATATAAAATATAAGCAACAGTGTGAGTCAAATGTCTCTAATCTAATGTCCAATCTACTAACCCTTGCTAAATCTGTATACCATCTTCTGGAACATTTTATTGAGAAAGATAAGTAAATAGAAATTTATATTGGTATAGGTCTTTCACAATCAGTTTTCTATAAGCGAGATTTTTCACTTAGGTTCCCACTTAATTCAGGTTTCTCAGCCTCACATTTTCTGACCGTATAAAATGCTTCATTAAATATTGGGCCCAATGATTTTTCTACCGATGTTACTTTCATTACACCTTTTCCTGATTTTATTTCAATTGACTCTCTAATTAGTCTAGTTGATCTGTTGCGGTTGCATAACGCGATGTGTTTACATCCCTCCCAGTCTATTTCATGACCCGTTTTTTTCGAATTCCTAGCTAGGTCTGATCTTTGAAAGACATACATTTACTTCAGACTATATATTTCGTTCATTCTATCTCTAGTATGTCTTTTTGTTCCGTTTTGAAATAATAAGTTACAATGTAAGAAATAACAAATGCATATTTACTATATATATATATATATATATATATATATATATATATATATATATTATTGATACGCATGAAACGACAAAAAACTTGATTTGAAAGAACTGTGATTGTCATGTACAATTCTATTAAAATCATATGAGAAAAAGAAACAGATACTAATGATTTGTATAACTAATTACTATGAATCAACTGATGAATTATGTCGTTCTTACAATATGCTATAAGACAAAATACATTTAATTTTTTATCATATATATTATGGTATGTGAGACTACCAATTCCTTCAATAACATGAAAAACATGTTAGCACAATCATAATAAATTTACAAATGAAATAGTAGTTAATCCCCAGGAAAAAGATTCAGTGAAGATTTATAATTACTCTTTTATAATGTTATTTATATGAAAAGAAGTTACTACTCAAACTGTTAGTTTTGTCAAGCACGCGTAATTTTATTTCAAATTATAAATTTATAAGATCTTTGGAATTATGCGCATCTTCAATTGCTGCACATATTAGTTTTAAAACATCTTATAAAGATGAATTTTCAAATTTATAATTATTTTATTGTAAATTTTATATAATTCTTAAAGGATTAAAATTGTTTTACTGATTTTTCTCATACTGTAGTCAGAACACTCGCAGATATTCCCATTTTACTCTCTTTTCAATGCTTCTTTTACACAGGGTTCATATACGCACTAGTCAACCGATTTAATAGAAATATTTTTATGAAGTAGCATATATTTCTAAAATACAATTATCACAAAGGTAACACTAAATTCCATATATATATATATATATATATATATATATATATATATATATATATATATATATATATATATATATATATAACAAAATCTAATATGGAATTGCTAGTTTGCATTTGTCTTATTTACAAGTCTTGTGACATTTTATGCGAAATATTTTAAATTAGATTCCAATTTGCAGCTGCATATTTCAAGATTGACCTAATTCAAATAATATGCATTTGTTGCTGTACATAATTTGACAATACGCTTCACTTTATTAATTTTCGCCTTTTTAGCGCAACTGACTATTCTTTCCATATTCATCTGTTTTTCCGTCATAAATTACAAAGTTGAACCAGCACACTTAATGCTTATTGGCCTTAATTTTACAGTATGCAATTCCGCCTGACATGGTTTTTGTGTCGAAACTAAATTTTGACAAACTTTTGCAGCACTGTGAATGCATATGAGCGTTTGAAGGCAAGTTTTTTTGCTGAAATAGCTGGTGAAATTTAGTGTAGTTCCGGTTTTAAATAATTAAAAAATGCTCTTTAAAAATTTCAAGACCGATAAACTCCTTTATGCATAATCATCATAAAATCTACGATTGTTTATGAAAAATTTAAATGACAAATTCTTTTGTCAGTACTGGAAATATGGGAGGAAAAAATAATGTGTTTGTCGGGTATAGCCGTACATTCTTGTTTATGAGGGTATAGTATATGTGAATTTATGTATGAAGTACGTCATGCCAAGTAAAACATTCTATTAAGACCAGACTGATGTGCCCAAAATGACATTTTGTTAATTGTTGACAAGCTTACCTTTTGGTCAAAATTTAACCAGCATGCTAACAGACGTGCAACATATAATATTTTGTCCTGAATAAAATTTGTGTATTAAAAATTAATGGAAAGTCTTTGAAAATTCTTAAACAAGGATTACTTCATCGCATCGGAAGAAAAAAAAATTTCCGTCAGAAAATTATGCAAACCCCTTAAACATTATATAGATACAGTGGTTCTAACCAGAGTTTCCGAATTCATCTTAAGGCTCATGAACAAACGTAGTACATATTCAATACAGATATAAATCAATTGAGAATATGTTGTTAATTTTAATCCATTAATAATCCATTAAAATTTCCTGGGCAATGATTTTTCAAGATAAACGTCCCACACGCACATAATGAAATAATTTCTTTAAAATTATCGAGCTTGTTTGCAATTAAAAATGGTGACGCAATAATATATATACATACATATATGAAGAGTTTCCGGAGAGGACGAAACAGATTTATTTGACGACTTGTCCTTCCTACCTGACGCCATGTTTAGCTTATATTGACAACACATAATTAAAATCCCACAATTAGACTTGAATTATATAAATTATATATATATATATATATATATATATATATATATATATATATATATATATATGTTTGTGGGTATTTGGTTTAAATATTTACCTGATTTTGGTTGTGACTAACACATGAATTCTTACGCTTAATTTCTTCGATGAATATATTTTGGCTACCACTTTCAGAGACTTTCTTTAGCCAAAAATATCTCAAAAGATTTATAAACAAGCTAATAATGCAAGTGAAATATCCTTTTTAAGCATAGCATTTATTCTTGTGACTGATGTTTTACTTGATAGTGGAAATATTTATTTAAATAAAAGTTGCGAGATTGAAATAAGCAAAAATACCATATTATTTACATTTGTTCGTGCAAGGTAGAAAATGCAATTTATCATGTAGACCGACGTTGTCTCATTGGGATCATTTCAGATGATGTCCAGAATTTGCTGGTGACACAGCTCGAATCAGTAGTTCTCCTTTTTTTACGACTGGTTAAATACAATAGTTTTGGTGTTTGTTTCGAGCAAGCAAACTTGACGTAAGGATTTATATCATCAACCGCGCAATAAAACATTGTTTAATTGTATAACTTAAACACGAATGGCACAGCTGCTAAACGTTGCGCAGCAGAATTTCCAATCAAGTAAAATGTATATGGGACTACAAGAGGTATGCGCCGCATATATAATATTGCTTCCCATATATAATCATTTCGATTAGATCCTTGTTAATTGGTTTTTCATCACATTCTGTTGATAATCATAGAAGTTCAAAACCTGTGGTTCATGCTGATTTTAGTTTGTCCTTCTTGTCCTAGTTAGATTAATTTATTACTAGGCTCCCGAAACTCTATGCACATTTGCATGTATATGAGTTCTCCGTAACAAGCAATATATAACCACCATATATCTAATTGAATGAGATAACTGATATCGACCAAACACAAAGTGTTCAGAAGTAGTTCTGATTCTGCATATCTTGAAATCCATGTTTTGGGGTTATGTTCCGACTCGGCAAACACAGTGTTGGTACTGTTTACCGACGTGAAGACCCTAGTTTTGGTGCACTTTACAGGCTTAGTATATGTTATACATTGTGAATTTACCATGAGGTCGCAATTTCGAAGACTTAACTTCACTAACACTTAAAGTACAATTTCATATCCCTCAGTTTTCACAAAAATTAATGTTACTATTACACACAGACACACACACACACACACACACATATATATATATATATATATATATATATATATATATATATATATATATATATATATATATATGTATATATTGAGTTTTCAATTGATTATGCTAGTGGTAACAAATCTGACTCGTTTTTACTTATGTTTCTTGTTTTGGCTAGTTGGTGAGTGTGTATGCGTTTGTGTTTGTGTGTATGCGTGTTTGCATGTAAAGGTCATTCTCGCAGTATTGCAAAGTGATGTCTGAGATCTGGTCATTATTGTTTTGATAGCTTGAGAATTAACCATTTGTGCGCATTGTTCACTGTTACATATACAAGTGCTATTTTCCCCAGTATAGTTGATCGTTTCACCTTGTTGCGCATTGTTAATTTATATATATATATATATATATATATATATATATATATATATATATATATATAAATGAACAATGTCATGATTAATGCTAAATTTAAATACCATTATTGCTCAATACCATGAAGAAGCAATTGTTAATAAGTAGTAGAGATTGAACTCTCGAACAGTCCCACATATATTGCTATAATAAATGCTGCGATCTTGATCTAAACCCCTGACCCATTATGTGCATATCTTTTTAGTATAAACTTAGTTATGTATAGTTTTGAACAGGCAATTCATTAAGTAAACTGTTTCGTCCTTATTGGGAACTCATTATGTACTGTTCAGAATTTTCCGCGGACGGGTCTCGTACCTGGGGACGTCTGCTTCAGAATCTGGTACTCTAAACACTGAGCTAAACTGCCACACACTACACACATTTTTCACCTATATTCTAACTAAGGTTTCTTTATTAGCTTTTTCTTTATGTAGCGCCTACCTTGATTTAACGAATTTCTAATCAAAATTGATAGTAATGAAACTCACTATGCGCAAAAAAGTAAAACAATTTTGTATAAAATTGAATGTTGATATGATTACCACCAAATGTATAAACTGATTTTGATAAATGGCAGAAGGTATGGTTATGTATAACACCCATGTAACGTGGTGCCTATTCTATAAGGAAAGATTAGATTTGGTTAGTTGGAACACTACAACTTCACTCTACTATGTATTTTGTTTGGTAGTATAGGATAATTCGCCGTTTCAATGTCCCACATGTATGTGTGTTAATGCAGCAGTAAAGTAAATTTCATTTATAGTCATTAGCAATGTGACTTTAAAGCTAACTTATTATTTAAATAATAAAGAGCATACCTGTCAAAAGTAACATTACTATGATTGTGTAAATACGCTAAGTTGGTCGAAAGTTGAGATTACCAACTAGTCTGAACACCTGCTAATTCAGTGATACTTTACAATCTTTCTGTAGAAAAGAACAACAAAAAGTCGTATTTTCAACTTAAATATATTATCACAAATAACCATTGTTCAATACGTTTATAAGTGTAATTTTGCGAGAATAAATTATCCACCAACAATTTTCTAAAGATGTAATATGTTATGGTTAGATCAATTCCATCATGTACTTTGCAGTAATGCTGTTGGCAGAGATAAAACCATGGCAAATTTGCTTCGGAATGTAGCAATTAGCAGTGCCATTGGAGCTACGCAATTTAAGCAATTTTATTCAAATAAAATGTAATAATATTGGTGATAAAACATGACTATTCCCAATGAAAGATCAGTTAGAAACGAATTAATTACAGAGGCTGTGAAAACGGCACAAATACTTCTTTCGAATAAGGATAGGGTGAAATTTGAACTGGACGTTGCCTCAATGGTTTTGAGATCCCATGCAATGATTTTAGTCTTAAGTATGTTGGTGAGACCATGCGCCCAATCAAAGTAAGAAGAGGTGAACATAAACTACGTTTAAGTATTAACATATTGCCAAATATGATCTTGTTCGTCATGCTGTGGAGACTGGGCATACTATCAACTGGGAGGAATGCAAACGCATAGCAATATGTAATCGAAATAGGGTGACGTGATTGATTAAGAACATCGGATTAAGATTGACTAATTAGTGAGCTTATTGTTCAAGTAATCAATAATCAATTATTATGAATATAGCCTTTCTAAATTTCATCTCTAACTATTCAATTGATTTTAAAACTCTTAGTGATTTTAACCCTAATTTTGTGTTTTGCACCCCCTATCTATTGAGATTATTCTAATAAAACAATATTTATAAGGAATAATTTGTCTGACGCGTGCAAAGGGTAAATTAATGTCTATTGACTGAAGTTTCATTTAGATGTACGTACATGTGTCTCAGTTAATATTTTAACGAATTTTTTTAGTTGTATATACACATAAACATACACACGCGTGTCGTGCGCCTATTTAATGGTATGACAACTGTTATTAACTATCTATCTGTTTTGTCCACCTATGTTGGATGGTCCACGTACTTGTATGTCTTCCGTATTTATTATTAGCGTATCGTCTAGACGAGCCTTAATTATGCCTAATTCTGCAGTTAAATTATTCATTTGAGAAGTCAATGCCTGAATCAACGTTTCCAACCCATCAGAAGCCATTTTAATTGTACCACAAATGCTTTATTTTCACTCAATTATATATAGAATTTTGCTCGCACAACGAGCATCGATTTAATAAAACAAATTTACACATTAATTAATTTATGTTCACTACAGCTCGAAGTCTGCTTTTCTCATTGGGCTGACTGCTTCATTCTTATACGGACGCTTCTGCGAGGAATTTCTGTTGAAATACTGTCTGCCCTAGATAAGACCCTTTGTTCATTATTTGTCTTAAAGGTGGCCATTGCCACACTATCTTGAGTGCAACCTAAGTGGCTTGAATTGCTATATAACATGTGCATTAGTCTTTCGGATTTCTAGTTTAATCACTCATGGCATGTTTTTATGACGAGTGTTTCTGAATTATTGGTCTCCCCCACCAGAAAGTGTGAGGGCAATCTCAGTTACGTCATTTTACATTGAGTGTATAAAACGAATAGTTAACGCATGCAAATGATAAATTCTTATTCAGCCACTCTAGTCTCAATTAGTTAGATGAAAATAACAGTTATGAAAATGCACACACACACATGTGACACGCGAATATCTAGTGAAAGGTCAGTCTGAAGTATAAATATTATGGCTAGAGGAAATAACGCGCTTGCTTCATTAGTTTCATTTGTTAAACTTGTGAAGTTAAATCTGACTGATGAAGGCTATCGATAAGTTTAGCCGAAATATATCGGAAAAAGAAAACTACTGGAACAATGAAAGCTGCGTTAGTCAAAACGCAGATCAGGTAATTTCAATTAATCAAGGTTCACAAAAACAATCTTCATGCAAGAAATTTCTTCGCTTTCACCCAAAAGTCTTACATCATCTGACACGTTCTTTCATTGTAGAACGCATATCCTGTGACTTTCGGCAGTGATACTGAATCAGAGTAAACTAGAAGAATTTTCTTATAATTTTAGTATGATGTAAAAATTTAAAAAAGGTGGAAAAAGTCAAGTACTTGGAAGGCTCCATTTTGAAATGTTTGCGCAATTATATAGAGCCGGATGATTGATCACGGCCTTGTGCACTACTTAATGAAGCGTTTTCTCTAATACTTAGATACCGTTTGTTATGGAGAACTACTATATATGAAATTTTGTAATGGGTGTTGCGCAACCTAGTAACAAATAAATTCAAACAGAACCAGCAGGATAAACTAAATTCAGCATTAACGGAAGGTATAATCTTATGTGCACATTCGTTTCGTGCTTACTAGCGACTCATCAGCAGGAGCCGGTATTACGCCTTATACCTACTATATATTTGGGTGAGGAATATGGGACAATTGGACGAATGGGTTTGATGGATCAACTGGTGCTCTCAACTTTGGTCAAAATTTATCCTATCTTGAAATCCATTGTGTTGGCAACATGTAACTATTTGGCATCCATATTGTTGATATCAGGTAACGACTCAACAACCATAGTGTTATTACCTTTACTGGCTTCGTTAATATAATATAGAATTAGTTGTCTTTGAAATTGCATTGTCAAATACTTTATATGCATTTAGATCTACTACAGCAGGTAGAAGATTGTACCGTCCAAATGTCCCGAAATTACCGCTAATATTTTTTTAGTAAACAACCGTCATGAAATATATGCAATATGTGATTAAACATATTTTAAGGGCTTTATTGTATTATCCGACTGTTTACCCATAAAACTAATTTATAAAAACATAAACATGTTAAATTTTTTTCCAATTACAGATGGATGAATTACATTATTATGTTGTTTAAAACTGAAATAGTTTAACTTGTCAGCATGAATGATGCTTGACGACCAGTACTGCTGCGAATAACTGATGGGAAATATCTGGTTGATTTTAGAAATGAAATATTTCTCGCATACATATTTGATTTCTATGTTTAATTAACACTGATTAATGTGGTTCGTGGGCAAACTTGATCACTGAACAGTTTCAGTATAATATAAAGGGCATTTCAATTTTAGTGGTATTCACCACCACATTAAGTTTTATAAACGATGAATTATCTTTTAAATTTTTATACGTTTGAACTATCATTATGCAAAGCTATATCGTATATACAGTTTTAAATCAGGATAACTACATGCCTTTTAAAATAATTTTAATACGCAAATAAATAAATTCTACAGTTAACATTCCACAATTATGTCATCATTTCGTTATTAATTGTGACATTCTAAAAGGTTTGTCGATCCACTAGTTTAACAAAACAATAAGTGAAAACTAGCATGCACTTGCATTAATCTCTCTTTATTACTATTACGTTTGAGCTCAACGTGATTGAGCTATTTTTCTGTGTGATTAAAATCAAATTATAAGCATCCAAATAGTTGAAAATTTCTCGAAACAACACACACACAAAAACACACAAACACACAATCAGTTTTGATAACAGTAATTGACTGCGCCTAACTCTCAACTAAATTTTCACATGAAAGCTTAACCTTCGTTGTCAGTCGAATTAACGAATTCACATTCATTGCCGGACTTCTGCGTCGTGAAAAGGACAACTCGCTGACCTTACTTTGCACTTTATTTCAGTTGGTAAATCAGAAAACCTTCAAACTAACAATTAATAAGGACACAAAAATGACTGTAATCTTCTTTCAAAATTTCTTGCGAGGTGAGATGTAAAGAGTCTACATAAAAGTACACATTGAAGTTTCAAACATAAATTTTCGCTATAAACATACTCGCGCATAAGTGAAAACCTATATATATATATATATATATATATATATATATATATATATATATATATATATATATATATATATATATATATATATATATATATATATATGAGAGAGAGAGAGAGAGAGAGAGATTTCGTTTGCATAAAATAGCCACTAGTCATAGTGATTACTTTCACAATGTATTAATAAATATTGTCTTAGAGAACCAACTTTTTTAAAGTTTATAATTCATTCTTTTTTATTAAGAGATATTGATAGAAATGAATTTTTTATTACCCCGTACTTAGGCAATACCGCCTACGCCCAGCACAACGGAAATCGCGTACTATGACCAACTTTGTATTAATGTAAAATTGCACGCCGTAAATGCCCATTTATTTCCAAATTTGGCATTCAGGTCTTGGCACAATATAAATTGTTGCCCATCTTAATTGGCCAGTACAATTAATTAAGCTCTCTTCAGCAAATTTGGCAAACTGTTTTATTTGTCACCTTTATAATGAATATGTAGAACTAGCCATACGTGAATTCCGGGAAATAGAAATGTGTACCTATTCAAAATTATTCATTGTACACTACTTACTCTGCACGACTGACAAAAGTCTTCTAGTGGTTTATATGAATGAGACTTATTTACTTTCCATGTGGTTTATTCGACAAATATGATGTAAATTCTCTTTTCAGTTACCTAACCTTGATTTGAAGAAGATCTTCCATAGCTGCGCGATGAATTTTTAATTATTATTATAAAAAAGCAAATTCACACACTCATTTTTGGATTATTTTTGTATGACAAGTACGTAAATAGTTTAAATTTCGGTTAGAATGTTGAACACACACACACACACACACACACATATATATATATATATATATATATATATATATATATATATATGTGTGTGTGTGTGATATATATATAGGTAAACTCGAAGAATTATATTACAGAAAACATAATTTGTCTTTAACATTACACCAAATTTGTATATAGGATGCAATTAATAATTATCTACGAGCTTATTTTTCCTTCAGTCCTAAATTCAGCTGGATTTTCGGGAGTAGTGCTTTAAGAAAATTTTAGACCAGCCATCCTTGAGCTGCTACTGTTATACAGACACAATTTCGCTTCGCCAGTGAGGTTTAATTTAAATACAATGGCAACCAATTGCTCATGTATGTCGCACTGATTCATCAGATCGCAGCAAGGTAACAGTTATTCGATTCGCAATTTAGTACCCAAACGTTACATGGATTTATGTCGACTTTATCTTCTCTTGCAAGTAATTATTCTCAAGAATCATAGATTCTTCTAGTTCGGCATGTACCATTCTCGAAAGCAAGACTACGTTATGCGCCAGAATCAGTCGATAGGGTCCTAAGCTGAGTAAACATGGGTTATTCGCTTGTGCAGATATCCCATATTCTGATTTACCTCGAGCAGATATATGACAGCCACCGACATGATGGCCACGAAGTGTATTCTCCGACAAAAGCCTCACAATACTTTAAATCAAGTTTGCGAGCTTGAAGTAAACACAATCTCATTGTATTTAACCAGTCGTCGAACAACATAGCAAAACAACCGCCAGTCGCACGAACTGACGCGTTTCGACCGTCCATGATCATCATCATAGTACGACGGCAAACTGACTAGTGAGGATCAAACCGCAATGCATGGAAAGAAAATTTAGATATGCGGCTCTCACCACTAGTAGTCTCGCATACATTGTACTTGACTGGAAATGCCGACTGCACATTATGTATGCTGTCACTAACATTAATGTTCTTACAGTTTTCGCCATATATATATATATATATATATATATATATATATATATATATATATATATATATATAATACATTAAAACAATCAATGATTGTGCGTCTGTTGGTAAAAATATTTAAATCATGTTTGCGAGATTAAAGTAAATGCCATCCTATTTTATTTATCCATTCGTTGAACAACATAGCAACAATATCTGAAGTCACACGTACTGACGCTTCTTGAACTTTTATGATCATCATTATAGTACTCCGAAAAATGGACTAACAATTTTATGGAAAGCTAATTTAGTTTCTCTACCTATAGTAGTCTCCATAAATTGTAATTGACTGTAAATATCGGCTGCAAAATTTCTATGCAGTCACTAGCAATACATTTTTTATAGCTTTCGTTATATATTTTGTTAATACAATTAAAAGATTATTGATTGTGCGGCTGGTGGCAAATATTATTTAAATAAATTTTGCAAGTTTGAAGTAAATATCAATCCCTTTATCTTTAATCAGTTGTCGACAGCATAGCAAAACCACCGCCAGTTGCAGGCACCGATGCGTTTAGACCGCCCATGATTATCAGCAGAGTAAGACGGAAAACTGACTAGTGAGGATCAAACCGCATTGCATATATATGGCAAGCAAAATTAGATATGCGGCTCTCACCTCTAGTAATCTCGCATACTTTATACTTGACTGAAAATATCGACTGCACAATTTCTATGCTGTCGCTAACATTAACGTTTATGCAGCATTCGCCACATCCATTTATATATATATATATATATATATATATATATATATATATATCGTTAATACAGTAAAACAATCATTGGTTGTGCGGCTGGTGGTAAAAAATTATTTAAATCAAATTTGTGAACTTAAAGTAAACACAAATCCCATTTCATTTATCCAGTCGTCGAAGAAAATAACAACACCGTCGGCAGTCACACGTACTGACGCTTTTTGAACTTCTATGATCATCATTAGAGTTCTACGGCTAATTGACTAGCGTGGATAAAACCGAATTGCTTATATATGGAAAGCATAGTTTGATATGCGGCTCTTACCTTTAGTAGCCTCGCGAACAATGTACTTGACTGGAAATGTCGGCCGCACAATATCTATGCATTCACTTACATTAACGGTTTTACAGCTTTCGCCATATATATCTTTAATACAATTAAACTATTATTAAATATGCAGCTAGTGGTAAAACCTTTTAAATAAAGTTTGCTATTTTGAAGTAAACGTCAGTCCCATTTTATTTAACAAGTCTTCGAACAACATAGCAAAACTACGGCAGTCACAGGTGCTGATATGTTTCGATCTTTCATGATCACCATTAAATTAATACGCAAACTGACTAGGAAGGATCAAAGCGTACGGCATATATGTATTGAAAGCAAATGTAAATATGCGTCACAACTCTTGTAGTCTTGTATATATTGTACATGACTACAAAAAAATTCAACGACCATCGTACGTAAAAGTTGAAATTCTGACATTTAATAAGCTATTAATACATGTCGATTTCATTTAATTAGTCTGTTTGCTGTCGTAATTTAATATCAAAGGAAGAAACGGGGTAGTGCGTTGTACTGACGTTAGTTCATTGCAAGAGTATAGTAGAAACTGGCTTTTGATCAGTTAGCACCGGAAAGCATATCCGAACATACTGCATAATTAATTATGCAATTATGAGTTAGGCGTTTCGCACCGAGTAACAAATTAATACAAAATGTGACCAGAAGGATGAACCAAAGTCAGCATGAATGTAAAGTATCTTTTTGGTCGTATTTGAACTAATTTATTACTAGGTGCGCAACACCTTGTACACAATTGCATAAATATTATATCTCCACAACCAACGGTATTTACAGTGCATAACTGTTCGAGTAATTAGCCGAAGGCGAAATCTCTAAGACAGATTTTAGTAGGCGACGAATAACCAAATATAAATGAAGGAAACTTATGTAGTAATCATTCACAGGGTACACAAATATAGATAACTCTTATTCTTGTTATACAAAAAAAATCTATAATAAAACCAAGTTTAAGGGAAGTATATCTGCAATGAGTGATCGCAAATATAAAATATAAATTTCTTCTTCAGCCAAATTCGAAAGCGCTGGTTTGGAACAACAGCAGATATAAATTTTCAAAGCAAATTGAAGCATTATTTCATTAAGAAAGCTATTCATATACATTTTCTAAACAAGAACTCTAAATAATACATTATAAATATAATATAACGTAACGCAAGCGTAGATGGTAGTCAGTTAGTTTATTTATAGCTAGTAGGTTATGCCAATTTCAGAATGAACTGGAAATGCGTTGGTTTATCGCATTCTGACCACTTGTCGGTAGGATTTGACATATCCCTAGAAATACAGATAAAATTGGCAAGCAAAAATTACGAAGGAATTTCCGAAGGAAAGGGAATAACTCAGTCTATCCTAGTGCCTAAGATGGCTTATTTTATTCCACTTTTCCGAGTCTGTCGATCGTCATTACTTTGACGAGAAGATTTACCGATTTCCATTATTTCACTTGGTAGAGAACATTATGCAGAAGAACCCTTTCACTGTGAACGTTGTAAATCGATTATACAAACATTGGTTACGCAGGCGGGGATAACATTTATTATAAACAGGGTAGCGAACTTGATATAAACACCAGACCCATTAAGTACATACATTTGTCAGGATAAACTAAGAATTTTATAGTGTAGAAAAGGCAATTCATCCAGTAGACTGGTTTCGTCCCGTACTGGCCAGAATTTTCCGCGAACAGGTCTTGCACCTGGGCACGTCTCACTCAGAATCTGGTGCTCTAAACACCGAGCCACCCTGCCGCACACTACACTCAATTTTTCGTCATATACTAACTAATTTAGCTTGGTTAGTTTCTTTCTTTTAGGTGGAGCTCATGTGGCATCCATCTAGACCCAAAGTTCAATCTAACCATCCCCAACCTCTCATTACAGAATAGACACCACACCTGGTGTGAATGTGGTATTGCAATGAAAATTTATAGTATTAATCTAACATTGGTAGCGCGGGCGGTGCTAGCATTTATTATAATCAAGTTTGTAAACTTTATATAAACACCAGAACCATTAAATACATACATTTCATCCAGTATACCGGATTCGTTCTTATTGGGAACTCATAACGTACTGGCCAGAATTTGGCGTGGAAAGGACCCGCACCTGGACACGTCTCCCTCGGAATCTGGTGCTCTAACCACTGAACCGCACTGCCGCACAAAACTCACAATTTTTATTCATATATTAACTAATGTAACTCGGTTAGTTTTTATCCATTTTAGGGTGGAGCTCATATGGCATCCATTTAGAACTTAAATTCCAACTAACCATCCCAATCTGTCATTAATGTACAGCCAACACATTAGATGGGGAAGTCGTAATGAAATGAACATTTATATATTTAAACGAACACTAGGTGCACGGGCGGTGACAACATTTATTATAATCTAGGTTGCGAATTTTATATAAGCACCTGATCCATTAATTACTTACATATGTCAATATAAACTAAGAATTGTAGAGCGTAGAAGAGGCAATTCATCCAGTAGACCGGTTTCGCCCTTATTGGGAACTCATCATGTAATGGCCAGAATTTGCCGCGGGCAGGGCTCGAACCTGGGCAGGTCCGCTTCGAAACCTGGTGCTCTAACCACATATGAGCTCCACCTAAAAGAAAGAAATTGACCGAGCTACCTTAGTTATTAGTTTGCGGCAGTTAGAGCACCAAATTCCGAAGCAGACGTGCTGGTGTTTATATTAAGTTCGCAACATTGATTATAATAAATGTTATCACCGCCCGCGCAACCAATGTTCGTTTAATTATATACATGTTCATTTAAATACCACGTCCACATCTAGTATGATGCCTTTTCAGTAACGAGAGATTGTGGATGATTAGTTGGAACTTTGAGACTAAATGAATGCCATATGAACTCCACCTTAATGAAAGAAACTAATCGAGCTACATTAGCTAGTATCTGACTAAAGTTGTAACCCGATGCTTAATCAAAACTTGGAAGCAACAGAAATTAACGTTTAAGAATATTTTTACACTGTGTAAATCCACGGTTTTAATATTGTTGTCTGCCTCACAAATTCAGTTGCGCTCAAAAAACGAGTGCATTGGTTACACCATTTAGTAAAATTAACATAATTATTTTGAAATAACTCTTCGTAAATATTCGTTACTGATAAAGAAATAGCTACTTTATTAAACAAGAGAATGCGCTAAATAAAATCGTCCAGAATTTCGAGTTTTCCGAGTGATATATTTAATCTTAAAATTTTGCATTATTTGAATTCCTCTTTATACGCCTTATGAAGTAATTATATAAATTATAAACATTAACAATTCCACATAACTACCAAGGGTTTAGTTGTTTATCATTAGTATATGGTCTCCTCATCTGCTGAAATACCAAAAGATAAATCAAGCGGAATATATACAGAACTCTAATATGTAATAAAATTAATGGAATTCATTAAGGACATACCCGCGGGCAAAACAAGTTAACTGATACTCGAATTATTTTTTCAATTTGTCAGATGTGTTTTAGTCAAATTATGTTCGTTCTATTTGAAAATGTTTAACCTATGATACTTATAGACATATTTTTGCACCCTAAATATATTCAAAACTGTTACCACAGCATATTTGGACAGATTATATCCTGGTTAGTAGGATAAAGATTGTGCAGCATGACCTGATGGATGTTTTACTTAAACGAACATTGGTTGCGCAGTTAGTTGGAACTTTATGACTAAATGGTTGTCATATAGTCTTCACGTAAGGGAAAGGATAAATATGAATTGTTAGAATATTATGTGTACAATGTGGCAGAGGGCTCAGTCTATAGAGCTAAAGATTCTGAAACAGAAATGTCAGGATTCGAGCCCTGCACGCGGAAAATTCTAGACAGTACGTGATGAGTGTCAAACAATGACGAAACCAATGATCGCTTCATTATATAAATTTTCAAATCAATGCTGGTTCCACATGTAGCGTGTTGTCTTTTCTATAATGACAGATTAGGGTGCTTAATTAGAACTTTATGTCAAGAGGGTTGCCATATACGCTTCACATAAAGTAAGGTCTAACTAAGAGGCATTGCTAGTATATATCTGAACATTGTGTATATTGTACAGTAAGGTGGCTCAGTAAATGGAGCAACAGATTTCGAAGCAGAATCCCCCAGGTCAGAGCTCGGTCTGCATATTATAGAGGACAGTGCGTGATAAGTTCCTAAAAAGGGAAAAACCGGTCAACTGGATGAATTGCTTTTTCAACAATATACAACAATTTGCTTATACTGACAGAGGTATTTACATAAGTTGTTTATATCAAGATAGCAACCATAATTGGTTGCGTTGGGCGGTGATAACAATTATTTAAGTCAAGGTTGCGATCTCAAATTTAGCATCAGCCCCATTAAACTGAAGCATTTGCTAGTATAAACTAATCAACTGTACCCTTCCTGTGTGCAAAAACAAAAAGAAATTTTATCAGATATAAGAAAATTTTCTTTCTTTTGATTGGTTTCTATTTTTCACACTCTCTTTGTTCACATATTTCTATTTTGTTTTTGCTTTCCAATTTATATATAAAGATATGTTCATGAGTAGATATTTGAGAAGACCATGAGAAAGAAAATTTTCTTATATCTGATAAAATTTCTTTTTGTTTTTGCACACAGGAAGGGTACAATGAATTTCATTAAAGTTCGCATTTCAAAAGTATAAACTATTCATTGCATAATATTGTAAATGCAATGCGATCATAAATCGGTTTCGTCCTTATTGGGAACACTTCACTTACTGTCAAGAATTTGCCGCAAACTCGAACCTGGGCACGTCGGCTTCGGAGTCTGTTGGTCTAATCCCTGAGCCAACCAGCCCCGCGCTACACAATGATAAAATAGTTAATATTTCTTGTTATGGCACGGTGACTCAGTGACTAGAGCAACACACTGTTTAGCAGACGTGTCCATGTTCGAGCCCTGTCCGTGACAAATTTTGAACGGTACGTGAAGGTGTCCCAATAAGGACTAAATATGTCTACTGAATAAATTACTTTTTCTACCTTTTACAATGCCTATTTTATACTGACAAATGTAAGCATATAATGAGAATTACAATAATCAAGGTTTCGGTCTGGATATAAGCACTTGGCCCATTAATTACTTACATATATCAGTATAAAAACTAAGAATTGTATAGTGTAGTTTATACTGACATATGTAAGTAATTAATGGGTCAGGTGCTTTAATCAAGACCGCAACCATGATCATAGTATTTTTTTCACCGTCCGCGCAACCAATCTTCGCTTAGTTATATATAATAAGAATGGTTTTTATTTCAAAATCGGAATCTTGATTTAAATATTTGTTATCACCGCGCGCACAAACAATATTTGTACCATTATATAAATGTTCACTTTAATACCTCTTCAATACCTAAATAGATGGCATATGCACTCCTCCTGATGGCAAGTCTAACCAAGAAATATTATTTAATATTTAACTGAACAGTGTGTAAAGCGTTTGACATGGCAGCTCAGTGGTCAGAAAAAAAGACTTAAAAACTAACAAACAGGCAATTTCTTGACAATTAGTGAAGAGTTCGCAATAAGTACGAGGCTGGTCTACTGAATGAATTTTATTTTCTACATTAATCAATACATGGATTTTACTTTCAAATGTATGTATAATGGGATGTGTTTTCATCAAAGTCGTAAACTTGATTAAAATAATTCTTAATTGCTATAACTTTTCCCACATGTCGTCAAATTGTTTGCTAAAAATATATATTCAATGCGTTTTGATCCTCGATAGTCAGTTTGCCGTCGTACTCTGATGATGATCATGGAAGGTCGAAACGCGTCAGTGCGTTGCAGCTGGCGGTAGTTTTGTTATGTTGTTCGACGACTGGTTAAATACAGTGGGATTGGTGTTTTCTTCAAGCTCGCAAACTTGATTTAAAGAATTGTTACCACCACCCGCGCAATCAATTATTGTTAAAATAATCTCATGTGTATGTTCAATATTTTATATTATTCGATGTTAAATGTACATTTTACTGGCCTCATAACAGATTTCCATTTAATAAATTCTTAATTTGTATTCTTGTCTCTATAATTAATATATATTTGCCAGTAACTTTGAAAATTTGTACCAAACCTTATAAATTTTCTTTTAAACATTACTCCACCATATAAGATGCCAATTTGTACATTATATCAGTTTAGGATATACGTTTTCTTAACTTCACTATCGTATGCTTTGTCCCAGCGAAATGCTATATGTTTATATTTTGTAGCTATTGGAGCCTAGTTTATTCATGTCGCTTAAACGAATACTTTGTGAAATCATAAACAGTTCGCTGTCATAATTACAATTTATAAAATCATATTTATGAATTTACTCACCTAACTAACTAGATATCTATCTGATTCACTCGCAGTTTTCTACCCATTTTATATATTTTTTGCAAAAATGTTAATTTTAGCAATTTTAATGCGATTACACAGAATTCGTATAAACAATCAGTTCACTACGCCTGTAGTCGGAATTTTTAAGTGCTTCAGTTTTGGCTGATTGGGAATGCGAAACTCGCCGGATATGATCGAGTTGCCTCTAAACCCATCTCAATTTACTTAAAAATTATATTGCAATATAATGTCTATGTAGAACGTTATGTAGTATTTACCTAATAAAATATAATAATTAATTTGCATAGAGTAAATACGGTAAATATAGAAAGCTGAAGATATGTACAAGACAACGAAACATCACAGGAGTAGTATAATTAAAATAATGTATAACCATAATATTTCAAGTGAAAAAAATTATATAAATGTGAAAATGGCATAATATCATTGAATTGGTGTTATTATAAAGTTCAGTTAATGTGCAATATAATAACTAATAAGTTACTAAATATACGACATTGCTCACAGCACGTCTGTTTATCAAATTTATTTGAAACACCCTATAAGTAAGGGTCGCCCATTATCAATGCCGCGTTTTGCGTACGCGGGTAGTAGCTGTACACGGGCAGTTACACAAAGATCCGATTTGTCACTATTTCCAATTTTGTTTTGTCTTTGATCGGGTTGACTCATTTTTACTTCAATTGGAAATGCGGTTCTATCATATCTTTGTCGCCCATTGTCTACTATAACATTTTCAAATCTCTGTCAAGTAGTGAGTTATAATGTATGTATCAATTCAACATTAAAATAAAAAAGATTATAAATTTTCGATAAATAAACTAGTATGATTATAAGACCGATTAAAGAAGTGCTACAACAAAGATAATTTAACTCTAAATATGAAACTTAACTAATTTCTTATCGGAAATATAGGTTTACAAGTTTTCCAATTTGGTTATTAAACACCGGGTTGGTTAAATTATGGATTTCTGACCATAAGTTTATTTCCCGAAATTTTTCAAGCCGAATTTTATCTACTCCTAAATTGTTTAGGATTTTTTTGTGTTTTATCTCAAGTGACCGTTTTACTTTATTATTTGAAACCTGTTGCCCTTTTCAATATTAGGGAGACAAATGAAACTATTACACGTTTTCGTGTATGCTGAATGAGATCGGCATATTAGTAATACTGAAAATATCGCTGTTTCTATTTTCACAACATTTTAATACGCAATCAAGCTTATTTGAGAATAATAACTTCTACCAGTCAGAAGTATTATTTGATGATACACTAATAGTCGATTCAAAAGGTAGGCTTGTACAAATTTTCGTCTGAATCAAAATAAAATGCAATTTCTCTAATTTGTATCTCTCGGTGCGTAGTTGCCGTAATTCTGCATCCATAGTCATGCATAGAAACAGTTAACTGCCGACTGATTAAATACATTTGAATAGGTGCATATTTAGAGCTAGCAAACTTGAGTTAAATAATTGTTACCACCACCCGCGCAATCAGAGATTGTTTACTTGCATTTCCTATATGTTTATATGGTCAGATCAAGGGTGTATCTATGGGAAGATGAATTGCACTCCTCCTGGCAGATGTATACATGTATCATCTTGAAAAAAACGAGCCTAAACTGCATAATTTACCAGTGCGCACTCTTCAAAAGGTATGTAGATGATATATTGTTGTTTATGCCAAAATAGCAGACCCATCCGAAATCCCCAAACAATCAAATAGAGCCGATCCTGACATCAAGTTCCCTCTCGAGGTTGAGAAAGACCGTAGTTTTCCCTTCCTTGACATCAAACTCACTCGAGAAGAAAATAGAGATTTGACACTGGCCACACATAGACAATCCACTTTCACCGGACAATACATTAATTACAACAGAAGTGTGCCAATATCTCACAAAAGAAACTTAGTTAACAACCTAGCAAACAGAATTAGGAAGATCTGCTCTGAACACAAGATCTGGACTGCCTAAAGAAAATTTTGCCAATAAACAACTACCCTGAGCATTTCATTGATGTCAACATCAGACCACGACAGATATGCATTAGAGAGGATATTGTCAGGCAGGTTTTCCTAAACTTCCCATTTAAGGCGATGTACCGACATCAACAATTGCACGGCGACTGAATAGAATAACTAAAGAGAATTTTCCCTGTGTTAATGTTTATATCAAATTTAGCAGGCAGAGAAAAATGAGGCTGGATGTTAACGATCAATTGCCAATTCTCTCCAAATCATTCATAGTCTACAAATTCTCATTTATGTGCGGTACCACATATATTGGACGTACGAAGAAGCAATTGAAAAACAGAATCTAGCGACATTTACCGCAGAAATTGATTAGGAAAGGCTTGGCACCGTCAGGAAAATCAGTTATTTCCAATCATATATTGGAAAAGGGGCACCCAGGCAATTTGACCAATTTCCACATAAAGAAAAAGCATAAAAATTATTATATATTTCTGAAGCCCTTTATATAAAACAGTAAACACCTGGCCTAAATATTCAAAAGTTTCAACAACATGATATTCGGATCGACTGACCACGAATAACAAAATTCAACAACAATTTGCTAGTGTCCAGGCCGGACCGAACACGCCCCCGATCAGACTCAACAAACATTCAATCGGATTGGCAACTAACTGAAGGGGAATATACAGTTGCACATACGGAGACAGAAATTTCGAAACAGTATGAGCATTCAACACTGCAATCCGCACCTGCGCTGTCACCAAGTGGAGAAAACAAAATTGCGCAAAAAAGGTGAAACGAAAGACTACACTCGGCAAAAATAACATTCGTACACGAAACAGCCAACAATGTGAAAAGGTGGTTAACTCTCAAGCCATTAATACGAGAATGACCAGATCTCAGACATCATTTTGCAATACAGTGAGAAAGACCCTTACAGGCAACATGGCACACACGCAGACACTAACGTACACACACTTACTAATCAACCAAAACAAGAAACAGAAGTAAAACCGAGTCAGGTTTGTTGCCACTCGCATAATCAAATGCAAACACAGAATGTATAAAAATGAAAGATTTCAAAGCGAAGTTTAATAATCTCAAAATACATGGACATTATCCACTTTGCTATTAATGTGTTTATTCTTCCTAATAAGAAATATACTGCGCAATATTCATAGGGAATGGACATAGTATATATATATATATATATATATATATATATATATATATATATATATATATATATATATGCGTATATATATATATATATATATATATATATATATATATATATACATGTATATAAATATATTTTGAATTTACCTTGAGATTCTCTTTCATATTCGGTATAATCGATTTAGTGATTCAATTTGAATTTCTCAAGTTTTAATCCTATTTTCAGATGCGATTTAAGTATCCTTCTTTGCAGGTGATTGGCCAGTTAAATCACAATAAGCTCGTTTTCTCGACCTCCGAAGTTGATGGATAAAATTCGTCGAAACCTTGCAAGTTGTCTTGTAAAACTTTTATTTGGTTTCGACGTGAAATGCTATAAAGTACGTTATGTAAAACTAATCATTTAAATATGCTTATCGATAGTTGTTCTATGCAGTAGGTTCAAACCTCGCCTAAATCAAATGGTTTGAAATTAAACTGGTTAAATTATGTGAGTGTGTGTGCGTGTGGATTGGTTTCCATTTGTGTGTATGTGTATGTTAAATAGCGCTGGCATTTCATGTTTCCGTTTTGTTGTTGTTGTGTAATGTCTGTTTAAACCAAACTAATCTTTTAGTCAGTGGAATTTCTGTTTACATCACGTTTAAGTTTTTTTGGCACAATTTACGAGTACATTCACAAGCGTATTTCTTTTGACACTTTCAAATTAATGGCGAAATTTAATTTTCTTATATTCTATCGTATGTTTGAAGCTGGTCAATCAAAATGTCTGGTCGCTAAATCCTTGTGAAGAACTAATAATCGCAGCACTAAATCTGCATAGATGGCCATTATTGCCTTTGAAATTGCCTTACATGTTCTAGATGAACTGACGCATTTTATTCAAAATTTACGTGCGTGAAGTTTTTCTACTACATAATTGCTGATTTATATTTACACAATACTTATATATATATATACTTGCCTTATATATATATATATATACTCTTATATATATATATAAATTTATAAAGTATTTGTATATATGTTGTCATTATAAGTTAAGCATTGCATATGATAGCGAGTGTAATTTATCATGCGCACCGCCTCTGTAATTACTGGCCACTTATTAAACACTTCGCAGAATTCCAAACTAAGGAAACGTGCTACAGAATCGTGGAACTGAACCTCTTCGTCACCTAAGCCCCAATCTAATTTTCGGTTAAACATAAAATTATGTTCTTCTGGTCACTCTTGCATTCACCTGGAGCCTATTTTACATTTCTCTTGATCTTAAGATACAACGGGCAACCCAAGATCACTGAGTAGATAACTCCGCGTCCAAATAAAGCTCATCTGTATTTCTAAGCTCAACACCTATAATTTTCATTATAATTTAAAATTCCATTAGACAAAAACAAATGAAATACACTTTAAAAATTCACGGCAGAACTATTTTATTAGATATTTATACCAAGGCCACTGAGCTACAATCATTGCCCCAAATTTATCAAATACACCCTTGATAACAACATTCGAAGGTAAGTGGTCAAAGTTTTTAAAAACGAAGAACCATAGCAATATGTAGTCGCAGCAGAATGAAGAAATTGATTGTGTAATTTAGTGAAACGTAGTCAACAATTAATATTGGGAATGAAACAATAGTGGTAAGATCGCTTGGATTGATTTTGAACACAGCATTAGCTAATGGCAGGAAAAAAATTACAAAAGACAGAGACTGAAACTAGTACCTGCAAAAGGTAGAGAATACTGAATTAAGATGATCTTGCCAGTGATCGTAGAAAAGTACTACTGGTGTATCAATTTCTTACTGTTCTATTCTTTTAAGTTATATTCTTTTACTGTTATCTTACTTAATCTATTAATTTACGGCACTTAGTTAGTTGATTGCATTTTAAGTGACTTCTACCTTAATTATCTATGTCCTTATAAATTATACTAATTTATTAGGTAATTTTCTTAACTTTCTTATCTGATGATCATTTATTTCCTTGTATATCTTAATTAAACTTCTTCTTTAGAAAAAATTTGATCATTTGCCCCGACGGCTTTTGATTGATTTTGCATTCCACTTATCCTTGAATATCATCCTTCTATAGCATAATTTGCAGTAACACGATTAAAAGAAGCACTACGATGCGTGTAAAGGGTAAAGTAGCATCTAGTGACTGCATTTTCAATTCCATGGAAGTGCATGCACACTAATTACATTTTGCTGAATACCTTTGCAAATAAACGCACGCATGCACAAGAGCGATGTTCGATGGAATGACCATGGCTATTACGAAATTAGCCAGTAATTAGAATAAATCGAGTAGTATGAGTGAAATTTCACACATGCATTGCTTTTTTCCTTTAAATTTTATCACATGCCTAAAAGTGTTACTACTGAGGATGTATTTAATTTATTTAACTCTATGAGGACATCATCAATTATGTCATTTAAACAATAACTGATTACGCGGGTGGTGGTAACAATTCTTTAAATCAAGTATGCAATATTGAAGTAAAAATCAATCTCATTGTATTTAACGTTAGTTGGAATTTGTGAGACTAAACAGTCAAAAGTATAAATCAAATGATTAAGGGAAGTAACATACTTCCTTTATTAATTTGTACGCAAGATGTTTGATGATAGCGACAAAGGTATCCGAAATATGTCCATATAGCAATGAACTGAGAAACATCCTGTGTTAGTCAAAACATAGATCAAGTTATTGTGTAACATTCAGTTTCGCAATATTTTTGAGTTAAGCAATGAAGGAGTGTGGATATTAGGATGTCCAATCTGTGAGTCTCATTTTCATAATTAAACGAACATTGATTGCGCTGGCGGTGAAAAAATTTACTATAATCAAGGTTGCGATCTTGACATAAGCACCTGACCCATTAATTACTTACATTTTTTCAGTATAAACTAAGAATTATGCAGTGCGGAAATGGCAGTTCATCCCGTAGACCGGTTTCGTCCTTATTGGGAACTCATCATGTAATGGCCAGAATTTGCCTCGGACAGGACTCGAACCTGGGCACGTCTGCTTGGGAATCTGGTGCTCTAACCACTGAGCCACCCTGCCGCACACTACACTACACAGGATTTCCA
This sequence comes from Eudiplozoon nipponicum, assembly GCA_029291075.1. NCBI lineage: Eukaryota > Metazoa > Platyhelminthes > Monogenea > Mazocraeidea > Diplozoidae > Eudiplozoon > Eudiplozoon nipponicum. Next base: position 210,704 of record JAQBSW010000343.1, read on the forward strand.
ATTATATACTAATTAATGTAACTCGGTTAGCTTTTTCTCTTTTAGTTGAAGCTCATATGGCATCCATTAAGACCCAATTTTCAACTAATCAAATAGAAATATATTGATGTTTTGACATTACATTCCGATGAATTCTTACAGGTTTATTTAATTTTGAATCGTTTAAAAATTAAATGCCTTGCAATAGTGACCGAACTATATTATTTGCATTCTAGTTATTTATTTCCCAATAAATTGCAAAATCCGTAGTTAGAGTAATCTTCAAACATGCAAACAGACAAGCAGACTGACCGGAGAATCGATAGATATAATGTTCGAAAGGTAGAATAGAGGATTGAATGATATCTATGTACAATGCCGTACAGGATAATAGAAAGAATCAAGTCTTGAACGATGGATAACTTGACAAATAAACAGAAGACGGGCAGGCAGACACTCGAATATTCGGAATTGCCCAAATTAGTTCAAAGATGTCCTGAAGGTTATACCTAATTGAATATGAACAAAAGGTATAAACTCATGTACACATGCGCTCCTTATCTTCACGAGTCTCAACACTAGCAGTCTGTAATTCAACCTTCACCTAGTACCTAACTGTTCCCCCATTTCGTGACTAAATATACAGAGATAGAGAGGCGTGGTACCAATGTCTAACGGTGAGTCGCCAATAAGCATGAAGCCAATGTGTACATGAAATGATGCCTTTTTCATGGAGAATTTGGAAAACCCTTCTGGTTCTATTTGAACCAATGTGCTCTTAAGTACGCAATACATAATAAACAATTGCATAAATAGACGATCTACGCAAGAAGGAAGGTATACACAGACAGACCTACATACCTACCGAGGGACAGACTGAATGATAGTTAAACGATGGTTCGTTTATCCACGGACTTAAGAAATTAAAATTCACAATGACATATGGATGGATGAATTAATTGGAATATGAGAATATTGAAGGATTTATATATATACACACACATAAATATATATACGTATATATATATGTATAGGTAGATTGGTATATAGGTATATATAAATAAAAATATATAAAGCATTGTATTCCTTGGTAGATCGATAGATGGCTTGATAACTCCATTAATTGATCGCTATTTTGAGAAAATATGTAGTAGAATGGTATAAAATATAATTAACAAATCAATATTTGCTACTTTTCACTCGGCATGCAGACGAATTGTTACTTCTTTCTTTTCTTAATTAGTTCATCTGTCGATCGATATTTAAATGGATAGATACTTCCATGTATCATTAGATAGATAATGTAAGTCTTCTGCATTTTTTAATATTTATCCTCCTCTTTTACTTTTTTTTCTTACTTGGATCTTCTTTTGTGTTTATACTTGCGAGATAAATGTAGAGCATGTGAGAATAAGATCAATTTATCACGAGTGAAGGCTTAGCACATTTTCCGGAATTCTACGTAATTCAATTAAGATCAACAACGTGTGAGCGATCACCCAAGACGGTAAAGCAAACACTGCGTCTTGTCTTCACTTCATGCGGATGTTTTTACATTTCTAGATTCACTTTTAAGTATCGGAAGTTGCGCAGACTCACGTGTGTACACAGTGCGCGTCTGTTTTGGCTTTGAGTGCAAAGTGTTTTAGAGTTAGTTTTTGTGTGTGCTATTTCTGCGTTGCTGATTTGTGCTCAAATCTCGTGAATTTAATTACGTTTTTAATTGAATTTTGTTTAATGCTGACTGCAAATAATGGTGTTAACGCCCCAGCATTAAAATTTTCACATATACTTCGTTTCTCATTTCGGTTGTACGATTTTTCAATTAGAGTTATAATTGAGAGACGCAGAATATATTCAGGTGATTGATTAAATGGTACCTACAATAGCTATTATAAGAGAAGTATTTGATGGCATTGACGTCTGAAATATTACTTCCAGCGAAATCTACCGTATAAGAAATGCGAAATAAGCTTCAAATAGAATACTATTTGTACCAAATTATAATTTTTACGTTGATTGCATGCATTTCCCCAATATTACAGACATAAATAAAAACATAAATATATGTTAAAATAAATAACATGCACGCATACATAAATCCTTACAAAAAGCATACATACATACATACATTCATACATGCATACATACATACATATATACATGCATTCATACATACATACATACATACATGCATAAATAAATGCATTATACATGTAAAATTACATACTTATATAGATAAATCAAAAATAAATAGATACATACATACATACACACATACATACATCATACATATACACATACAAACATACACACATACACACATACAAACATACAAACATACATACACACATACACACATACATAAATGCATACATATAAACAAACATACACACATACAAACATAGATACATACATAAATACATACATAAATACATACATACATACATACATACATACATACATACATACATACATACATACATACATACATACATACATACATACATACATACATACATACATATATACATGCATAAATACATACATAAATACATGCATGTATACATACATACATACATACACATATACATATATACATACATACATACAGACATACAGACATACATTCATACATACATTTATACATAATCTAGTTAATCAAATTAAAATTTCCATCATGTTACGAAGTGGAAATGATCTAAGTTACATTAAAGAAATGCATAAATTGCTTGCCATGATTCAATCTATCTAATACTTCATTTATGAGTCGTACATACGTTTCGGGATTTACGCGCGTACTATACAAGTATATTTCTCTATGTAATGCCTTAGTATATTTTCTGTTAGAACTGACAAGGAAATTATCGTACTTCAAAGACAAAAAAATATTCTAAAAACTCTTAACCTCTGCACTAAACTCCTCAACCAAAAATAGAAAATAAAGCCGCTAGACACATCAAAATGGTATGAGATTTCATGCAATGTCTGAACGCTCAGGCGCGAAATTAAGGTAAGAAGAGGGTAACATAGAACCGAATGCAAAAATGAACATGTTAATAAATCATATCTTACGCGTTGTAAAGTAGAAACAGGAAACAACTAACTGGGATGGTTGTAGATTCGAATCAATATGTGATCGTAATTGACTGAAAAGTTTCTCAAGAGAATCCTGCGCAATTAGACGGAGAGATGACATCATGAGTGGCACAAACGATGGAAAATCACTTGGTTCGATTTGGAATGCAGCACAAAATAATGGTAGGAAGTGAAATTTACACAAATCCGAATAGGAAATTCGCACAAGCAATAATGTAAGAGTTTTGGATTACTAAAGTTACAGAAAGCTAAGAATGATTAATTAACGATATCGTAATTTATTTTCGAGTTAACTTTTAGTTTCATTCTTTATTCACTGTTGTCTAACAGTATCCATTAACATAAGTTCCTTATGTAGTGGAGCACATTTTAATTAACTTAAGCAGCAAATTTTCTTAACAATATTAAACGTGTGTCGTTTCGTGTCTCGTCAGCGGAAAAAACGGACAGTACTTGAATAAACCACAGTAAGGTCGAAACTGGTCTATAGGACGATTTTCCATTCCTACCTTTTGCAATTTTAGTTTTCTCTTGCACCATTTATGTAATCAAATTCTTTCCATGCGGTTTTAAATCAATATAACTTCACCAAATGACTTTGTTTCTGTTGTAAACTGACAGACCGGAGCAGACTACTTAGAACATCAGGATATTAGAGGTTCTAAATATGTTTCACAAAAAGAAAACCAAAGAAGAATACTTAAGTTGGTAAATGAATTCAAAATACGAATAAACTCGGCACATATGGCTCACAGGAAAGAATATCAGACTCAGAATGGGAAGTGCTCTGGTTCGAGTCCTGTTCGCTGCATATTCTGGACAGAAATTGAAGACTTTACAATTTGGTCAAAATCGGTATACACTATTAAATTCCGTTGTTACCTGATGCAATGTTCGGTTTATATTGCTTATATATATATATATATATATATATATATATATATATATATATATGTGTGTGTGTGTGTGTTTGTGTGTGTATATATCGTTTGCTAATTTATGATGCATTTTTAGTATCTGCCATCTATGCCTTCTTTAATTTTGCGCAAATTTAATTTCATTTCATATGCGTTATCCCGGAGATAAAATCGAACTCATGACTGGTATCAACTTGTCGATGCTACGGTGGCGTTGAGGCTTTGTTCTACTTTCTCATGAGGAGGAACTGTTGCGCTGGTACAGCTAAATATTTTGCATGCCGTTGAATTGGTGGTCTTGTGGCTATTCATAATCTAGCTAGGCTCTCCTTATACATTAATTGTTTTTGTACTTAATTATATGCAAAACGTAAAATCAACAGTGATCCGTATTTGCATAATTTCCTATCTTCCTATCCAACATTTGTATTATATTTGAAATGTCCCGGTGTATTTATGTAGTATATATAATTTTGCGTGAATAAAATAATTCTCAAAGAATATATATATATATATATATATATATATAACTATATATATATATATATATATATATATGAGGATAAAATTATAGTGATTAAAACATTCTCAAATAAAGAGGTTTTCATTATAAAATTCAATTTATTTATTGGCAATTATTACTACTTTTATTTTGATGCATTGGTGCTCGTCACTTGAAAGGAGAACGAAAAGGATAAGACTAACTTATACATCACCAATTTGCCGAAAGCATGGACGACTAAGGACAGTGACAAACTGCAGCTTTTATTTGAGAAGTTTGGACCAATTCAATCGGCGTTCGTTATGGTGGAGAAGTCAAACAGCAAAAATCCAGGTGAGTTCGGCAAAGGCAACAGCAGAAATATTGATTGATCAAGTCGTTGTTAAAGTGATCTTACTGCTCTTACTCGTGGCGATTGCGTAAATGAGTTGCTCAAACTGCAGCGGCTACTTGCATCTGATAATTTGAAACTGCATTAAACCTAAATATTTGTACAAGAAAATTGCCTTGATTCCGGATTCGTAAAATGTTTATGCTCAACGGAAATATTCGCTTTAGTTAAGGTTAAGCGGAATGTTCTATCTGTAAAAGTTGAGTCGAAGACCGTTTTAGAATTTTTCGTGCGATTCATCAAATCCTTACTGTCACAGTTACTGAGAGTGGCCATCGCATTTCCGCTGACAGAAATGTGGCTCAACAGTGATAACCTTCCATGCATTAATATAAGCAAGCATTAATTTTAGTATGTAGTTATGAATGTGTATTTGTACGCATGGATGTATTTACCTTTATATATATAGGGCTTATAATACGTTGCTACAATTTAGCCCCATAATAAATAACGAAGATATGTGAGAAATATTTAATGTATTTTTAGATACTGCCTGTAGCGGAGAACTAATATATATGAATTTGTATATTAGTTGTTGCGCACCTGGTACCAAATAAGTTCAATTACGTCCAGAAGGATAAACCAAAGATGGCATGCACTGAAAGTATAATCTCAGGTACACATTCGTTTAGTGCTTACTGGCGACTCATCAGTCTGAGCCGGTATTACGCCCTATACCCACTTCGTATTTGGGTGAGGAATGTGGGGGAATAGGACGATACAATCTCCTATACGAATGTGTAAACCTGCACTAGTGAAGCTAACTTCATATAAAGTCTTCAACAACGCAACTTTAAAGCTTTCTCGCACTATATAATATATATATATACCGAGTCTGTAAAAGGTACCAACACTATGGCTATTGTGTCAGTACCTGATGCCAACATTATGTTACCGAAAAGCTACATGTTGCCAACATTATGATTGCTGATTCGGTACATGATACCATCCCATTTGATTTCAGTGTAAGTTAAAGTTCACAAAAAAATCAGAATTACAATCATTTGTGAACACCTGCTACTCCAGAAAGTGTCCTTGGTACTAGAATTTTGCAATTAGGTGAAAGAATCTCGAATAGCGTCTTGTTTCGCCCCAATATTTTAGAGTTTGTGTAGGTGACTGCGTCTGTAAGTCTCTCTAAAGTATTTGTCGAATATTTTTGTTTTTAAATGCAATTTGTTTATCCACATACGAAGCCTTATGGATAAACAAATTGCAGCCGGATTTATGCAAGCAGAAGAAGAATGTACAGGCGTTGAGCTTGAACTGGATGGGACGCACGCAATTGATTGGTTTCCGTTTTCACACTCTCTCTATGTTCACATATTTCTATCTTGTTTTGCTTTCCAATTTGTATATAAAGATATGTTCTTTAGTAGATATTTGAGAGAACAATGCGAAAGAAACTTTTCTTATATCTGATAAAATTTCATTTTGTTTTTGCACACAGGAAGGGTACAATGAAATGTGATATGATTGGCTGGTACAATCTCTTATCTGAATGTGTGTTCATGTGGTAAATATTTAACTACGCCCTAAATCCACAATATATTTGCACAAGAACTATTGAACAATTGGACGGCACAATCTCCTATACGAATGTCTATTCAAGCAGTAATGGTGTTGTTTTCATGCTAAGTCATCGAAAGGGCGACTATGTATATAATTTAATTCAAGGTTTTGATTATGATATAAACATTATTCTCATTATACATATACATTTGGCAGTATAATCAATGTTTCGTGTGATATAGTTAAGAAAAGTCATCATGTAGACCAGTTTCGTGCTTATTGAGATCTCTACATGTACTGTCCAGAATGTGCCCAAAAACAGGGTTTAAACTTTGGCACTTTGCTTTGAATTCTGTGAATTTAACCACGGAGCCACCCTTAACAAGTTGCACAACGAGTTTGATACACGAAAAGTTGTGCGAGTTGTCAAAACCGATCAGTTTCCACTTGCATCTCAAATGCTAATCGCTTACAGGTTTCAATGCAGATGTAACAGCAGTTACATATGCGCGATTAAAGCAGCTGATCAGCCGTGTCAATCAATAATTGTTACAGAAACTTACAAGCAATGACCTAGCGCGAGTGTGGAATACGGCTCTAATAGATTGCATAATCGATGCAGGCCATAAATTTGATGAAATAAATTCTTCAATACTTTTCAGGGCAAATTGAAAAAGGCTTATGTCACTTGCAACAAAAAAGCAAACGCCTGATCTGAGCGTATAGGAAAATCGCCCACGTTGTAACAATCTTGAGAGGCTCATTATTAGGAGAATTGAAATGGCAGTAACGAACGAATCATAACTAAATTAGTCCGAATCAGGAATAAAATCCGGACCTAGATTTATAACGCCGTAGCTATCAGCAGTATGAACATAACACGTGAAGGAAAGTGTCTCCAGACAAAAATTAAACAATTCGAAAATATGTTGAATAAATGGTAGGGCTACAAAATAAATATTCCTCACCATTTGGGTTATCGGAAATAAAACATTTTCAGAAGGTAAAAGTAGACGCACAAATGAAATAAAACCACTAACAAAGGTCAAACGGAGCAATATCTTTATCGAAGCAGGCAAATATCAAATTATCTAAGTTCGTTATCATTAGCAAAATGATTTCAAACAGAAGCTAGAGACAACGTTGGCTTACGTAAGTCGATCACAACAAAATTACAGAAAAATTGTCGTAGCAAGCAGAATGTAAAACAGATGGTCATAATAAAAATAAAGCATACAGTTGCATGCATACATACATACATACATATATGCATACATACATACATACATGCATGCATACATATATACATACATGCATGCATACATACATACATACATACATACATACATACATACATACATAAATACATACATAAATACATAGATACATACATACATACATACATATATACATACATACATACATAAATACATACATAAATACATACATACATAAATACATACATAAATACATACATGCATACATACATACATACGTAAATACATACATACGTGAATGCATACATACATACATACATACATACATACATACATACATACATACATACATACATACATACATACATACATACATACATACATACATACATACATACATACATACATACATACATACATACATACATACATACATACATACATACATACATACATACATACATACATACATACATACATACATACATACATACATACATACATACATACATACATACATACATACATACATACATACATACATACATACATACATACATACATACATACATACATACATACATACATACATACATACATACATACATACATACATACATACATACATACATACATACATACATACAT
>JAQBSW010000344.1:0-218780 GCA_029291075.1 Eudiplozoon nipponicum
ACCAAGGGCAGCATGAACGGAAAGTATATGTTAGATTATTCTGATTGTTGCTATTGTTTCTCTAGGATTTTATTTGATCAGATATGACGGGCGTATATGTTGGAGCAAACATCAGCTATACGTTATTTGAACGTTTTTCAACGTTTGTTCGTTTTTCGTCAAAATGGATCCAAGATCTACTTTCAGACTGCACAAAAGTTCTCGTCTAATAGCCCGAAAACCATTATTATTAACCGAGCTAGCAGAAATTTGGTACCCAGATTCGAGAATAATCACAGACTTTATAGAGACCCATTGGATGATTATACAGGAGCATACGTGACCACATACATTAGAATCTGCCAGGGAGTGCATGAATTTCGTTTACGCATCTTATTCTCGGTCGGACCTCTCTGAATTGATCTAGTTTGCTTCCATCGCTCTTCACAAGTCCTGAGTATAAAAGTAGTGATATCTTTGATGCAGCCCAGAGAAACTTATACCACGATGATATTACCCCAACGGCTGTCTTCTTTTCATTTAGGAGGAATTCGTACCGCCAGATTGCGGCACTTATCGGGCACATCCTGATAAAGCTATATTTCTCAGAACTTGAAAATTCAGATTTGTGGACACCGATTCCAGGAGCATTGTCATTATCCTTGAGGCCTCAATTCTGCTATCTTATCACAGTTGGAGTTCTGATATCCTTTTCGCAACAGAACCAAGGAGTCACTTCGGTTATAACCACACCATTTCCGAATGTAAAGTATTGATTGATTTAAGAACTGATTGACGTGCTGCGCTTAAAAAACTGCGGACGCTCTTAGTTTTGCAACAAAAACTGCTGATATATAGGTTCTCAGTATACAATTGAAGGAGCTTTGATGCTGCATCAGCATATGTTGCATGTTAAAGAGCTTTGGTACTAGATAAGAGCATCGCATTTCGGGCTTCTACGTCGGAACTCCAGTTGATGCGTTTTTAAAATTTTCCTTAGCCTTATTGATTTTGTTTGGTACTCTATCTTCTGTAGCTACAAGTCAACCAGCAGAATCACGAGCGTCCCTGAAGGTGTTCTACACGTTTGTATCCGTCTGAAGTGTGTAGAATTTCGGACGCAATAGAATTGACTGCAATGAGCGCGATTTAAATCTGTTTCTGGCGGACAGTTCCATTTATTGAACTAGTAGAGAATGTCTCGTTCGTTCTTGATTTATGAACAGAAAAAGTAGTACAGGCCCAACTCAATTAGTTGGTTTTATAACGATCTGATATTTGATACTTTGTATATGGAATTGTGTTGTACAAATAATTGAAACTGATGTTACAATAAAGACTGCCCTCATAGCGTAATATTTTACGGAAATTAAATTATATATTGATTTTCTCACATGATAAACTGGTCTTGCGTTTTCTAATCAATGCCTATTATAGGGCTATCTGCTGTCAAAGGTATGAATTTTAAATTTGAAAATATTATGTACCTGCTAGAATTTTCTTAATGACATGATTGCGTGAAAAATATAGCTATTCGACATGACTTTTATTTCGCAAGCTGGATTCGAATGCTAAGATTGAAAAAAGTAATGTTATCTTGATTGTTTTTATTTTAATTGTGTCGCAAACGTCATGAGAGTAAATTAATAAAGATTTGTTGTGTTCCATTTTAAGACGATTCCCTTCTGAGTTATACGGCCAATTTATTTGGATATGAATAAAATACGATTCTGTAGATAATACGGATGAGAATAACTTGAAGCCACCATGTACTACACGTGAGCAGTTTTTCAAAAATTAATATATATTTTTAAATGTTAGATCTTAAAGTTTGCTTTGTTTGCACCTTTGTCCGCTATTATATGATTTTAGGTAGACTGCGCTTTTGAAAATTATTGAAATCTGTTCCGAATGTGTTTTGCTATTTAGTGTCATTTAAATTAAATATTTAAACCTCCTGCATTCGTTAGCATGCTTCTTTTTGTGCTTCGAAGTCTATAATTGTTAACTGTGATTTCATTGTAATATATTCCTTAAAAGGAAATTACGTTTGCGTAGTGCTGCCATCTTTCGAGCTGGTACCACAATTGACGGTTGCGGGGCAATTCATAGCATTTGCAGATCGGTAAAATTTTGATCCTTTTACATTTCCACTTGCACAGCTTGTTTGTTTAATTGATCGATTTGTTCCCACTTGTCCCGTGATTCTGAAGCAGCCTTTGCACTGCTTGTGTGGAAATGTTTTTAAATTAATATTTTCGAATTAACTAAGATTACCTTGAAGCGTTAAGCATAGGTTCAATGATCGTCCTCAGATCTTTCCTGAGCCAGAGCTAACGCGTTCTTTTTTACAATAATTTTACAAGTCTTCTTTTTGCCACAATGGAAGCACGTGGGTGTTGGGATTAGTTAAGGTATATCAAATAACTATGCATATAAAATTAGATGGGCGTTTATCTCTATTTCGCAATTTGACTATGAAAAATAATATCAACCCCCACACAATCGACGACTGTTTCGTGGTTTAACTTATACACCTGTGAGGAAAGCGACAAGTTTATTTTAATGACCGCATAGAAAAAATGCGGCCGACATTTACTGTAAAGTACAACAGAGGCGAATAAACTAAATTTGACAGCCAAATGTTTGATTTTCCGTACTGCATGCATTGCGATAACCAGTTTGTTGTTGTGATTTGTTGATGACATTGTGTGTTTGGTCGTGTCAGTATGTACGACTACAGTTCGTTTTTCCGTTGTGTTGATTATTAGTATCGGTGTTTAACGCAAGTTCGCCAAATTGATTTAAATAGATGTCCCAACTATGTTGCTTTTTCCTTTGAGGACTCCCATCTTTATTCGACGAGTAAACTTGGTTGAAAAATTTCCTTTTAAATTTCAGTGACAAAAGCTTTCATTTCTTGCGGCGCATGTGGCCATTATGTCGTTGCTCTATTACCTTTGCAATTGTCCACTTTCTTACATTAAATAGTGACTAACTTTAGCATGAATTTTACTTTGTAGCAGTAATGCAAATGTGCCATTAAATGGCAAGCTTAGAGTTAAGTATTGTGCGGCACAAAAGCGGCGGAATAATTAAAAGGCGTCCAGTCAGATTTAGCTGGTGAACAAGGTCATTAATATGCTAGACGTTAAAGACTTCGCCTTTAATCAAAGTCATGGATCTGTTTTTTCTCGAAAAAGAGTGAAAAACTAGAGCATTGTAGGGTAAATTTGAAAATTATGCAGCGCATTTGCTTTTAAAATTTTTTTATCTGTATATTACTTTAGAATCATCATCATCATGTCCAGCCACAAAAAAGTCAAGTGACTAATGTTTCACTGCCATATAACCACAAGGAGTGAAAAATAGTATATAAGTGAATTTAGAAAAATTATTATTGAGATTTACGAGTGAGAGAGAAGGAATACCTTGCTATTATGAGTAAATTTATCAGGATAACTCACAGAAATGAGGCAAACTAAACCTCTCCACATCACCATTATGGCCAAGTTAGCATTCGGGCAAGGCGACATCAGCAAATCATCTTCCTTGCGGATTTCACTGTATCACGTCATAAACAAACCAAACCTCGCAGCTAACTTTGCCCTACTAAGAAAAGAAAGTTACGAAGATTATTCCACTAGACATCTGCAACAAGATCGCCACTGAGCTCGATTCGATGCCATATCGCTAAGGGTTTTAACCAAGAACTATGACGCGCACGGGGAACCCATCCTGGCAGACGAGTGTGTCCTATACTACCCAATTTGGATGTAAGTGACTTCAATTGTTTCTGCCATGTCAAAATCTGCCCACCTTGTTTCTTACGCTAATTTGGTGCTGGATGAGAGAACAGAGTTCTACTGGCCAATCTAAGTGCGGGCATACGCAAAACGTGACCAAGCCAACGAAGTTGATGGAGCCTTATTTGTTTTTCTAACGACGAGCACTTATTGTCAGATCCAAAAATATGTCTACGGATGTCAACGTTAGTTATTCGTTGTTGGCAACCAACATGTGCTATACTTCTCAAACAACGATGATCGAAGGTATGGTACAAAAACAAATCTACTGGATCTTTATTTGCAAATCAATTATTTGTTTTTGTACTATATCGAGAAGACGAGCAAGAGGGGCCAAAAGTCTGCCGTTTGTCTACTTCGGCACTAAGAAGTGACGTCGCCTTTCTAAATAACCAATAAAGCTTGTAAATATTATCGTGGATATCGTCTAAAGTGGCCACAGTTTTTTGGGTGCTGTTTGTTTTTTACTGTGGCTAATTTGCGTTAAAATATTCAGGGCAGTTGGCTAGGGCTCGCATAGTAACCATACTCGACATTTCTTTTTCAAGTTCATACGTTGTCAAAATAAATGAAATTCAAACAAATCAGTTTTTATGTTAAATATCGTCGTGTTATCAATGTTTATGCAATTTGTATTGATTTCCTACTCGTTTGCTTCGTTCATTTCGATTTGCATTTAAAGTTACTCTGTCGTTTAAATTAGGCTTCGATTAAATTCCAGTTACTGTCATTAGCATATTGAACTGAGTGGAATGATAGTGATATGAAAAGCCATCTGAAGCTTTACAATGTGGCATTTATGACATTGCTACCAATTTTTTTGTTGGTCCGTTTGTTAATCCTTTAAATAATTGTTGAAATAGATTCTTGGCATTTTTGGTTTTTTAGGTCAAGCTGACCCAGCACACTTTCCTACTGTCAGAATAACGTATTTGTCCTCAATTCGAATGATTCCCACATGGATACATCTTTCATTAAAAGGAATGCATGTATGCTCTAAATTGAACATTGTTTAATGCAGTACAAATCTTCGTGATCTGCTCATCAACATATTAAAAAAGGTAATATAACCGGACTTATGGTTATGATAAATAAAATGACCAACCGCACAAAAGCAAAACTACCATCAGTCCCACGCACTGACGCGTCTCGACTGCCTCAGATCAGGATGGCAAACTTACTGACGGATTAAACGGCAATACATATATAATGAGAGTTATGGCTCTTAGTCCTAGTAGTCTCGCATACACTTTTTCGTCAGAAGTATTTATGTATTAATTTATGCATGTGTGGTGGTATTTATATATGTTTGTCTGTTTGCATGCGTCTATGTTATAACCTTTTAGTGACGAGGTGAAAATTAGAATCGCAGAAACCAGAGTAGCTTTCTCCTGATGAGTCTTGAGGGTCGGTTATAGAAATCCGGCTTCTACAGACAACTGCATATCAATTTCTGCCTCTTTCCACTTACTTTCCTTTTCTCAATCTAACAATAGATGCTATGCATATGGCGAATGTTGATCGAATCACTGAGCCCATCATCTTAATTCCAAGTATCGAAAAACAATTCGATTGAACTACCATTCGTTAAATCTAGGTATGTTTTCACGTTAGCCAAATTAATGTGCGAACATAAAAATAAAGTCATCAAGAATTTCAGGCACGTGCGCTGAATGAATTAGAAATGAAAATGTGTTTTATCCAAAACTAGAACTCAGGAGCCTATGAGTATTTTCGAATTGGATGCATCATCGTTTCTACGCGTTATTGGTTTCGCGCCTGTGCCACCACAAGGAACGTGCTCAAACTGGAAATCTGGATGCCAGTGTTGTCCTTAACTCATAAGATAAAGTTTTTTGACTAAATAGATCTTTTTTTACGGCACGCTTAAATACGTCCAACAAAATTAATGTTAGAAACCTCCTACCGATTACAGCGCAGATGAAAGCAAAGACGCGTTCCGCTCCTATATAAATTGTCTATATAACGCAGCAGTTAGTTATAGATTGCTTTTTTGGATACGCATGTCAATTTGTACCATGATCTTATCCGTCGTAGGTTTGAGCTCATTTCTAGTTAAAATATAAAAATCTAAAATCGGTGTTAACTGGTGATGATAGTGAATGTTCTAACGTATCGTGGATGAAGTTAAGATCTACTATACACAAAGCGGGTACTTCATTTTTTAATTGTTGGTAACCGTAAAATTAGTGTTTTTGGGATTCTTGAAACAAGGCGCCAAAATTCTACTAGTTCGGCTTATAATAATACTCGTAGAGCTGTTATACTGCTACTTAATTCCGACCAGAAAGTTGGTTTTTACATCCTCATGCCTAGAAAGACTGAAGAGATTGAAGAAGCGTTCGCTTCAAATAACAGCAATTGTATGTTTATACTTACTCACGCGAAATATCTTGGAAAATTAAATTTGCAAAATGTTTACTGAGTGTAACAATAATTTAATAACCGATAAAATGTATCGTTTTGTTATGTTGTTTGAACACTTGAAAGACTTAGACACCTACATTAATTAATTTTTCACAATTTTCCGGCATCAGAATGTAGAGCGCTTAACTCGTATGACGATCAGAGTCGGTAAAAGAACAACGCAATCTTAGCTTTGAAAAATTGCAATACTGCGGACTACGGTGATCTACTTCTGACCCTTCTTAACGATAGTAGTGCCATAATGCGTAGGGTGTTGACTAATTTTCTTAACATATGAAATAAAGCAAGTTTAATTCGTGTGATAATCATCGTGGTATAAGTTTAACGCCAGTTGCATGTAGATAGTTTGATTTTACGCCGTCTCAACTCGCCGCGTGTATCACACGAAGATAATAAACTGGATTCCGGCTAGTATGGGCTGTATAGATAATACTTTTACATCAGTGAAAGTATTTGAAAAGCTACATGGATTTCGCTGTTCCATAATCAAGCCATTTCTAGATTTCAAGTGTTTATTTGATTAAGTTGATCGAAATGTTCTATTCCATATTCTGCCACTAAATAGTAAACTGTTATTCGCGTTATCGACACAAATGTTGACTTCACCTATGTAGGTATTGTCGTTTATGCGGATTCCATCAGAATTTCTTTTTAGTGTGTCATCCAGTCGAGACTTAATTATCCCTATTTCCGTACTAAAAGTATTAATTTATGCAGTTACTACTCCCTAAGTTTTCCAATCCGTCAGAAGCCATATCATTTTACTCAACACAAATTCTTTCTTTTTAGTCAATTATAGAATTTTGCTCGTATTAATTGCACCCATTTAGTAAAATTACAAATACTTATTGTTTTCTTTTCACTTCTGCGGCTCGAAGTCTGCTTTCATCATTGTGTTTACTGCTTCATCATAATACGTTCACTTCTGCGATAAGTTTCTGTTGAATTCATGCCAGCCATAGATAGGATTCTTGGTACGTTCTCGATTTCATAGGTGGTTATTGCTACAACTTCCCCCCTTAGTAGTTGGCCTTGACACCCCACTTAAACGAACAAGTGGTCCATTGTGCTCTGCGTCCACCCTTTCAACAGGATATGGACCATCATTATTAGCCTACATTGCCATGGGCTCGACCTTCACGAAGATGACGGTCTCCGACCCTTGGACGTGTGCGTATAGGCGGTTTTTCATAGGGTTCTTGCTGTGTGGTGCCTACATATTCATTAAACTGTTTTAGGCGCTCCTGAATATCCGCTATGGTTTACGGGTTCAACTGGCAGTCTACAATGCCCTCCATAGATCATGGTTGTTGGAGTCGCCATGTGTGAATTCATCTTTATTGGTCGGGTCGTTTATGTGAATTTCCTCAAAATTTATTATTAGTGTGTCATCCAGACAAGACTTAATTATCCCTATCTCCGTGTTCGAATACACCAGAAGCCATATTATTTAACTTACCAAAAATGCTTTCTTTTTATCCATTTATTTATAGAAATTTGCTCGTATAAATCGCATCAATTTATTAAAACAATAATAAAAACTATTTATTATTTGATGTTCATTTCTACGGCTCGAAGGCTGCTTTCATTGTGCTGACTGCTTCATCATAATATGTGCGCTTTTACGAGGACTTTCTGTTAAATTCATGCAATCCTTAGATAGCACCCTTGATGCGATCTCGAACTCATAGGTAGCTAATGCTATAATAAATAGCTCAGAACGCGTTGGGATCTACAATGAATTATCAAAAACTTCACTACTGGCAATGTTTTCTGTCAAGGATGTCAACTAACCCCACTTTAATTTAGTTTTTTAATAGATGCTATCATGGACTATATCCTTCCAAAAGTTCAGTATTCAGTATCCGAAAATCTCAGAGATAAACTAGTTGATCTTAAATATACAAACTATCATCCGCCACTCATTTCAACCCTGTGGCCTCGAGCTGAAGGTCTAAACGTTGTTCACAGGTTTACATTTATTTTTTTGCTGCACCAATAAAACAAGTAATATGATTAAATATTGTTTGTTGCGGAGAACTAATATATATGCAAGTATGTATTAGGTGTTGCGAACCTAGTAACAAATTAGTTCAGTTGTGACCAGAAGGATAAACCAAAGGCAGCATGAACGGAAAGTATAATCTCATGCACATTCGTTTCGTGCTTACTGGCGACTCATCAGTAGGAGCCGGTATTACGCCCTTTAACCACTATATATTTTGGTCAAGAATGTGTCCTATTATTCCACATTCTTGACCAAAATATAGTGGTTAAAGGGCGTAATACCGGCTCCTACTGATGAGTCGCCAGTAAGCACGAAACGAATGTGCATGAGATTATACTTTCCGTTCATGCTACCTTTGGTTTATCCTTCTGGTCACAACTGAACTAATTTGTTACTAGGTTCGCAAAACCTAATACATACTTGCATATATATTAGTTCTTCGCAACAAACAGTATTTAACTGTAATATATTGAATTGAATGATGTCATGCTTACCGCGAAATGTGATAACTGATATCGATGAAGGCCAGAGTGTATGGTTTAACTGGAGTAACAGGTGTTCGGAAATTGTTGTAATTCTCAATTTGTGTGAACTTTAGCATAAATTTATATCCATCAGGTTGGTATCATGTACCGACTCGGAAACCATAGTGTTAGTATCCGGTACTCATCGATTTCAAAAAAGGTATCAGTTACTAACACAATAGCCATAGTGTTAGTATCCTTTACAGACTCGGTATATATATTATATAGTGTGAGTTAGCATTGAAGTCGCATTGTCGTTGACTTTAGATTATGTTAGCTTCACTATTGCAGGTTTACACATTCGTCTAGGAGATTGTACCGTCCTATTATTCCACATTCTTCGACCAAATATATAGTGGTTAAAGGGCGTAATGCCGGCTCCTACTGATGAGTCGCCAGTAAGCACGAAACGAATGTGCATGAGATTAAACTTTCCGTTCATGCTGCCTTTAGTTTATCCTTCTGGTCACAACTGAAGTATTATGATTGACGAGGTGTGTGTATGTGAGGATCGCGAAGGTCATTTTATTTTTTCCCAACCGCCTGTTATTGAGAAACAAGAGAATCTAACTACCTTAATGGTAAGATTTTTAACGCATCTTTTCGTGCATTTTTTGTTATATGCTATCAAAACTGGGTTCTTTAATGTCGAGGATCTGAGTCGCAATCATGCATTCGACTACCGCTGTTTGAGAAGCATAGCCAATATAGGTTAGCAAAAAGAATAATCAACGCTAACATACTCAGATATAGTTTTAGAGGACCATAAGGCGCTCGTCTTTAACAAGCAAATGTTTCGTCATAAATTGTGCTGGGTCGGACACGTTTTACGTTTGCCTTCAATTTGTTTGCCTAGTAGAGCGTCAGCTTGGCGTAAGAAGTAAGATGAACAAATTCTTACGCCGCAGATGCAGTTAAAGTCAATTTTAATTAAATTGTTTACTACAGGAATCGTTCGTCTACCAAACTGGGGTCAGCGGGCGCGTTATATTTCTTGCTTGGAAACCCTTTGTGTTTGTATTGAATCGAGCTCAGTGTCGATCTTGATGTAGATATTTAGTAGAATAATATTATTGTTAAGCTTGGTTTTTTTATTGGAATGCATTAACTGTGAGGTTTGGTATTCATTAAGAAACGATAATGTGAAAATCGCAAGGAAACTTTGTTACCGATATCGGATCAGGGGGAACATCGGATCGGTTATAAGATTATCGTTACAATCATTTAATATTTCCATTGATGCTAATTTTCTCGGACCTGTTGCGAAAATTTGTTTGAACAAACGTCAATTGTGACCTGATATGGGCGCGTCTATCACCTTTTCAGGCCTTATAGCTCAGGAAAAGATCGCCTTGCAGACAGCTTAATTTGACGTCCTATATATCTACCATATTCTGAAGTATCTGCATTATGCATAGCGAATCTTCCCTTCGTTACTAAGATCGGATATTGCTTACCATTGGAATTACCAGATTTGCTACACAACTTTATAGACATGCCTTTTAGCAGATGCAGTTGATAGGTTATTTAAACCATTTTAGAGTTTTATTCCATCAATCTTAAAATAAAATCCAAGGTTTTTAAATAAGGCATTTTAGTACTGTACCGCTGACACTGGTTATAATTCATTGTTGCAGTCAAGTGAAGAGGCCTAATTTGTTCCATCATGGATATACAGGTTATTGGGAAGTTCAGCGTGTGAGAGACTTTCATCTGTTGTTTTACGTGTTTTTGATTTTAAGTCATAGCGAAGATAGAATAGTAAAATTCTTGCCATTTTAGCTTTCTATTTGTGCTCTAAATATTTTTTTAATTAATAGCTATATGTTGTAATTTCGGCTAAATGTTTAACGTCAGTTAATAATCTACAAATAATTCAAATTTCGTTTATTATTATTATTTGAATCAAAGTTGCGATCATGATATAAATGCCTATCCCATTATGAACATACGTTTGTCAGTACAAACTAAGCATCGTTTAGTGTAGGAAAGGCAATTCATCCAATCGACAGGTTTCGGCCTTAATGAGAACTCAGGTTTATGATTATTTTTGGTGATAAAGATGTGTTATTAAGTATTTGATTATCGCGCAATTTATAGAAATGATATTTATTGTCATCGGTGTTTTTCATTTTACCAAATAATTCTTTAAAATTGCGGTATTGGTTTAAAAGTAGCATTTTGTCGCCTTGTTGTATTATTTTATCGACTTCAGTGGATCTATAAATTGCTTTTATAATATTAAACGTATTGTTGCTCCATATTATTTAATATACAAAAATAAATCTAATTCTGACATTACATTTCCATAATTTTATTTTTAGACGGCTTGCAAGCTTTTTAAAGACCACCGACAGTGATTGTATTCACCTTCTTCATTTATTAGAAGCAGTTAATTGTATTCTCGCTCTGTTGAATACAAGGGATTGCAAAGTTGTCTGTGAAACACTACTGGAGCTAGTCAATTTTGCTAACAAAAGGGTAATTTGTTTGGAAATCTTCCACCGCATCCATCAGCATATTTTTGTTCGTAATTTTGTCTTCATAAACTTTATCCTTGATAATAATATTTTGTTATGTCATTATATATGTGTAGTGCACAAAATTCATGTCTAAACGACGATCTAAATCTCCCACACGGTTGGCTCCAGTTAAGTCCATGCCAGTAAGCAAATATTAACCAGGCCGCTTCACTGTATCTCTTTACTGCTTGAGACAGATTTTCGCCCATTCAAGTGTCTCATGGTTAGTGAGAATATGGTGCATTGTGTTCAAATGACGGATATTTTGAATAATAGTATCCAACAGATAGATAGTTGGCTTACCAACCTTGCAGTTCGAGCCAACAATCGTAGTTACCTTGGTGGCCTGGCGAACATGATGTGTTACTGGCTCTCTTAAAAAAATTCCATAGGAAACACAGTGGGCGTTCGTTAATGGTTTCCGGTGGTGAGGGTAAAAAGGTCTGCCAGATATAACTGTTCAGATCGTAAGTTCTCATCATCATGTCCAGTCATACAAAAGTCAAAAGTGACTAATGTTTCACTGCTATATAACCATACGGAGTGAAAAATATTATATAAGTGAATTTAGACAAATTATTAGTGAGATTTACGAGAGTGGGAGAGAGAGAAGGAATACCTTGCTACTATGAATAAGTTTATCAGGATAACTCACAGAAATGAGGCAAACTAAACCTCTACACAACACCATTATGGCCAAGTTAGCATTTGGGCAAGGCGACTATGGCATCATTGAACAAAACAGACGCGAAAATCATTTGCAAAAGGCTTAGAATGACTTCAATTGTGGATAATGGCCAGTGAGACTTTATAATAAGCTCTGACAAATCGATCTATTTTGCTCGGGACACCGTTATGAAGCAAAATTCGCCATTACAGAATCGAAATAGACAGATTTCAGTAGATACAACTGTATTGAGCTGCAGATATTGCTGACGTATTTTAATACAGCGGCGGAGTGCTTGCATTTGTTTCATGCATCCCATTTGTAGTCCAAATCCGGTGTGATTTTGTGTAATTGACTCCTTACCTTCTCTGCGGCTCTATGTGATTATACTAGCAGTAACCATGTTTGAAGCAGCAAACATTTTATTATATTGAGGTATATTTTTGTTGTATAGAGCTTATATATATGCAATAATGTTTTAGGTATGGCATATATATTGTAAAAATTTAGTTTAAATATAACCAGATGGATATACAAGTCTGCATGAACTAAAGGTATAATCCCATGTACACATACGTTTCGTGGATTCTGTTGATTCATCAATAGTAGGGAAAGGTTTAAGAAGACCAATTGCGCATCCTGCTTGCCAAGTTACCGAGGCAATTCTTGCCGATGACCGGAATCAAAGAAATTGTTGATCAGCATTTTCGTAGGCATCTGTAACTTGACCGTGTCATTCTTTACTATAATTAATAAACAGTGGTAGGTATAGGGAAAAGGCCGAGTGAGCAGTCTGTAAATTAAACGGCCGTGCTTGTAGCCTGCATCTCGTTGTTCGTATGTGTATATTTGTTTGCACTTGATCTTTACTTATGTACGAACCTCGTTGAATAGCTTGTTGTAACAATTTAATATACTTTCGTCTTCGAGTGTATTTTTTATTGCTTAGTATATGACTCTGTCTGGTAATTACCATTGCAATCGCGAGAATAGCTAATGAATTTATCTTTTATGCTTTCACATAATGTCTTTTAGCCGAAAGCTTTCGGATTGTAATGTAAATTTTTTTGCCATTGTTACTGTTTTCTCACAAGTTTGAATGTTTCTTAATTCACTGCTGGAAAATATTTAAAATATAAATATTGTTTTCAGATTTGAATTAAATATAAATATCAAAATTTTCGTTTGTTATGATATTCAACCGGTAAAGATTATGTCGTTGAATTTTACAAATCTGATTCAAATAATTTTCACCTACGGAATCAATTAAATAGAAATGTATATATATTGATAAAATGGTTTTTTCGAGTGAAAAATATTGAAATTTGATAATTTTAATATTATTACGTCTGTTTTGTTTCTAATAATTTTCTTAAATCTGCGCATTTAGGTCGGCATTCAAGTCTTTAGCGCCATCAAGAATCTTTTCAATAGTGTGCCAACAGAAAAGCGATTACCTATAACTATGACGGGTCGTCTAATCACAGCATTGTATGCATGTCGGCCAGAAACTCCGGCTGTTATCAGTTGCGGTTCTAGTTCATCTGGGAGCACTCCGATAATCGTGGGCGTTGAAAATCTTGTAGCTTGGTTAAATGCGATACGTGCGGGATGCATGCGTCTGAGTTCGCTTGCAGAATCGATGAGCGGTCATCGCACTGACGGAACAACAAATACTCAGTTGTTTTCTACGAACGTCGATGGAGAGCTCAACTCACCTCAGTTAGCGAAATCGGATGCCAAAATTGCATTCGGCGCCAAGTGCCAGCTGGCTGCCGAGCATATGTCGAACCTCATTCAAGTTTTAATTACGATTATGCGGAGTACACCTTTGCAAAACCTTCGAAATGAAGCTTTTAGCCTGCTGGATTCGATATTCACAGAGGAGATGGTGAGGCCTGTTTAATTTTTCATATTAATGACTTATTTATTAAAGTAATTCATTATTTAATTTCGAAAATATATATACTTTCAACTTTTATAGATATTTATCAAACTTGTTTGAATATAAACCAATACAGAACAGAGTTTCCATTATTGGTATTCGATGATTAATGACGTATTGAATGACGAAGACAGCCTGGGGGCTGATCAACATACTATCTAAACAAGAAGAAAAACTATTTCAACGCATAGTGTGCCAAACTCAAGGACTTTATTTTAGCGGTGACTGTTAAAAACCAGTAGCAAAGTTTCTGATTTGTTTACATAATCTTTTACGGACATCAAGGATTTCATTTTAGCGGTGACTGTTTAAAACCAGTAGAAGAGATTAGATTCTGAGTGTTGCTGAGAGTTAATATATATTTAGTTGTCTATTAGGTGTTGTGCACCTAGTAACAAGTTAATTTAAATGAGATCGGAAGGATAACCCAAAGGCAGAATTAACAGAACTTATACTCTCACGTGAATATTCTTTTATTGCTTACTGGCGTCTCATCACTAGGAGCCGGTATTATGTCTTACACCGCTATATATTTTGGCAAGGAATGTAGGACAATTGTACGGTACAATCTCCTATACGAATGTTTAGACCTGTAGAAATAGAGATAAATTCATATTAAGTCTTCGACAATGCGACTTCAAAGCCAAATCACTTTATATAATTTATATACCGAGCCTATAAATGGTGCCAACGTTGATATCACGATATGCAATGTGTATTAGGTATTGCGCACTTAGTAACAAATTAGTTTAAATAAGATCAGAAAGGTAAACCAAATTCAGCATAAATGGAAGGTACAATCTCATGTGCACATTCGCTTCCTCCTTACTGACGACTCATCAGTAGGAGCCTGTATTACGCCATTTATCCACTATATATTTGGGCGCCGAATGTTGTAAAATAAGACGGTACAATCTCCTATGTAAACCTATAGTAGCGAAGCTATCTTCATATAATGTCTTCGACAATGTGGCTTTAAATCCACTCGATATATAATATATATTCCGAGCCTATAAATGGTCCTAATACTATGGATGATGTGTCAGTACCAACAATCATAGTTTTGGTATATATAAAAAGATGGTAATTTGTAGATACTTGAGATGAATATGAGAAATAATCGATTCTTGTATATGATAAAACTTCTTCGTTTTTCACTTGGAAAGGGTACTATGGATTTCCAATAGTATAATTTTTTAGCTATAGGTGGGTCTGAACTAATGATAATGGCAGGCTACGTAACACGAGCAAAAGTTCATTCTACGGGTTACACTGTTTTATCTCGCAATTAATTTTGCCAAAAAAGGTACAAGACAACTATGCGCTCTAGCTTAACCAGGGTATGCGAATACGGCACATAATTGGTATCCTAAAAAGTTATACACCATCATTTAAAATCGGATTTTTTGCTGTCACAGAATTATAAATATTCACATAGATATATGTGCGCTGTACACATGGCATTTAAGACTAAATGAGATAATTTCCTTTCGTAATTAATGGCAAATTTAGAATCGAGCGAATTTGGAATTTTTGATTCCCGTATTATCCCCGGTCCAAGCAGCTAGAATAAACTTTATCAAGAAATATAGCGCCCTACAAACTGTCTTAACCATCCATACATAAAATTTATGGTAATTGTATCTTTCAGTAGTTCTAAAGTTCAGATTGCGTTACTGGTCTCTATCAATGACTGTGATTCGAAGTTATATTTCCACATTGTCGGAACTGATGCAGGTGAGCAAGAGACATGTTACTTAAAGTGCTCTGTCCACCGATTAAGCCGTTATATATTATCAAGTATAATGTGGTTGTAACGACAATTTTTTGTTTCGTGGAATGTTAATTTTCTCGAACCTGTTATGTAATCAG
Organism: Eudiplozoon nipponicum; assembly: GCA_029291075.1. Classification (NCBI taxonomy): domain Eukaryota; kingdom Metazoa; phylum Platyhelminthes; class Monogenea; order Mazocraeidea; family Diplozoidae; genus Eudiplozoon; species Eudiplozoon nipponicum. Next base: position 15,772 of record JAQBSW010000344.1, read on the forward strand.
GTTATTAACTGCTGTGAACGCTTTTTTCGTTTCTTGAGCTTTTCTCGTCCATATATAATTAACTACAGTCTTTGTATTTTGTGGAAACTTATCGGCTATGTGAACCGAGCTTCATTTAAATCTACTAAAATCAACGCCATAACCCTAAATGTAAGTTTTTTAAAACCAAATTTGCAGGCTCGAAGTATACATCAATCCCATTGTATTTAACCGGTCGTCGAAAAATTGCAAAACTACCGTCAGTCGCACGTACTGACGCGCTTCGACTCTCCATGATCATCAGCAGAGTACGACGGCAAACTGACTGGTGAGGGTCAAACTGAAATTCATATATCAGACCTAAACACTTTACGGTGTAGAGCAAGAAGTTCAGGTAAAGTCTTTGTTGTGTGTGATATGAATGCTCAAGTTGGGTGCTTAAGTTACGCAGCATTTTATTTTTGGTGAGTGCTACACATAAATCTCGATGCGCACAATTAATGGTGAACGACTGTTGGATAGCTGCTCTAAATATATATTATACTTAAGTTGCACAAACTTCAGACATAGTATAAAGCATTGCGTCACACGGTACAGTGTGGAACGTTAAACTCGTATATCCATCAGAGTTAGGACTGCGAATGCAAGCTAATCTCTTCGACGTCGCAGAGCTACAGGACCCGATGATTTGCTCTCGAGCCATATTCAAGTATGGTGACGATATAATGATTGACTAAACTTGGTCGTACTGCTAAGCCGCTTGTTTGAAGTGAGTCCATCGTCATATCTATTTGCAATAAAGGTAAACGTAATTCGTGTGTTGACCATCGTTATGTAAGTTTGACTCCTTTCGTATCTAAGTTATTTACTTCGATTATCTTAGATGTGAAACACATACTAGAGATGAAAAAGCCAGATTCCGATCAGTACGAGGTTGTATATACAATATTTCTACCATCCCCTCCTCAACGTGGTACGACGGTGTGAACCATGCATCGATGGCCGATCGTACATGGGCTAACAGGGCTATGGCGGTGGTGTCACCAGGGCGTGGTGGATCTCCGACCGGCAATCGGATCTCCTATAAAATACCACATGAGCCCGACGACGGCACCATGACTCGGCGTATGTTCCCCGCCACAAAAGGGTTCAACAGCCACAGGATTACATGGACTCCTGGACAGTACCCCGTACTTCCGAATGGCGAATGAGCTCTCAACAGCCACCGGCAACCATGCAACTTACTGCTGCCTTGCAGACTGCGCTTGGATGTGCAAGGCTAGAGGTGCGTCCTCGATCAAAAAGCCGAGTGGTGAGGGGACACCACTTGTACCAAATTCCCAAGAAACTCCATGAAATGTGGAGCCGGATTATCCTCCAAAAGGAGTCAGCCGCAGTAAAGTAAAGTAAAGTAAAGTATTTCTACCTTATGGAAAGTTCTTGAACAGCGACTTGTATACCGCCGTCGCACATTAGCAGTCTTTCTGGATATCAAGGGTTCATTTAATTAAATGGATCGCAATGTTCTCCTCCACTTTGTTTCAATATGCACATTGCAGGTACTACAGTATGTGGCATTGCAAGCCCCCGTAGAAATAATCAGTGGCTCTCTGTAAAATCTATGGAGATACTCGAAATAAGGCGCCGAATTCCACCTGGCTCGACTCATAATAATACCCGTCGCAATTTAAGACGCCAAATTAAGCGCAGTCTAAAAGTCGATCTCTAAAACTTTTGGACTAGAAAGGCTGAAGAAATGGAAGTAGCCTTGGCGTCGGGTAATAATCGCTGTTTGTTCCAACTTATCCGCGCAACAGGTCCAAGAAAATTAAAAGTTAGTGAAACTATAAATGATAGTAAAAAAGATTTAATAACCGATAAAATAAGTCGTCTTGACAGGTGGGCTGAACACTTTAGGGATAAATTTTCTTTTCCAACCGCATCAGTTCCGATTCCCGAATGCATGTCTGCATAAACAGTGTGGAATGTTAGTCCCGAAGAACAATCCGAGTTAGAAGTATACGATGCAAGCCTATCTCTTGAACGCGGCAAAGCCTCAGGCCCCGACGATTTGCTTCCAGGATTGTTTAAGGATGGTGGCGATATAATTTCAGGAGCGTTGACCAAACATTTTCATACTATATGGAATGAGGAAACCGTACCACTTGATTGGAATGAGTCGACCATTCCCATTTTCAAAAAAGGCAATCGTAATTCGTGCGATTACCATCGTGGTATAAGCTTGATTCTGGTCGTATCTAGGTTATTTGCTTCGATTATCCTACGTTGTCTTAGCGCTTCACGTGAATCACATACAAGAGAAGAACAGGACGAGGTTGTATAGATAATATTTTTACGTTAAGGCAAGTTCTCGAACAGAGACATTTATATCACCGTCCCACAATAGCCGTCTTTCTAGACTTGAAGGGTTCAATGTTTTATTCTATATTTTGTCGAAAAGCGGTGTGCCCACAAAATTTTTTATATTATACGAGCTCTATGCACAAATACTTCTGGTCGCGTTAAGGTCTACAAGGACATAACGCATAAATTTACAACCAGCAATGGTGTTCGTCAAGGTTGCCCACTTCCCCATTTTTGTTTAATTTTGTAATCGATACTATTATAAACAACGCTCCCACATATTCCGGATCTTGGAGTTGAAATTCTTCCAGATCATAAACTAGTCGATCTTGACTATGCGGACGATATCGTACTATTATTCGACAATCAGAATACTGCCCAGGCCACCTTGAATAGATTAAAGGACGTTCCGTCTTTCGGTATGAAATTCGCATCCTCTAAATGGAAGATACTGTTACTGGATCACCCACCACTCACTTAAACGTTGCGACTGCAAAATGAAGATCTAGACATAGTCGACAAGTTTACATATCTTGGGAACTCTGTCAATAACATAGGCAGTATTTCCGACGAGGTGAGAATACGAATCGCGAAAGCTAGAGTAGCTTTCTCGAGCCTTCGTCATTTATGGAGAAATGCGAATATTTCACTTTACTTTAAAGTTCGTATTTACAATGAATCTGTACGCGCAGTCTTACTATACGCTAGTGAAACTTGGCCTCTTAGAGTTGATGATTTGAGACGTTGTTTGAGAAGTATAGCACATGTTGGTTACCAACAACATATAACTAACGTTGACATCCGTAGACGTATTTTTGGATCTGATAATAAGAGCTCGTCGTTAGAAAAACAAATAAGGCTCCATCAACTTCGTTAGCTTGGTCACGTTTTTTGTTTGCCCTCATTTCGATTGCCCAGTAGAGCTCTGTTATCTCATCCAGTACCAAATTGGCGTAAGAAACAAGGTGGGCAGATTTTGACATGGCAGAAATAATTGAAGTCACTTACATCCAAATTGGGTAGTATAGGACCTACTCGTCTGCCAGGATGAGTTCCTCGTGCGCATCATAGTTCTTGGTTAAAACCCTTTGCGATATGGCATCGAATCGAGCTCAGTGGCGATCTTGAGGCAGATGTCTCGTAGAATCATCGTAACTTTGTTTTCTTAGTAGGGAAAATTTGGCTGCGAGGTTTGGTTTGTTTATGACGTGATACAGTGAAATCCGGAAAGAAGCTGTATTGCTGATGTCGCCTTGCTCGAATGCTAACTTGGCCATAATGGTTTTGTGGCGAGGTTTTTTTTGCCTCATTTCTGTGAGTTATCCTGATAAATCTACTCATAGTAGCAAGGTATTCCTTCTCTCTCTACTTCTCTCTCTCTCTCTCTTTCTCGTAAATCTCACTAATAATTTGTCTAAATTCACTTTTATACTCTTTCTCACTCATGGTTATATGGCATTGACAAATTAGTCACTTTTGACTTTTGTATGGATGGACATGATGATGATGATGATGATGATGATGATGATGATGATGATGATGATGATGATGATGATGATGAATGTTCTTTTATATTATGGTGAAAATTGATAATCCCACCAAATTCCTAAATTTTATATGTGCTCTCTAATACAAACACGTCTGGTCGCATTATGGTCCACAACTATTTAAAACACGTTTACATTGCATTTGGACATGCAGATTTATTATGCTCCAATGAGATGTGGCCCTGTAAATTTTTTGATTTAAGACACCGTTGTTTGAGAATCGTAGTACATGCAGGCTACCAACGACGGATAACCAATGCTGACATTTGTACACTTATTTTTGGATCGACCCGCAAGTGCTTCGCGTTAAAACACAAAAATAGGGCTCCTTCAATTGCGAATGCGTTCACTTCAATTTCCCAATGGAGCATTATTCTCCTACCCTGCGTAAGAAACAAGTTGGGTATTCGTATCAGTAGAGCGCAATGAACATTCAGATATAAAAATGAAAAATCGATTTCGCTGGTTGGGCCACTGTAGGAGAAGATGAATTTCACATTCGGCTCGCCAAGCCATCGAAGCAACTCCAGTGGTTTTTTTAGAATCACAGGAGGGGTAAGCGAGGTATTATTCGTGATATCGATCACTTTATCACAGCATATCGTTGCCTTACTAGACTGGGCGAAAATCTGTTGGAGTCTAGTAAAAAACATCGTTTATTTGAGGGGTCTAGTTGGTTATGACATATTGTCATTTGCTCTTTTGCATCCCACTTTGTGTGATATCTAGATCTTCGTTTATTATACTGTATTGCATATTGTAGTTACTTCAATTTAAAGATCTGACTGTGGTTGATGGAGACCATGTGTTAGTGGCTGTATCGTTTTAAAATCGTAATGTCTTGAATAACATTTCACTCTTTTCGCCATTAATGTAGAAACGAACGTTAATCGCGGTACCTTCAATCTTTTGTTTGCAATAAATCTGTACATGAAGTTGCATTAGTGGACTGAGGCTTCATTCTAAACAGTAGTAGATTGCAAACGATTACAAGCAGTAAATAATTTTGATTTAGGTTCAAAGCCCACATAGGTTATATTGAAAACGGATAAGCAATTCTGATATCCGTAGACGTATTTTTTATTCACAAATAAATGCTCGTTAGGCAAACAAAAAGTCACCATCAGTTGTACCGCCTCGTTTATGTTTTATGCATGCCTTTAGTTCAATTTTTCAATAGGGCGCTATTCTCAGCCTGCGCCTATTTTACATATAATAATCTTATCATGAAACGTAAATGTTGCTGGCTTTTCAATGTTTTACGCATTCCTTTAGCTGGTGCGCGCAGTAGAATTTTGTTCTGAAGAAGCACTAGATTAGCGCAAATATTAAATTACGAATTAAATTTATCGTGATGCAATAGTTGATGATGAAGAACATTGCTCGATAAACATGAATAATACCAATGATGTCCTATGATATTTTTAATATCTCCGACTAACAGTGATGTATATACATTACTGTATTTGTAAAAAGGCTAGTTTGAATTTCTAAAAAACTGAAAATGAATAACCGATTTTAAAAATGCAAACGTTAAAATAATTGTTCTGACCATCTGCTATGACTAAAACTAAACAGAATACTTGAAAATGTGGATAACGCATGTTAAAATGTTCCTTTTCCTGGCGCAAATGTAAGAAAACTTTTAATGCACAATTAACGTTATAAAAAATCTTGGCTTTATCCGATATCTGTAGATAGTAGATATGTAATACTATTGAGGATCATTCTTGTTTATTTTAGTATAATCAACTGATGTTCTGCAACTTGGCCACACGGTGGCCAAAGTTTTTACCTGATTTAACGGTGCAACTTCAGAATTGTCTGCACCTTTCCCACCGCAATTGCTGGCCGCAGGCTCTTCAACTAGTTGCCCGTTTACTTCGCGTCTGGCCTTGTCCAAAAACACAATTTTTGAACGATTACTCGGACAAAGAAAGCATTGCTGAACAATTTAGCCAGTTGTTAAGTGTATCTGATTACTTATCTCCGCGTCAATTTCCCAGCGAGCTGTCTGACCTTTTGTCACAGTTGGCTAAACTCCGAGACAGTCTCGTGGATGCTGTAGAGGGTGTTTCCGTGCCAGGTGTAGCAAAAAAAATAGCTAATGACTCTGCTGCCTCGGCTTCGATGGCGATGACTGTTTCTGACATGCTTGGTGTGTCGCCGATGGATGACGACGTTGGAAATATTGAGCAAACAAACGCTTTTCGATCGTCTGAGTTCACATTCGCTATCAGTGAAGAGATTGATCGTGTGATGTTGGTTGCTCTTGAGACGTGGGGACTTGAGCCAGTATTGGACCAGGCTGTCCCGTTGGAAAGTATGATCAAACAACTGTGAGTATACTCTGTATTTTATTCTGTTTCTTTATTTTAACTTTTCTTAACTTGCTTAATGTTATTGCTTGGCTTTCTTTATTTATGGATAGATCGTATTTTGTTTTTGTAAGTATCTTGTAACCTACTGGTAGAGAGCGTTGCGCGTTTTTCTTGCAATGCAATACAAGAAGATTCATTATGTTAACTAGCTATCTTGTCTTGTTATCGAATCTTGTTCTACACTTCTTTTACACTTACTTTCATATCAAATATAAATTCGTCCTATTTACTATGAATTGGATTTTAATAATAGGAATGCGTATGCCCGACCATTTTACGAAAATACACTATTTTTAATCAAGATACCTATGCATATGCATTTAGATACCAAGATATTATATGATGAATATTAGTCTAATTCATATTTCTTTAAGTCAAGTTTGCGAGATTGAAGTAAACACCAATCCCATTGTATTTAACCAGTCGACAAAAAACATAGCAAAACTACCGCCAGTCGCACGCACTGACACCTTTCGACCTTCCATTATGATCATCAGAATACAACGGCAAACTGACAAGAGAGGATCAAACCGCAATGCATATATATATATATATATATATATATATATATATATATATATATGGAATGCAAATTACATATGCGGCTATCACCTCTGGTTTGGAGTCAGGTATTACCATGATTGTCAAAATATTTGTGGGATGTGCTTTCCATTGAGAATGGCTTCCGAAACCGGGAGCCGAATTATTCTGAGTAAAATTGAATAAAGTGAATGCAAACACTGATTTATTCGTCTGTTTCGCTAACTTACGATACGTTCCTCTAAGGATGAATGAGAAGCCTTATTGCAAATGAAACATTTTATATTAAGCATCATTTTATGTGAGAGTTTGCTCGTCAAAGGTGCGACATTTTAGTGATACAAATTACCTAGATACTTATTTATTTTTTATTAACTTCTTAGGCTCGGTTGTTGCTTCTTCGTTTTTTATCTTTCACCTATTTGAGGCAATTTTCTGTCATTCATGTCAACCCTATATGTATCCATTGGCTAGTTCTCGGTGTCAATGGGTGTCTACAAAATCTTCCACTCAGGACACGGTCTTAGCATCCTGAACACGTCTGCTTCTACATTATGCAAGGCTTAGTTTATACCGACAAATATTTGTGCATAATGGGACTGGTGTTTACATCAAGATAACAAACTTGATATAGTTATCACCGCCCACGCAAGCAACGTTTGTTTAATCATATATCGGTTTTAACCTGACGCGAATGATTCTTTCGCCTCCGGCCTTTTGGGTCCAAAAGTATGAAAGATTAATTTTCAAACCATACTTTAGTTGGCGTCTTATAACTCTACGTGTGTTATTATAAGATGAGCTAGCAGAAATTTTTCGCCTATTTTCGAGAATCTTCACGTGTTTTAGTAACCCAATGACTAAATCTGATAAATATATATATATATATATATATATATATATATATATATATATATATATATATATATATATATATATTAACTTAGTGGATCTTATCTTCGTCCACAGTAAATTTGAATTTTCACCAATAAAAAATAGTTAAAATCTATTTTAGATTATCTTCATATTTTGTTCGAAAGACGAATATTCTAGCTTGCTTATATTTAAAATTTGTTCATATTTAGTTTTCCGAAAAATTTATATGCAAATTTACAAGGCACAGTTGCATGGTCCATGTTGACATATATATCCAAAAACGAGTGACAGTCATGGTTTTAACCACGCCATCTGTTTCTTATTAGTATTTGATATGTTTAAATCCACAGGTGTAGCGGGCTAAAGTGTGTCATGTGGCACTACGTCTGAAAATTTGACTACTTCATTATAATTTGTTTCCCGCAACTGCCCAACATTTGTTCACTACTATTGTTGCGCAGTCAGATTCGATGAGGCGCTCCGTATTAGGATGTCTCTGCGTATCTTGCCAAAAGGTGATCAATTATTTTAGTATGGATCCTCGACAGGAAGCATTGTATTGCCATAATTGTCGCAGCAGTATCCAATTTTCATGGCCAACACTATATAGTGCGGACACGGGTTTGCCGTTTTGTAGATTCTTGGCTGTCTTGGTGATTTCCGAAAAGCAGAAATTCTATGGAGTGCAACATTTGCAGCCTTCTCGATATCTGCTCGATGGTGAATTTTTACATAGAATTACTCAAGTTCTTCAATAGTCTTAGTAGTCGTTCTTTACTTGACCTAGTGACCACCAATGCGTTAGTACTTTATGATTGACCACCATTTGAAAATATCTAAACATTGATAACGCTTATTGTGCGGCGTGTAGTTCTTTTTCAGTGATGGTGTAATCTTATTCCGCTTTCTTAATATTGTGATCTACATAGGGTGTCAGGCGTTTTTCGGATTGCAATACCGCACCTATTCCTAAGTCTTGGTCATCTCTCACAAATAGTGGCGTCTATCAATTTCCACTTGCATCGGAAGAAGGCTTCTTTGTTCAAAGTTCTTCGAAACCGTATTTTATCACTGTGTAGATTAGATCAGAGGTGTTGAGTAATCGCCTTTTTGCGACATATAGTCTAGACATGTATCATGCCAATAAATTGTCCAAATTTTATTTTATTACTTGCCACCTTATAGTCCCTGTTAGGACACGTTTGAATTTAATGACACACATCTATTTATTGATGCTGATTGGCTTTTGACAGGCACTTAATGACATTTTCAAAGGCTTTAAAAAATATCCATCGTGGCCGAGCGCGAAATGGTTGTTTGATAGTTGACAAAATAATTATATCGTCAACATCTGTTGCAGTGCATGGTAAATCATCCACGATGGAGCATAAAATTCTTTGGAATACCGTAGGTGCGTTCTGTAAACCAAACAGTACTCTAGTGCATTTGAAATGACCTGCTCAGTGTTCTTTGGACCGGACACCATTTTTCCGAAAGTTCCACTTTAAGTAAAAGTCGGCGAGCCACTTACAACCCGGTAGATGCAGATACAGATTACGCATGACAAGCATTGGATATTGGTTAGTTTTATTCACAAAGTTTAGTTGCAGAAATTCAGTCGCAGACCAGAGCGAACCATCTTTTTTCTTAGCATATACCACAGGAGCTCGAAACATGGAGAACGCCTCTAGACTTCCGCGAATATTACCTTTTTATGGCTAAAGTAGCCGCCGCTAGTTTCTTTAGATCTTCATTGTATACTTTTCGTGGCTCGTAACCGTTGTCACAATGAAATGGTCATTCTCTTGGAGAACTATACGGACGTTGCTGTCAAGAAAGCGATGTGCTGTCAACGTTTTGGTACTGGTTTATAATAGAAGGTTGTTACTGCACCTCACGGATGCACTTTACCTGACGTGAAGAATTACTAGAGGAAATTTTGTTCCTACATGCTGTTGATTCCGGGTTTATTCGTTGTTTCGTTGATCCCGGAATTTCCTCTTTCAGATCGCCAGACATCCTCAGTCATGCCTGGTGGGATTTTGTCTCCCTTATTTTATTCGTTCATATAAGTTTAACCTTATGTGGATTATGTCGGTGTTAGCAATAATCGTTTCATGTATTCATTAGCCCTTCTAACAACCGAACCACTTCTTCTAAGGAATATTGAGAAAATATATTTCTACTTGACAAACATTTGGTTGATGTGTAACATTATATATTGGAGGTTGCTCGTATAAAATCTGTCACTTGAGCAAAATAAAATTATATAATACGTCTTTGTTTATTATTAAATTTTGAAGTTCAACTTTTCACCCAGCATTCCATTGGTGCTATTTCGTTTTTTAATAGAGTCTTCGAAGTGTTTTCGGCCTCAAGTGTTTTCCTAGCAATAGACGGGTTGTAAGCGGACAATTAAATTAGGGAATTAAGGAGAAATTTAACTATTGTAAAATCACGAATATCAGGTTGTATCACATGTGCCATGTTGATAATCGGTTTAGGTTAATGGTGGGTGAGTTATTCTAGATAAATGGTGATGTTATTAGTTTTTTTTGAATAAGTAGTTTATTAAGACTCAGCATTCCATCTGCCTGAGGTTAATATGTACATTTGTTTCTCGAGAGAGCTTGTGCGTTCTCTTGTTTATTTTTGATTATTTATTGCCGGGCTGCGTATTTGGTGACAGTCATGCAGATTCTGTTTCTGCCCAACCGATGGTCCTGCGACCACTTTCGCTACATCTAGTGACGTTTGTACAAATGGGGGTATAGTTCCATTTTTTGTTAATGAAATTTTTAAAATGATTGTATAAGAGATAATTAGTATTCACGAAATAAATGACCTTTATCCACTTTGTTATTTATGTGTTCTGTTTTCCTAATTATAAATATACGTGTTAAATTAGGATGGATATATATATATATATATATATATATATATATATATATATATATATCGTTTCTGCACCATGCCTACCGTTAACTGTGCTACTAACATGTTTATGCATTTTGAATTTTCTTCCCTGTAACATGTTAGTTAATACAGGATTAGAACGAAATGCGAAAGTTAGCATAAATACATGTTTAAAACTCATATAATCATGCATTTCGTCCGACTATTCTACATTTCTTGACAAAAATGTAATGAATTTGGTACGTACTGCCGGATTCTAGCCATGATTCTCTGGGTAGCATAAAAACATGCCTACCTAAGATAGCACTTTTCAATTTTGGCTGAGCTGCAAACAAACATTAGAGATAAAACCTCTCATTATAGACTTTATGTTCAATCAAATGTAACTTTCTGTAAATTCTGTTTACGAATTCTTCGGTAGAACTTTAAATTTCTGTTACTACGCAAACGCAAAATTTCACTCTATTCATGTGTTTCTCTGCAACTTTAGTGAAGTTGGTGATATTGATTTAAGACGGTCGTGGTTTATCCCTATTCTTGGAAAAATTTCCATGCCTCGACATCCGGCTAATTTTGTTTTCCTTACCGAGCGTTTCCTACCCTTGGCTGATAGAGCAATTTCAGTTGCTCGTCAAGAAATAACAAATGCATCCGCTGCAGGAAGATCGCCAAGACAATTGTTGCTTCGAGTAGCTGTATCATTGGCGCGGAATTTGTGGTCAAACGGATTCATGGCTGTTACACGTGGTTGGTCTAACCATCAGTTATTGCCAAATAGGTACGTTATTAGTGTTTGGCACAGCAGTTTTCTCTTATATTCGTATTTCATTAGTTTTTCAGTCATTTGCTTTTGTTAATGTTACTATTTTATTTCAAATTTGCATTGGTTTGCCAGACTTATTTTCAACTTTTGCAGATTTAGACGGTCTGAAAAATCTTGAGATTAAAAATTGATTTAACCGTTTAATGTCAAGTTTTCAAATGATGAAATAAAATGCTCTACAGTAATCCCTGTATCCAGGTAAATAATGCGTAAAATGCAAGAATCTCTGCACACATAAACTGAATGTCATGGACCCTTCCGGAACCCGCTATACGTTAGACCTTGTCAATCTATTTTTTGTGCGAGGCACTTATTCTTTTAGCATCTTAACTACTACTAACTTCGCGATATATTTTACTTTCCTGTCCTTTAAAGTCCGAATTTTATATTACAATCTTTGTATAAATTAGCCATAGAAATTCCGGCCTGGCGACCGGCGGGCTCAAGCTAGTCAACCCAGGATTGGTAGCATGAACCTTGTCGGGCCATAACGGGACACAGCCATCATCCCGTTTCATGTGAAGCCTCGAGTTTGGTCTAACTGCACTGTAACTTTTTTTGTTAAGTCAGTGTAATAAACTGCTGCTTCACATCCGCATAACCATGAAAATAATAGTTATGCGTGAACTATAATTGAGCACAAAGTCATTCATTCCTAAAGGGAGGTTGAGATGGTCGTTAATCTAATTCACCTTCGTTGACTTACTTGATGTGAAAATATCTAATTGCGTTGATACACAGTAAATTTAGGTCAACGTTTCTAAAAATGCACCTAGACCACCATGAAAACGGCCAAGACCAGCCCCCAATTGGCCCGTAGCCATAAAAGTTCCGGCCTGACGACCGGCGGGCTCAAGCTAGTCAACCCGGGATTAGTAGCATGAACCTTGCCAGGCCATAAAGGGACACAGCCATCATCCCGTTTCATGTGAAGCTCAGAATTCGGTCTAACTGCGCTGTAACTTTTTTTGTTAAATGTGTAGTGACGGAATGAGAGCAAGCGTTCCAAACGTGAAGGGCAAGTTCCGGCTGCTGAAGGAAACGGGTCACTGGCATCTGGGCAGATTGTGCTCATCAGCCTTGTTTGACAGACTATCTAGGAGAAGGAAAACTCCGAATACAAACCATCACTAGGAATGGGCGACGTAGTGTTCTTTCACAGCCCACATATAACCATGAAAAGTACAACTTACAATGATTACATGCTGCATCAGCCGTCGCGCAGTATAAAAAGGGTCGCCTTATCTGCTGAGCCGCGCAGGGTGGATAAGTGAAATCGGACTACTGCAGGCAACTTTATCTCCGATTCTGCCTCCTTTCCTTCCTCCTCCTCTTCTCAATCTAACAATAACACTCTTAGATATTATGAATATGGTTGGTTTAGATCATAACACTGAGCCCAATACCAGGTTGCCAAATATCGAAAAGGTTTCTAGTAGATGATCATTCATTAAATCTAGGTTAGGTTTTATCGTAGGTGCATTAAATGTGCGAACATTAAAACAACTTGGATAACAAGAATCTCTTGCTCACACGTTGGATAAATTAGAAATCGACATATGTTGTGTATCTGAAACCAGAATACAGGATCCTACGTGCATTACAGAACTGGTTGCACCATCCCTATCTACGCGTTATTGGCTTCGAACATCTGGTTCCACAGAGTTCTCTCAAGCCGGTAAATGGGGCTTTGGTATTGCCCTTAGCGCACGAGCTAAAGCTTGCTTAATTGAATGGATCCCTTTAAATATTCGATTGTGTGCAGCACGTTTAAATACATCTACTAAAATCAAAGCAAAAAACCGTTATCATCGTTGTATCCCCATATTCTCCTACCGATTGCAGCACAGAAGAAAGCAAGGACGCTTTTTTCTCCGAATTTAGCTCCTTACTAAGTTAAACACGAAGTTTAGATATAGTCCTGGTTATGGGTGACATGAATGCTCAAGTTGGGCGGTGAAGTAACACAGAATTTCATTTAGGTGGAAGATACACTAAGCTCGACGCGCAACGACAATGATGAACGGCTTTTGGATAGCTGCGCTGAACATAGATTATATTTAAGTAGTACAAACTTCAGACGTAGTGTTAGACGTACTACATGGCGTCCTCTAGCACACGGAAAACGGTGGACACAAATAGATCATGTAGCAATTAGTTATAGATGGTGTGGTTGCATCCAGGATTGTCGTCCTTTTTGGAACACTTATGTCGACTCGGACCATGCACTTATCCGTTGTAGATTTGCACTAAAATTTTCCGGGAAAATAATTAAGAATAAACCCTAATTGATGTAGGCAAACTCGAACAACCGACAAAATTATGCAAATATTCTAAAGGCTAATCTAAATGGTCTGGATGGCGAAAATCCGAATATGATTTGGTTCAAGATAAGTTTCACTATGCACAATGCAGGTACTACTGTATATGGCATTGCAGGCCCCCGTAGAAATAATCACTAGCTATGAAATATCTATGGAGATACTCGACATAAGGCGCCAAATTCCTCCTGGCTTGACTCATAGTAATACCCGTCGCAATATAAGACGCCAACTTAAGCGCAGTCTAAAAGTCGATCCCGAAAATTTTTGGACCAGAAAGGAAGAAGAAATAGAAGTAGCTTTCGCGTTTGGTAATAGTCGCTGTTTGTTCCAACTTATTTGTGAACAGGTTCGATAAAATTAAAAGTTAGTTTATGTATCAATGATAGTAACAACAGTTTAATAACCGATAAAATGAGTCGTCTTGACAGGTGTGCTGAACACTTTAGAGATCAATTTTCTTGGCCACCCGCGTCAGTTCCGATTCCCGAAAGTATGTCCGTATCAACAGTGTGGAATTTTAGTCCAGAAGATCCATCCGAGTTAGAAGTACGCGATTCAATCCTATCTCCTATACACCGCAAAGCCGCAGGCCCCGATGATTTGCTTCCAGGATTGTTTAAGGATGGTGGCGATATAATTTCAGGAGCGTTTTCATACTATATGGAATGAGGAAATCGTACCACTTGATTGGAATGAGTCGACCGTTCCCATTTTCAAAAAAGACCGTCGTAATTCGTGCGATTACCATTGTGGTATAAGCCTTACTCCGGTCGTATCTAGGTTATTTGCTTCGATTATCCTACGTTGTCTTAGTGCTTCACGTGAATCACATACAAGAGAAGAACAGGCCGGATTCCGCGCAGGACAAGGTTGTATAGATAATATTTTTACGTTAAGGCAAGTTCTTGAACAGAGGCATTTATATCATACGTACTGCACACAAATTATTTTGGTCGTGTTAAGGTCTATAGCGAATTAGTGAACAAGTTTACAACCAGCAGTGGTGTTCGTCAAGGTTGTCCACTTTCCCCCTTTTTGTTTAATTTTTTAATCGATGTCATATGAACAACAAACTTCCACACATTTAGGATGCTGGAGTTGAAGTTCTCCCGGGCGATAAACTAGTCGATGTTGACTATGCAGACGATATCGTACTATTCGATAATCGGGATGCTACCCAGGCCACCTTCAATAGATTAACAGACGTTGTTCCATCTTTCTGAATGAAATTCGCATCCTTTAAATGTAAGATACAGTTACAGGATCACTCACCACTCACTCCAACGTTGCGACTGCAGAATGAAGATCTAGACATAGTCGACAGGTTTACATACCTTTGGAGCTCTATCATTAACGTAGGCAATATGTCTGACGAGGTGAGAATACGAATCGCGAAAGCTAGAGTAGCTTTCTCGAACCTTCGTAATTTATGGAGAAACGCGAATATTTCACTTTGCCTTAAATGTCGTGTTTACAATGCATCTGTACGAGCAGTCTTACTATACGCTAGTGAAACTTGGCCTCTTAGAGTTGATGATTTAAGGCGCTTGCAGGCATTCGATCATCGTTTCTTTTGAAGTATAGAACTTGTTGTTTACCAACAGCGAATAACGTATTTTTGGATTCACGAATAAGTGCTCGTCGTTAGAAAAACAAATAAGGCTCCATCAACTTTGTTGGCTCGGTCACGTTTTGCGTATGCCCTCATTTCGATTGCCAAGTAGAGCTCTGTTCTCTCATCCAGCACCAAATTGGCGTAAGAAACAAGGTGGGCAGATTTTGACATGGCAGAAACAATTGAAGTCACTTACATCCAAACTGGGTAGTATAGGACCCACTCGTCTGCCAGGATGGGGTCCTCGTGCGCATCACAGTTCTTGGTTAGAAACCCTTAGCGATATGGCAGCGAATCGAGCTCAGTGGCGATCTTGTTGCAGATGTATAGTAGAATCATCTTCGTAACTTTCTTTTCTTAGTAGGGCAAAGTTAGCTGCGAGGTTCGGTTTGTTTATGACGTGATACGGTGAAATCCGCAAGGAAGCTGTGTTGCTGATGTCGCCTTGCCCGAATGCTAACTTGGCAATAATGGTGTTGTGGAGAGGTTTAGTTTGCCTCATTTCTGTGAGTTATCCTGATAAATTTACTCATAGTAACAAGGTATTCCTTCTCTCTGTCTCTCTCTCTCGTAAATATTACTAATATTTTGTATGGATTGGCCTGAGGGTCCTCAGATGTGAGTTGTTAACTGGTAAATGGCAAACACAATGGGGCAGTTTTTAGGCGAGCTTGATATTTTGGCTGTTTCCAGCTCTTCGTGTAAACAACTTCTCTCGAGTCTACAGTGCTTGAATGTGGTATTCAGTTCCAATCCAATTTTTCTTGTTGCTATGTCCAATACAGTCGTATTGGCACTACTTTCTTTAGCTTTTGAGCATGGCGAGGTGTATTTACAAATGAAGTTAGATTAATGACCATCTTATCTTGTCTACAAGAGCATAATTATCACCAGTTTAGGAGAATTGTACTCCTAGCTGTTTTCGTTGGTCCTGTAGTTGTCAAGCCGACCTTAAATTATGAACGGGAGGTTAATTATTATTATTTTTAACGTATTTTTATGTCTGGTACATAATTATTTCTTTAAGGGCTACGAACTGTAACACTATTTGCGTATACATCGCGCGCTTAATAGCTATTCACCAGTTAGCTTAGCATATCGTCTGCAATTTAATTAACTATTTGTTTCTTAGATTCACCATTCATTGTACATCTAAGGAAGCACTGTTCATTCTAATTTCATAAAAATCATTTATCGTGTAAATCAATGATCATCATGCCCAGCAACTCAAAAGCCATTAGCAACTAACGTTTCACTGCCAAATAACCATAAGAGTAACAAAACAGTAAGAATTATCGTGTCTATCACAAATTGAAATCTCAAAACCGGTTATCTTATACGTGGTAGACGCCGTTCTAAGTCATTTTTACATAATTGGACTCGTCAATACTACGGGCAAGGCGACTAGATGCGTTGCTTCATGTAAGCAGTAGACTTCCAGTCGCGTTCGATGATCTTCTTGCGTCGCTTAAGTCCAAGGGTAGTCTATCTCAAGGATCTTGGAATATGTTGTTTTCTTGATTTGTCATAAGCGCGAGTTCCAAATAGCTTGCCTGTAGGTTGTCATGACTTATTAAATCTTCACAGTCTTCCTTATTAAGTTTCATACGCATGAATACGCGATTCTTCCTCTCCATTCTTTCGAGTGTAACAGCAAAAATTTATTGATTTTTGAGTTTCAACTTTTGTTTTTTCTATGTCAATGTGTCAGAGCTTACGTTAAATCATTCTGTTACTGATAAGTCCAGAGCAAGACGGGATTAAAGCATATGCCTGGATTGACTGCATAAATCCTCATCCCGAAGTGGTAAATTAAATCTGGTTCATTGTGGCTACGCTGGGAATCACACATTTGATTCCTTATACTCTGATATTAACTCAGTTCGAAGCTCTAACTGTTTTTTGCTTTTTGACCTTCTTCTAAAACATGAAATATAATCTTATAACGTGTTTACCGTTTTATTTAGATTTTTCTGCAATAAAATTTGTGTGCAGTACAAAACAACTTATGCCTTACCTATTCAGATAGATTCGTTTTTATCTTCATAGATGGATGTTTTTCTTCTTACCGATCATATATTTAATTACTTTCCATTTTCTGTTTTATTTTGTAAATGTAACAGGACTATATTTTGTCTGTAGTAACGCTTTTTCGCAAATAACATGGCGCCCTTATATTATTAGTTTCAAATTATCTGGAATGTTTGGCTATGATTTCTAACACGTATGTAAATTATGTTCATAAATTTATGCGTATCGTACATTTCATTGTCTTTATTATGCCATTTGAAAATTGATTCTGATGAAAATGTTATTAGTTCTCAATATCGTTTCCGGCCGTTAGGAGGTTGGTCGACGTTCAAAACCAGTGGTCTAGGCCGTTCTGTCGCTGACCAGTTAAGCAAGTCGCCGGCATTATCCAAATCATTGCTGACAGGTCTGGCCAATTTGGCGTTCTACGCTGCACAGCATGAAGCCGAACTCGCCAATGAGGATAGTAAGCATGAAATCACGGAAGTCGTAAATGATGAAGGTACGTGAACCAGCACGTTGACCCGCTGCGTTACTGTGGATCAAATGTCGTTCGTTCTGATTTTACCTATTTGTGTTTTCTTTCTACTAAATTTGATATGATTTTTTGATATACTAATGCTGATTTTGTGGATTATCTATCACATTGTCACAAAATAATTATGTAAATCACCTCGATTTTACTCCCCGTTATCAGAATCGTTATCGCCGTCTTGGATAATAAAACATCAGGATTTTAGATTTGATACTTTATTTTTGTATAATTATAAACTATTTTGAGTTTAATCCTCATTTCCAAGTACGCATCGAGCATCTTCTTATTGGTTTGGTGCGGATTTGTCCCTGTCTTCCGAAAGCTTCAACATCGTTCATACTAACCACTGGAAATGAGGTGCGATCTAATCTTCGTTGACTGGCAACGTTTCGATATGGAATTTCCCATATCATCATCAGGCCTCTAATCACACAATAGCAGATCTAAAAAAATCTAGTAACCTTGATTCACAAAAGTTCTATTTATATCTTAATTTATTACTCTAATGGTTTTAAACAAAGAATTAGTCTCAGTAACTTAACTCTATGTATGCCTATGCATGGAACACATAAAGACACCCACTCAAAAACTATATATATATATATATATATATATATATATATATATATATATATATATATATATATATACTACAAATGACATACCAACCCTTAACTCAGTAAAATTGTAGCTATCTCAAATTCCCGGTTTACATAATCTCATCTAGTATGCAGAATGTAAACTGGAGGGGGGAAAGAAAGTATCTAACATGTGTGGTATAACAGTAATTTTGCGATGTCACGGTAATTAATGGTAAAATTAAAAAATGAAAAAAAATTAACTTGATTGTCAGATATAATATATCTTAAAAGATGTATTTATTTTCTCTTTGCTGTCCTTCTTGTGGATTTGACAGCATTTTTATTGTGCGGGACAATTGATAGCACTCATAGGTCGGTAAAATCTTAAACTTCCTTCATATTCAGATGATGTAATTTTTGGCCTCAATTGATGGGTTCTCACATGTCCCTTCTTCTTTAAGCCTTCAATTAGCTGAATGTCTGAAAATGACGTTGGATCAAGATTTTACATTGTTCTTTGTCTTATATTTCGAGACTTCATTTCCAGTCTCATCTTCAGGGTTGACACAATATGCACAGGAGTAAAACACAACTTGTGACAAATGTCACAAGTTACTGAAACCGATGTCTCGAAGAACCATCCGAGTTAGAAGTGCGCGATGCAATCCTATCTCTTAAACGCCGCAAAGCCGATGATTTACTTCCAGGTTTGTTTTAGGATGGTGGCGATATAATTTCAGAAGCGTTGACCAAACGTTTTCATACTATATGGAATGAGGAAACCGTACCAGTTGATTGGAATGAATCGACCATCATTCCCATTTTCAAAAAAGGCAATCGTTATTCATGCGATAACCATCGTGGTATAAGCTTGACTCCGGTCCTATCTAGGTTATTTGCTTCGATTATCCTACGTTGTCTTAGCGCTTCACGTGAATCACATACAAGCGAAGAACAGGACGATGTTGTATAGATAATATTTCTTACGTTAATGCAAGTTCTTGAACAGAGACAATTATATCACCGTCTCACAATAGCCGTCTTTCTATATTTTATGGTGCATTTGATTCGGTAGATCGCAATGTGTTATTCCATATTCTGGCGAAATTTGGTGTGACCACGAAATTTGTTATTATACGTACTGTACACACAAATTATTTTGGTCGTAGTATGGTCTATAACGAATTAGCGCACAACTTTACAACCAGCAGTGGTGTTCGTCAAGATTGTCTACTTTTCCCTTTTTTGTTTAATTTTATAGTCGATCCCATTATGAACAATACACTTCCACAAAATCGGGATGCTGGTGTTGAAGTTCTCCCGGGTGATAAACTAGTCGACGTTGACTATTCGGACGATATCGTAATATTCGACAATCGGGATGCTGTCCAGGGCAGCTGGAATAGATAAACAGACGTTGTTCCGCCTTTCGGTATGAAATTCGAATCCTTTAAATGTAAGATGCTGTTATAGGATCACCAACCACTCACTCCAACGTTGCGACTGCAGAATGAAGATATAGACACAGTCGACAGGTTTACATATCTTGGGAGCTCTATCAATAACGTGGACAATATGTCCGACGAGGTGAGAATACGGATCGCGAAAGCTAGAGTGGCTTTCTCGAACCTTCGTCATTTATGGAGAAACGTGAATATTTCACTTTGCCTTTAAGGTAGTGTTTACAATGCATCTGTACGCGCAGTCTTACTATACGCTAGTGAAACTTGGCCTCTTACTGTTGATGATTTGAGACGCTTACAGGAATTCGATCATCGTTGTTTGAGAAGTATAGCACGTGTTGGTTACCAACAGCGAATAACAAACTTTGACAACCTTAGACGTATTTTTGGATCTGCCAATAAGAGCTCGTCGTTAGAAAAACAAATAAGGCTCCATCATCTTCGTTGGTTCGGTCACTTTTTTCGTATGCCCTCATTTCGATTGCCAAGTAGAGCTCTGTTCTCTCATCCAGCACCAAATTCGCGTAAGAAATAAGGTGGGCAGATTTCAGCATGACAGAAATAATTGAAGTCACTTACAACCAAACTGGGTAGTATAGGACCCACTCGTCTGCCAGGATGGGGTCCTCGTGCGCATCATAGTTCTTGGTTAGAAACCCTTTGCGATATGGCATCGAATCGAACTCAGTGGCGATCTTGTTGCAGATGTCTAGTAGAATCATCTTCGTAACTTTCTTTTCTTAGTAGGGCAAAATTAGCTACGAGGTTTGGTTTGTTTATGACGTGATACAGGGAAATCCGCAAGGAAGCTGTATTGCTGATGTCGCCTTACCCGAATGCTAACTTGGCCATAATGGTGTTGTGTAGAGCTTTAGTTTGCCTCATTTCTGTGAGTTATCCTGATAAACTTATTCATAGTAGCAAGGTATTCCTTCTCTCTCTGCCTCTCTCTCTCTCGCGTAAATCTCACTAATAATTTGTCTAAATTCACTTATATCCTTTTTTCACTTCTTATGGTTATACGGTAGTAAAACATTAGTCACTTCTGACTTTTGTATGGATGGACATGATGATGATGATGACTCTCTGTCCATGTACAATTGTGTCTAACAACACATACGAAACAAAATAGAGATTTCAACTCATATTTACATATTTTCATAAGTATTTTTATGTATTATCGTAGGACGTGAAATATTTCCCATGACTTTTTTTTAGTAAGTCGACAATAGGTTTAAATCACGTGAGTGATTCAACGTTATTATAAATAATATATTTGATCTGATTTCGCGAAATATATTGCCTCAGGTTTCAACAATTTGTCATCCCTCATTATTCTGTTTATAGTTTATCTTAATTGCGAAAGCCGATTTCATGTTTAGCTTAATATTTAGCATGACAGCATGTTGCACAATTACCTCATATTTTTAAAGTCCATCTGAGATATATATATATATATATATATATATATATAAGTAGAGACTAAACATAGTATAGGGTAGTCAAGGTAATTCAACCAGTTTACCAGGTTAATCCTTATTTGGAATTTGGAATTTTGCTTCGAACGGGGCTCGAACCGGGACACATTTGCTTTCGGGTCTGGGTCCACCCACTGCGCTACCATGCCGCATATTACACAGTTTTTTGCGTTATACTACCTTATGCTTTTGATTAGACTTCCCTTTGCCGGGAGTCTATGAGGCATCTCTTTCAACCTAAAGTTCTAACCATGATTGTAGGTTTTATTCGATTTAGTACTATTAGTAAAATTAATGGTAATAGTAATAATATGGGAAGGACGGGGGAGATTGTGTGGACTAACCGTCTCATGAATTTTGAATTCCTCTGAGCATACATGGCAGGCCAATAAAAAGAGACCAGCATAGCACAGTTTTAGATCGTTTTCCTACAGCTTTACCGTTTGGTCTTGACCTTGTTAATCCTTCTAATTACTTGCTTTCGTTAGGACATCCAAGCACTGTCCAAGGTCAGAGGCTAAATCGGATGTTTTCAAAAAAATCTCTTCTTAATTTTCCGGTATTTCCGTTCCCGGGTTGTCGCTTTGCACTGTCAGTTTCGAAAAGATCCGATACTTTTGAGATGTCACGGTAATTAAATTTAAAATTCACACCTGAAAAAAACTAACGAACTTGATTTTTGACACAAATGATGTGAGTAGGTTGCAAAGAAAGTTACCTTTATAGAAAGAATAAAAGTCAAAGTGACCCTTAGATTGAGACTAAATAAAGAGAAAGAAAGGGATAGTAAGGGCAAAATATCGGTAACCTACATAAAATTTATTCAAATAATAGATATTTTCCCAAGTTCACCAACTTAGAACTTCTTGTATATATATATATATATATATATATATATATATATATATATATATATATATATATATATATATATATTATATTTATACAATGTGCGCATGAATAAGTAATAGTAATAAATATATAAAGTGCGAGTCAAATCTTATACAAATAATCAAATATATGTGTATTTATGTATTCAATAAATTTATGAAATGCACAATTTTACATGTACAACTCAAATATAATTGTGCATATGTATAAATAATTATAAGCAACAGTGTGAATATATATATATATATATATATATATATATGACGACAACTTAAATAAAAATATATAAAACTTTTCCCTACCTTAAAGATCGTGTTTACAATGCATCTGTACACGCATTTTTTATACGTTAGAGAGAGTTATAGAAATATTTTTGGATCAGCCAACAATGGCTCGCTATGAAAATCAAATAATGCTCCTTCAATTGCATTGGCTTGATCCCGTTTTGCGTATGCTTTCAGTTCAATTACCCAGAAGAGCATTAGCCTCTCACCCAGTGCCGAATTGGCATATGAAACAGTGGCAGCAACAGCTAAAGTCAAAACTAAATTCGAATTGGGTGGTATGGGACCCAATCTTCCGCCTGATTTCGGTCCGCGTGCGCATCACATTTCTTGGTTGGATACCATACGCCATATTGCATCGATTCGAGTTGAGTGGCGATCTTGTTGCAGATTTCTAGTAGAATCGTCTTCGTGACTCTCTTTTCTGAGTTTGGCAGGGTTAGATATGAGGTTTGGTAGTGTTTGCAACGTGTTACAACGAAAACCGCCAGGAATCTGTTTTGCTGATGTTGCCTTGCCTTAATACTGACTTGGCCACAATAGTGTTGTGTAAAGGTTTAGGTTGCTTCACTTACGTGTGTTATTTATTATATCATATTTACTAGACCCAACCCCTCAGAAATCATTTTCCATTAATAGTTTGTTTACCTAAATCATTATTAGTTTTGTTTGAGTTCTTGGTTTTTGCTGTTTTTGTTATAATTTTTTGACATTGAAATATTAATTACTACTGACTTATATATTGCTATAATGATTATGTTAACTTGGTTATTTACCTGGCTCATCATTCTTATTTGAATCTACTTTGAATGAATGACTATATGGTTCAATTTTTTAATTTAATTATACCCAGAATCAGGTGTTTTGGTGATGCGGTCCGGTGCAAAACTTCTTATTCCTCAAATGTTGTCTATGTATGAGAACGCTGATCCAATCCGGGACATCGCCTTGAAGCAGATGCTGAAATCAACGTTGCATGCTTATCTGCCGCTGCTCACACCAAAGGTATACGACATCATTCGCTTTAATAGCATTTTCTCTATTCTGAATTTTGGTTACGTTTCATTGCTTTACATTTAATATTTTAACTTACCTGGCGTAAATAGTAGAACCGGCAACTTAATTTGGCAGAATTCGTCGCATCTTATAACAGATCTCGAGTTCAGTGTTACTTTAAAATTATGCGTTGATTTAGTTCACCTTGTTCGATTTCGTTGGTGTAATTACTCTCATGGCTTTAAACTATTTGTGTTGGGAATATTTGTTCAGTATATGTAATAAAATTTCAAGTAAGCATATATTGCTATTGAAATCGGAGTACAGTACAATGCCATTTGAAGTTAACCTGAAAGATGGAACAACGCTTGTGCGCCAGCCTAATCTGATATAATGGACCATTTATAATGTAATCCGAAGATTATTGTGATTTTTAGCGTTCAAGTAACTTGGCGAGAGAATTATTTTTTTTGTTGCATAACTGCAAAATCAGATATCTGTTATTTTGCTTCAATAATGTTATTTTACTTTATAATCTTCGTGCTGAAACGGAGATTAAGTCTTGTACACTAGGTTTCATACGATCATACGCCAAACAGCCAAAATTAACCATTCCAGTTTCTATTGGTTTATCGAGTTGATCGTGTCATATGATCAAGTGACTGACCTGTATTCGCAAGATTACTGCTATACCTCTGGAATTGCCTGTGTAGCTTGCTGAGCAGAAAATGTAACTGACCCTCACAGACAGTGCCCCAACCACCAAATACGCCGTTCCATAATAAAGTGCGATGAAGAGGGTATCTCAAAGTAAAACCGAATAGAATAGGTCGGCTCGTAAATTTTGTTTTTGATTTTTGTCCACTAGTGTTTGGCCTTCAATAATGAAATCTAAACCGAGTGAAAAAGTCGATTTAAAATTCTGGCCAGGTGCTGGTAGTTAAAGTTATTCTTCTCTCGAGTCTCGAAAGAATAAAAGAAATAAAAGAGTTTACTTGACTTAAAAACCGTGAAATTCACGATGCTTTCCAGGGTTTGTGAACAAAACACCAAAACAGATTTTTTTAAAGTAATAAAATCTACAATTTTTGGTGGATACCGATATTTCTGATGTTACCAAGTATCCTAGATAGGATAAATTGTTAAGGACTAGCTGCAGACCAACTTTGGGAAAGATTTCCAGCTTAAGATGGATCCAAATGAAACTTTTCGGGGTTTTATTCATTGTAATGGATATGTTCAGTTGTGCTGGGTTCTTAGTTTTTGTATCACCATTCTGTCTAGAATATTGCCGTTTTAATCGACTTTTTTTGCAATTTTGAAACTTTCTTTTTAATCAGATGACTACTGTACCATGCAACATTGCTCTTCGAAAGTTCGAGGACACAAAAAGGTAATATTTAAAAATTTCTATTATTTAAGTTTATTAATTATGTAAACCACTAATTTTCCCGTCTTCGTCATTCACAATTATTTTTTTCCCGCATGAAAAAATTGACTTATTGGCAGTAGTGGTTCTGTCGAAGAGTACAAGCGACTCCAATTCCTGAAGTAGCGCTTTCCAACTAATTCAAATAATTTCTAAGTACGCCAAATATCGCAAACTGCGTGGTTGGCAGTAAAAAGACGGATTTTATTACGAGAACTCTGTCGAGGTTACTTGATGTGATGTTAAATTGCGATATTTTAGATATGGTGGTTCAGAAGGTCTCACGCGGGCATATATTCTACTTTAGAGGGAGGGTTCGGTTTCAAATGGGTGGGCGTGTGCCGTTGTGTTGCACGTCCAGTAAGGGGGCACTGATCATGCAGGTAAATGTATCTGTATTTCATATTTGAAGGAACTATTAAGAAAAAATTATCAGTCAGAGTTTCGACCGGGAATGTTATTATTGGTCTGTGTTCGTGCACTTTCTTCGAGTCAGATCTCGACAGCATGAAATTTATCATAACTATCGTGATGCAGACATGCTGTTTCGTTCTAAGCCTGACGTTGATTGCACAGTTACCTCTTGAGGTAAATAGGCGGTAGCGCAATAATGAATATTTCTATCAAACAAGGTTTATGATCACGCTGCTGGAATGACTGGTAGGATCTGTCGATTGTCAGCCAGAGAAATGCTATATAACAGGAAGTCGTTCACAATATTTTAAATATAATACTTATTCATCAGCGAAGATAACATAAACTGTGCAGATAATTACAAAATAACACTATCCTATATTGCTAGCCATTTAATGCCTAAAAGTAATTTGCTTTTGACTGACTGAAAGCAAGTGTGCCAAGTACTGAGATTAAGTTCCGATTGTTAAGAGAAAATTTTATCACGTGCATATCAAAATCAGATACGCCTGATAGATGCTGCTCCATAGTCTTGAATGCTATACTATTTAAGAGGCGAAATTCGCTAATTTTCATTTATTCATCTTCACTACGAATATGCGACCAAGTATAGTTTTTAAGTCCATAAATAGCTATGAATATTTTTCGTAGCTATGCAGTAGTGAAGCATCTGTTGTTAGTGCTAAGTTTTTGGTTTGATGATTGATCAAAATACTTTGTGTAAGTGAAAAGGATATTCCAGCTCCAGTTACTTAAAACTTTCCAATTTAGCATCGAATAGATAGTTACATTTCCGAAGCTACCATACTTTTTATTCTTGCTGAAAACGCCTTACGCATTAGAGCTAATTTTTGAAGGTCAAGTACGTAATCAGTTCTCCTATATGCCAGCTAATACGTATGTCTACCGCTTTCTGAACAACGTTGTGAACCGATATCCTACTTGGTCTCGTTTGAGCCACTTTCAGTTTAGTATCAAGAAACAATTAGAAGTCGATCTGTTCTATATGTTCTCTTTATTATATACCATTACTGGTTTGTTTAATTTGGTATCTTTAATCTTGCTGCACAAAGGTACATGCAATAAGATAAGTGTTATCTCGTGAACTTTATTTAAAGAATTATTATAATCGCCTGATCAACTTATAATTGTTCAATAATATAACTGTTATACATGCTGCCGAATAGTACTGTGTAATGTATTCGAGCATACTAAGAGCTAGAGCCGCATTCCTGGTTCTCCATACAGTATATATTTATTTCTGTTTGATTCTCATTGGTAAATTTGCCATTTTACTGCGACGATAATCATGAAAGGCCGAGACGCGGCAGTACGTGTGATTGATAGTAGCCTTTCTGTGGTGTGCGATTGATTGCTCACTTAAATAATCTATATTCGCGTAGTGAAAGTTGCAGAAATGTCATGTTCGTGACTGCGTAGAAACTATACAGCTAATAATTTCGGTTAACTACAATATATGAAAGACTACAAGAGATGGGATCCGCATATGTGAATGTGCATTTCTTATAAATACATTGCGGATTGATCCTTGCTAGTCAGTTTTCCGTCGTACTCCGATGAAGAACATGTAAATTAGAAAGGCAAGTATGTATTAGGTGTTGCGAACCTAGTAATAAATTAGTTCAGTTGTGACCAGAAGGACAAAACAAAGACAGCATGAACGGAAAGTATAATCTCATGCACATTCGTTCCGTGCTTACTGGCGACTCATCAGTAGGAGCAGGTATTACGCCTTTTATCCACTATGTATTTGGACGAAGAATGTGGGACAATAGGACGGTACAATCTCCTAGACGAATGTGTAAACCTGCAGTAGTGAAGCTAGCATCATATAAAGTCTCAAAAATGCGACTTCAACGCTAACTCACTCTCTATAATATATAAACCGAATCTGTAAAGGATACTAACACTAAAGCTATTGTGTCAGTAACCGATACCAACATTTTAGTACCGAAAAGGTGCAAGGTACTAACCCTATGGTTTCCGAGAAGGTACATGGCACCAACATGATGGATATCAATTTATGCTATAGTTCACCGAAATTGAGAATTACAACTATTTATAAACACCTGTTACTCCAGCAAATGTATACACTCTGGCCTTGATCGATATCAGTTATCACATTTCGCGGCAAGCATGACACCATTCAATTCAATATATAACAGTTAAATACTGTTTGCTGCGGAGAACTAATATATATGCAAGTATGTATTAGGTGATATCCATCATGTTGGTACCATGTACCGACTCGGAAGCCATAGTGTTAGTACCACGTACCTTATCGGTATTATAATGTTTGTATTAGTTACTAACACAATAGCCATAGTGTTAGTAACCTTTACAGGCACGGTATATATATATATATATATATATATATATATATATATATATATATATATATATATATATATATATAGTGTGAGTTAGCGTTGAAGTCGCATTGTCGAGACTTTATATAATGTTAGCTTCACTACTGCAGGTTTACACATTCTTCTAGGAGATTGTACCGTCCTATTATCCCACATTCCTCACCCAAATATATAGTGGTTAAAGGGCATAACACCGGCTCCTACTGATGTGTCGCCAGTAAGCACGAAACGAATGTGCATGAGATTATACTTTCCGTTCATGCTGCCTTTGGTTTATCCTTCTGGTCACAACTGAACTAATTTGTTACTAGGTTCGCAACACATAATAAATACTTGCATATATATTAGTACTCCGCAACAAACAGTATTTAATTGTTAAATTAGAAATGGGTCAGTAGGTGTGATTGACGATAGTTTAGCTGTTGTTCGATTTTTTTAGATACAATGGGATTGGTGTTTATCTGAAGCTCGCAAACTTGATTTAAAGAATTTTTATCACCACTTGTACAACCATTGAATTTTTAATAGTCTGACAATACGTCAGTCCATAAAACTAGCTTTGCCACCGCATTAGCAGGA
Organism: Eudiplozoon nipponicum; assembly: GCA_029291075.1. Lineage (NCBI taxonomy): Eukaryota > Metazoa > Platyhelminthes > Monogenea > Mazocraeidea > Diplozoidae > Eudiplozoon > Eudiplozoon nipponicum. Next base: position 44,208 of record JAQBSW010000344.1, read on the forward strand.
ATTTTTTTCATGCCGTATTAACTATAATAGAAATAAGTTCACGTCTTGCAAGTGGGGGAATTTATTTAGTTTACGTTCTCTTAGATGTTCTGCAATCCAAATTTTACACTAATTTTGCACTTGGCACGACTGAATTTTACAAAAAAATTGATTAGACTTTCCTTCAGATGTTGAACCTGCTCGCGGTTTCTAGAAAGTTTACCCTTATTTCGTCACTATTTTAATTGGACATTAGATACGATTTCGAGAATTCAGAAGACAATATGGTTGTATCGCCATATTACAGACACGGGTTGTACTACGTTTCCGTTAATATTGATTAGGTCCCAACGGTCACCGACCATGATTTCTATGGATATGGGACTCTGTTTGTTCGTACGACTAATGAATTTAATCAAATTATTTTGTGCATGTACACTTGTACGCTTGAATGTAAATTGTGAGATGCATGCTTTTCCGAACTTACAAAATGCGAGCTTTTAGTTTTTCACATAATAATAATATATTAATGCGTGTTTCCAACCTTTTTTTTATTTCCGAATTGACATTTCGTTCCTAATCTAAAATATAAAACAAAATGTTATTTGTGATTACGTTTATTTTTATGCCTCTGTGTGTTTGTGCATGTGACATATTTACTTAGCTACGTCGCTATTTAGAAAATTACTACACGTACCATATTTACATTTTTTGTAGTCCGATCTACCTTCATTTGCTAAATATTATCTTACCATTTACGTCTGCTGAGCTTATCTCTTCTGTTGTTGAGAAGATGCGTCCTATCATGACTGGCTCCATTCCTGACGAGGTGACATTTTCGCATCAAAAAGCCGCATACCGCCTTATTGAAGAAATTTTATCCGCGCCAACTGAAAACGCGAATGAATATCTGTTCGCAGTAAGCAACACACCAGCTGACGACAAAGACTGTGAAATTTCCCACAACAACAAAATGGAAACTGTCAACATAGATCGACTGGTAAGTCATTGAGACAAATGTTTACATTTGATTATCCACTCATATTTTTTGATCATTACAACTATACTGCAACACAGCACAATATGCTTATGCCCCACTACTGCACAATAATGATAGTTATAGTGTTGTGCTCGCCTTATATGAACACTGTTGCTATTTTCTATTTCGAAGCTGCTTCTCTTCATTGTCATGAGTGGTTTTGTAAATCTTATCAGCGCGTTAGTGTGGCCAGTGTAACCCAATACTTTATTTTGGCACACCCCAACGGTAAGATACAGCCTTCAATGATGGGATTTGTAACATTGACATCTATCCATTCTAACAAGGAAATATCATGTAGTCTCGAATTGAAAAATAAAGATTTAACAGAGAGTTGTATAGATAATTGTTATTTTAGTGTGCATTGATTGTTTTCGGTTCATGCTACACCCTGAGTTCAACTTTCACTAATATTTTATCCTATTAAGTTATATGCTTTGTAGTTTATGGCTATTCAAACGCTTCATCTGATACATCTAGCATTTGGTGGGAATTTTTAATAAACAAAGCAAGCTGTTTTAAGCTGTAATTTTAAACATCTCTTCGTGCTGATTTTCTTGTGGTGTCTGGACTTTGATTTTGCCATTCTGGGCGATAGTTGTTATGAAATTGTCATCACTTCAGTTATAATTCACGGGCAGATATTGATCGTCAGCTATGCATGACAGACCGTCTCAGAAAAGGAACATTATATGTTAATTTTACATATTTAATGTTAAATGCTTGTTAAGCCACCTCTTTTCGATCAGCCATCCTTGATTCGACTAGTCCTTACAGTTGGGCATTCATACTGAAATTTAAATTCCTACAGACTCATCTTCAGTTTTTCTAATTTGTCACTACTTCTTCAGAAGTAACTATTTAAGAATTCAGATTATAAATAAGTAACAAGCTCTGTTCAGATTTAGTGTGAGGTACAACACAGTGTCCGTTTGTATAGTTTAAAAGTATAAACGTTCACAGCGGGTAAAGAATGCTATAATTCTTGAAAGCTTCATTACTATTGACTATGCAAAATAGCTTTATATAATGCACCTCTTATTTCAATAATTTAATTACACTCACGACTTAATAGTATAATTAAGTAAAAAAATATATTCTAGATTTCAGTACTAATTAATAAATAAAATATAAATAGCCTCTTGCAGCACAACTTATATACGACAGGAATCGCATTCAAACTGCACTACTGCGACATCACTTGGTAAGCTGTACGGCTAAATATCGGGATTATAGTTGGCTGTGTGAAGGTAACAAGTGCCATCTCCATGAGGAGGCGGATTGGTTCTGAGGAAACCACTCACATTATCTTCTCAGATAACTTCACGGTTACGCCTATGAAACTGCAACAATATGAAGTATATATATATATATATATATATATATATATATATATATATATACTTATGATAATGCTTAGTTTATACTAAAAATATATGTAAATAATGGGATTGGAGTTTACATTATGATCGCAAACGTGATTCAAATAATTCGAAAGGCTTTTCGATGAAAAAAACCTGGAATTCATATATGCTGTTGAAATATTTGAGTTGACTATCTATCGCTGCTATCGTTTAAAAATATTTGTAGATTGATTTCCTAAGTCTATTTTGCTTATCTTTTACGTATTTAAGCGACAAAAAGCATTAATCCATGGCATAAACTATTTTCCTTCAAGTTCTATCCAATCTTTATACGATGGTTTGTACCAGTTTCACGTAGTCACGTACGCCAATTGCATTAGCTGGAACATTGTCGTAGAAAGCCACTTATGCCCAAGGATTGTCAGACCACTGAGGCCATTATGATAAATTACTGTTCCTGAAGAAGTGTTTTACCAACGCCATAATTATTGATACCGGTTAATTGTCCTAGCCATATAATGCCCTTTTTACACAATTAGAACAATTACATAATTAGACGAATGTTGGTTGCGCGGGCGTTAATAAAAATTGCTATAATCAAGTTTTCTATTTTGATGTAAACACCTGACACTTTATGTACATACATTTCTCTGTCAGATATTTTTTGAAAGATTGCACAGTGCGAGCGTAACAATTTTCATTCGTGGTTTGTCGCTTTGCACTATCAGTTTCGCAAATATCCGATTAATCCCCGCTTCCAAGTACGCACCGAGTTCGCCTTCGTGGTACCTAAAATGAGGTACTAAAATTGTATTGCACCGCATTTCCAGTGTTTTGAATGAACGATGTTGGAGCTTTCGGAGTCAAGGGACTAATCAGCACCCATCCACGACAAAGGTAAACTAGATGCGTTCTTGGAAATGAGGATCAATCGGATCTTTGCGAAATTGATTTTAAATACATTTTCAGTATAAACTAAGAGTTGTATAGTGTTGAAAATGAAATTCATCAAGTTGACTGGTTTCGTCCTTATTGGGAACTCATCACGTACTGTCCAGAATTTTCCGCGGTCAGGGCTTGAACCTGGGCTCGTCTGCTGGATGAATTGTCTATTCAACACTATGCAATGCTAAGTTTAAGCTGACAAATGTATGTACATAAAGGGTCAGGTGTTTATATCAAGATCACAACCATGGTTGTAGTGAACAATTGGAACGCGTTTGAAAAAAATCTGGTAGCGAAAATGTCTATTGGATAGGCCCTGGTCATTTTTACTTATAGGCGTAGGTGTTTCTGGAAACCACCGCGTGGGAAACCTGTTCCTGTTTGTCTATGTATGTTTACGAATGGATGAATTAAGTTGAGTATGGGTGAGAGTTTACGTAGCTGTGATAAAATTAGATTTTACGTCATAAATGGTTGATCAGGCTGAGATCTAATCTCTCTAAATTTGTGTATTCTCCTATGATATGCATATGCATTTATCTGATGTCGTTATATCTATTTAGTCGCACTGTCTTGCATATCTAGAAGAAAAGCTGGTTCACGAATTGCCCAGTTGAAGTAACTTGATTTTTCAGAAAAATAGTCACAGCTCCATTTGTATGAGGACCGCTTGCCAGTTGTATATAGGCATGAATGTATGTATGTATGTATGTATGTATGTATGTATGTATGTATGTATGTATGTATGTATTTATGTATGTATGTGTGTGTATGTATGTATGTATGCGTGCATATATGTATGTGTGTATGTATGTGGGTAAATATATGAATGTATGCATTTGTTTGTATGAGTCTTTTATTTGCATACATGCATATACGTATGCATGTACGCATGTAGGTGTTTATTTGTGTATAATGTGTGTGCATGTATGTATGCATGAACTTATTTGTGTATGTATGTTTTTACATGTGTGCATTTATGTATGTATGCATTGTATGTATGCGTTTATGTATACATTTATGCATAAATGTGCGTGCGTATATATATATATATATGCGTGTTTTTGTATTGGTGAACGTATGCATATAATTATATATTTGTATGTATGTATGTATTTGTATTTATGCGTGCATGCATTTATGTGTAGAAGTGATTTACTTCCTACATGTATGTATATATGTATAGATGTGCACATTTATTTTAAACTATTTGTGAACCATTCATGGTAGAACAAGTTTTGCATAATTATCTGACGGTCAGTAGTTCCGTAACAATTCTAACTGTAGTCAGTTGCAAAAGTTTTCTAACTGTTTCGAATCTTCCCTATTGCATTGTAGTGTAAGATATAAGTTGTCATCAGTATGTTTTGGATAGCACATTATAGGCCTTAAGTTTTGAGGTAAATTACGGAAAATCTATATAAGGTTTTTTCTTTGTCGTCGAGCTCTTGAAATCTTGGAGGCTTTATGTATTAATTCTGGCTGGCTAGATAGACAATTTTTGATTTGGTCTATTTGGCGACATTGTTGTAACAGAAATAGAATCTCAAATATAAGACCTAATCATGAAATTTCCTAGGAATATTAAGCTTGCAATGATCGCAATACCCGTCGGCCTTTCTCAAGGTTGCATCTACTGCTTTTACGTAGGCAATTGTGATTTTCTAAGAACCGGACGATTTACTTTCTGTAGAACTTCTTCGAAAGACAGTTTTATCTCTGGATTGCTCACCAGATGGTGTAGGGTTTTGCTACAGTTTTTCTCTTTTTCTAGATAGTCTGCTAACATCTTATGAGTGTTATCTGGTTTAAGGTGCTATCCAATGTCTTCGCCTCTTTTCTTGTTAGCGGAGCAGGTGCACTACGTGCAGGCCATGAACGTTTTCCTATCTCTTAAATTCTTTGGTTTATCCATCGTCATGTAGTCAAAAAATTTTATATCGATTTTTTACTTGGAATACAGAGGAAAGACGACATACTCTGGATGATTGTTTTTTCTGCCGACAGTGAATTTCGTACTTTTTTCTGAGAGATTCTGTGTTATAGGCTCGCAGTGTTTTTTCTAAATTTATTACTTTCAGATGTCTTTCGTACTTTGAAACGTTGGGTTCTGTGGCCAATTATGCTTTCACTACACAACTTTCAGGCGTGTCTCACCATTTCCTTGGTCATACAGTTCTTCATAATGCTCAACTGCATTAAGGAAAACAAAAATTGTTTACCACTCTTTCTTACCAAATTCATTGTTGTTAGTATACGCATGATTCTCTAATTATCCACATGAAATTGCTCATCCCTTGTCGATTTGGTAATATAATCATTATAATTTGCATATAAATAAATAAGTAAATTATACTTTTGAAATGCGAGCTTTAATAAAATTCATTGTACCCTTCCCATGTGCAAACACAAAAAGAAATTTTATCGGATACAAGAAACCAATGAACATATCTTTATATATACATTGGAAGAAAAAAATAGGATAGAAATAGAGTGTGAAAGCAAGAAAACCAATCAATTGCGTAAGTCACCTGCAGTTAAAGCTCAATCCCCGAACATGCATAAATCCGGCTACAATTTGTTTATCCATCATCATCCAAATTGCAGCCGGATTTTTGCAAGCAGTAAAAGTATGTTCGGGCATTGAGCTTAAACTGGAGGTGACGAATGCAATTGATTGGTTGCCCTTTTTTGCCTTCCAATTTATTTATAAATATATTTGTTATTAGTATATACTTGAGGAGATAATGTGAAAGAAGCGTTTCTTGTCTCTGATAAAATTTCTTTTTGTCTTTGCACATGGGAAGGGTACATTGAAATATATATATATATATATATATATATATATATATATATATATATATATATATATATATATATATATATATGGAAATTTAGGTCATGGAGATGCCAAAAAGGAAAAATTAATTGCGTAAAATCCTCCTACTAGAGTTAAATGTTATACGGTTTTATTATTTAAATTTGATGCAAACAAGGCATTAATCTAAACAAAAATAAATTCACTTTAAGGAACTCAAGAAAAAATAACAAAGTAGGATTAAAAGAATAGAAAAATTGCGAAACTAGTTTATTTTAATTACTTGATCTGTGTTTTGATTAACACAGATCAGGTAAAACAATGTAGGATTTTTGGTCAAATTGTGGTTGCAAGTGAGTTAAGCCAAAAAAGAAAAAACTGTCGATAAAATTTAATGATTGATTCAAAATTAATAATTTCTATAACTTATTTACCTGTAGGTATATGCTGTTAATATAATCTAAAATTTGCCTAAGGTGGCAAAAGCAATTTGTTGAATAGAGCGGTTTCGTTCTTGTTTTCTGTGAACGGAGCTCGTACCCGTTGAAAGCTATTTCTGAGTCTTGCATTCAATCTACCGCGCCACCCCTGACACACCACGCAATTTTCAATCCTACCTGCGTCTTGGTTTTCATTTTGATATGACAAAAGCGCAGCTAAGTGGACAGTAAGTCGGTTTAGAGATACCGCCGAGAAGAACATAATAAGCAGTAGATTAAATTGTTTAAAACGTCAAAAGCGCTAGTTGAAAATAATGGCCTCGGTTACGTAATCAGAATACAGAGTTAACCTAGACATCTGATTTTGTTAGGGTCAACAAATTTAAATGGTACAGATCAAAATTTGTTTTAAGCGATATAGCTTGTCTGTTTTGGTGAATGGCGAATTTGCGTGATGTAGATTGGAAATTAGTAGTGTGTTGATGGTTGGAATATTTGAAATTTCCCCCGTATTTGAGCTCACGTTTTATAAGATTTTTGGAATAGCAGATTTTCTTGCTACTTTTCCACAATTTAAGCGCAGCTTCAGCAAGAGAGATACATCCATTTGAGAAATGCGACATGTTTAATAATCTTAGTTTTTATGACACAAAAAAGAACTCTTTGAGAACTGCACCGTAACTATTCTTGTTGTATGTTTATTTGCCTATATTTAAACGCATTTAACATCATTCCCTGTCATGCGAATTTAGTGGAAAAGTCATATCAATAGAGCCGAATTGCCCAAAACGAAGGGTGACATTTTCGGTGCGCAATATTGTAAATTAAGATTTTATTGCTTTTCATTTTTATTATAGGCGTTTTATTTGCCGTTTTTCGCGTACAGCTATTCTGTTTACTTCTTGTTTTATTTCCAGTGTCACTATTGTGAGATGATGTAATTAATAAAATTGCAAACAAATAAAATTTTCAATTTCTACTTTTTCCCAGTTGCATTCTAGGCTAGCCTATTGTCGTCTAAGCACTCTTTTGTTAAAAATGAGTTTTAAGATATTTTATTAATTTTTATTCTGTGCAGCTTGAACTATTTGCAACAACTTCGCCCATGAACGTTTCCAGTAGCGCAGTTCATTCAGGCCGCACATCGTGGAAGTCGAGGTTACGTTGCCTTCTTCATTTATTGCGTCATTTAGTGGCTCGTGTCGATCAGTTGAAACACTCAGACAATTCAGAATGGGCACTTCAGTCGGAACAAGATGTTAAGAAATTTGTGAACACTTTCTTGCCTGAAGTTAGTTTTGCATTCTTAGTTTGTTAATTTCAATTTTGGCTCTACTCTCTGTTTGTATCGTATAATGTATATGCATTTCTTACTTGCTGATGACTCATTAGTGGGAGTCGGAACTACGCTTCAAACCCACTATGCACTTTATAAACAAATGTTGATCATTGTGGCGCAGTCTCATATACGTATGTATATTTAAGCTCTATTAGATTCAACTTCATATACGATCCTTAGCTTACTTACTTTACTTTACTGCGGCTGACTTCTTTTGGAGGATAAGCCGGTTCCATGTGATATTTCATGGAGTTTCTTGGGAATTTGGTACAAGTGGTGTCCCCTCACCTCTCGGCTTTTTGATCGAGGACGCACCTCTAGCCTTTGCATATCCAAGCGCAGTCTGCAAGGCAGCAGTAAGTTGCATGGTTGCCGGTGGCTGTTGAGAGCTCATTCGCCATTCGGAAGTACGGGGTACTGTCCAGGAGTCCATGTAATCCTGTGGCTGTTGAACCCTTTTGTGGCGGGGAACACACGCCGAGTCATGGTGCCGTCGTCGGGCTCATGTGGTATTTTATAGGAGATCCGATTGCCGGTCGGAAATCCACCACGCCCTGGTGACACCACCGCCATAGCCCCGTTAGCCCATGTACGATCGGCCATCGAGACATGGTTGACACCGTCGTACCACGTTGAGGAGGGGATGGACTTTACGACGGACGATCCTTAGCAATACGACTTCGAAACCAACTCTATATATATAGTTTATACTGCGCATGCATGGTGTACTACCAAGAATTTTATCAAAATTCAGAATAAAAGCAATAGAGAACACATGCTATTCCAACAAAGCCTTATAGTCTGGCCTCGATTAACATCCGTTATCACATTTCGCAGAAATTTTGAAATGTAATATTTGCTTATACATGATGGCATATAGCTGATATATATATATATATATATTTCTTTTAAATTATAGTAGTCACTTAATAGCTCAGGAAAGCCTTGTGCTCTGGCTTCGATCGACATCATCTGTCAACTTTTCGTAGTAACTGAAGTGTTTAATATTTAGGCATTCTTTATTACGAAGTAATATACATAAAACATCTAGCATTATTGATCAACGTTGCCTTTTTGTTGAATCTAAATTTGTACCCGCCGATTGCAGCATAGATGACAGCAAGGACGATTTTGTCTTCAACCAAATTTCTTTGTTATTGGTGACAGGGATGCTTTAGTAACGCATCATTGTATTTCGACAGAATATACACCTTAAGTTGAATACGCAAAGATTACGGTAATCGACTGTTAAATAGCTGCGCGGAATATAGATAATACGTAAGCAGCTCAAATTTAAGACGTAGTGAAAAGCGGTGCTCCAAATTGCGTCCTCCAGCCTCCGGACAACGGTTGACTCAAAAAGGTCATGTAGCAATTAGTTATAGATGACATGGTTACATCCAGAATTGTTCGTTTTGGAACACTTGTCGACTTGAGCCATGCACTTATCCATTGAAAATATTCACTCAGATTTACAGAAAAGAATTAGAATAACCAGATAGTGGTAAACTGGTTATCAGTTCAACTATGACCAAAGCAGGTACTACTGTATGTGTCATCATAGGCTCCAGTAGAAATAATCATTTGGGTTCTGTATAATCTATGGAGATTCTCGAGACCAAGTGCAAAATTCCATCTAGCTTGGCTCACAATAATCCCCGAGGTGCTATAAGACATCAACTTAAGCGTAGTCTAAAAGTATTTCTCGAATCCTTTTGAGCCAGAAATGTCAAAGAGTTGGTAGAAGTGTTCGCATCATGTAATAGCCTATTTTTTTCAACGTATTCGCTCAAAAATTCCGTTTTCTTGATCACCTGCCTCAGTCCCCATCCACGGAATTATGCCTGTATCAATATTGTAGTAGGTTAATTTTGAACAATCATTAAATTTAGAAATACGGAGTGCAACCCTGTCTTTCAAACGTCGCAAATCTGCAGGTCCCGATGGTTTTCTTCCGAGCTTGCATATGGTTGCTGGCGATATAATTACTGGAGCGTTGACTAACCTTTTTCGTACTATATGGAATTAGGCGACCGTACTATGGTTTGGAGTGTGTCGATAATAATTCCTATCTTCAGTTAGGGTAATCGTAATTCGTTTGATGATCGTTGTGATATATACTTGACGCTAGTCGATTCTAAGTTATTTGCTTTGATTATCTTACGTCATTCTAACGCTCCGTGTGAATCACACACTCGAGAATAACAAGTCGGATTCCGGTCAGTACGTGTGTCTAAAGATTATATATCGGTCGCACAATAGCCGCCTTTCTAGAATTTAAAGGAGCATTCTACTTAGCCGATCGAAATGTTCTCTTCGATATTCTGTTGTAAAGTGGTGTGTCCACCGAATTTTTTAATATATGCGCTCTTTACACAAATATTTCTGGTCACCTTCAACTCTACAACGAATTAATACACAAATTTACTACCAACAGTGGTATTCGTCAAGGCATTCCACTTTCCCCTTTTATGTAATAGATGCTATTATGAGCAACACTTCCGTACGTTCAGAATGTGGATGTCGAATTTCTCCCAGGTGATCGTATTATCGACAATTGAGATTCGTTTTAGGCCGCTTTGAATAGATTAGCACCCTCTAGAAAAACAAATAGGGCTCCATCAGATGTGGATGCCTTCAATTCGAGTGGCCAGTTGAGCATTATTCTCTTACCCAAAGATAAACTGGACTCAGAAACAATGTGAACCGATTTCGAAATAACAGTAACAGCTAAAGTCAACCACATTCCAATTGGGTGGTATGCGACCCGCATATCTTGCCGATGTTTCTTTGCCTTAAAGCTGACTTGACCATTACGTTGTTGTGTAGAGATTTATTTTTCCTCACTTCTGTGTGCCATCTAGGTAAATATACTCGTAGTATCTAGATCTTCCGCATCTTAAATCAGTCCTTTAATAATTTGTTTTCCCAAATTATTTTTTTCTTCATTATTATCATTTAAAAAATGTTTGATATTGTTATTTTTCTTATGGTTATATGGCGGTGGAGCATTAATTACTGATGACTTTTGTATTGCTATGCATGTTTCATGATGGTGTATTAGATATTTCGTAATTTGTGTCATATTAATTCAAATAGAAAAAAAATTAAATACAAGTCATTATAAAAAAGGGCATAATCTCATGTACACATACGTTTTATTGAATAACTTCACAATTTAAACGAAAATGTGATAACTTATGTATATGTTTACTTCCAAACTTATAGTGTTAATATCAGTATAGGTTCAGTAGAAATCCTTTTTAGTTTACGTGGAATTAACATTGCTATAGACCTTATAGGAAGTTGACATTTTACTGGTTTACTGCGTATATATATTGGAGATTTCACAGTCTAACCGTCCCACATTTCTTGACCAAATATATATTGCTTTTGAGGCGTAGTGCCAGTTCCTACTAATTATGCCTTTTGTTTATTGTGTCTTTAACTTATCCTTCTGGTCCCAGTTGAAATAATTTGTTATTAGATGCGCAAAACCTAAAGATTTCACAGTCTAACCGTCCCACATTTCTTGACCAAATATATATTGCTTTTGAGGCGTAGTGCCAGTTCCTACTAATTATGCCTTTTGTTTATTGTGTTTTTAACTTATCCTTCTGGTCCCAGTTGAAATAATTTGTTATTAGATGCGCAAAACCTTAAGCAAACCTGCCTATATATTAGTCCCCGCAATTTTTTAAAATACAACATGAAAGTATGTTTCAATTGTGAAAATTTTGCGCTTTGGATTATGTTTTATTGGACGTGTATTTGTATTCCTACTTTTTCTATCGTTATTGTCAATGCACTTTGTAAGTACATTAGTTTTTTTTTAATGTTATGGATATTAGCGTCTTGACTAGGCGGTTCTGTCGTAGTTCACCCTATTGGTATCACTATTAGTTGATGAAGAAAATGGTTCAGTTTCGCTTCATCAATCATGTTTGTTTAAATTACCGCTAATTTTTCTTTATTAAAATTAAGCTTTGTTATTTAATTTTGCTGTGTACACACGAAGCATAAACGGAGATTTAGCTAATTTGCACTAGGGATTGCTATAGAGCTCATGCCAGCTGAGCAGAATTAATGAGTCCCTATCATTGTATCCTGTGATTCACTATACATGTTTCGTCTCTTTTGGAATATAACTGAAAATTACAGGTTATGTGCGGCTTGAATAGCGCTTTGGATAATTTTCAGCACACTGAAATTAGGGCGCCTCGCCTCCAGACTCCTCTGAGATACTTCGAGCAAGTGTCCAGTAAGGACAACACCGGTGTACTTGTTGAATTTCGTTGGCTATCTTAAGCAACATTTAATAATAAAACTTGTCTTTGTACTTTAATTCAATATTACTTTCCCATGTGGCATTGTGTTAGTTCTTTAATGACAAATCGAGTATACGTAGCTGGAAACTTAGATTTAAAGCAATGCCGAATAGGATCAACTCAAAAGAACTGCAAATATATTATGTAAATCAGGGTTGTGATCTTGATGTAAAACTAGTCCCTTATATATATATATATATATATATATATATATATATATATATATATATATATATATATATATACAAGCAACATCGGCATATTTCCGATGTTGTTGTATAATGTCTTAGTTTGGCTCACTTCTGTGTGTTATCTAGATAAATATACTCATAGTAACTAGGTACTCTCTCTCATAAATATTACTAATAATTTGTGTGCCTAAATTATTATTGTTGTTTTACCTGAAATAAGATCTTCTATAAAGTTCATATTACCTTTTAAATGGGCAAAAAGCAAAAGAATTTTTATCAGGTACAAGAACCGTTTTTTCTCATATTCTTCTCAAGTATCTACAAATAAAAATCTCTTTATATATGCATTGAAAGGCAAACAAAGTAGAAAACTATAAACATGGAGGGTGTGTGTGTGTGTGTGTGTGTGTGTGTATCTGATAAGATTTCTTTCTCTTTTTTCACATGGAAAGTGTTCCATGAGTATTATTTTTTTCTTTATTTGTAAAAATTTCTTGTTTTTCATTTCTCTTCTTATGATTATACGACAGTGAAATATTATTTACTCATTTGTGTATTGCTGTGAATTATGATAAACTAACCAAATAAAAGGCAATTCATCCAGTATGTTTACTAAACTTTTTATACTATATGTTATGAGAAGGCCGTACCAGTCACTTGAGCAGAGCGACCGTCATTCTCATAAAATTAATCAATTTCAACCATAGTTATATGTGATTAGCTGCAGTCGAGTCTAGGTTTTTAGCTTCGATTATCATTTTATATTAAAGCAAGTAATCAAATAGTAGCAAGTGTAGATTTGGAAATAATTGGCAAGTTAACATTATTCGGTAGCTGTATCATTAAATCTAGTAATTTTAGTGTCGATGTTGACATGCGAAGTCGGAGCAGGCTGTTGAAACCTTCGTCATTTATAGATAAATTAGAGTTTATAATTCTGCTGTGAGAATAGTATGTAGATAATATATATATGTTCAGTTATTTTATGCGCTAACGCTATACCAAATACACTCAGGTTCAAAATCTGGCCACGGAGATTCTGGGTACTACTGATGGATGCTCGATAAAGATTAAACGGGTTCTGTAAATTAATTTCATTTTCATATCTTTAATTTATACACATGAAATCAAATATCTCATTGTACTTATATATAATGTAACATCTTTTTATGTTCATTTGAAACTGTTAAAGGCTTTGGCTTGTCTGCATGAAGTTAATGGAGCAGTTCGCGCCCTCGCCGGTAGCATGCTTGTCGCAATGATATATGCTCTTGCTGGACAGGTTCCACCAATATCGACGAATACTACATATCCTGTTGATGCTGCTGGATGTCGTCTGACTGACGTCAGACAAGGCACTGTTCCCTCGCTTAGAAATAATTACAGTTGCGGCGACAGTATGATCAGTTTGGCACGTCGCTCCAATTATCCTGGAAATGTGTTGCCTGGCCGGCGTGCGCAACCCATTACGCAAACTAAAAGAACTGTATGTGCCGATAGTGACGATGATTTGTGTGATAGTGCTGCTAATCCATTTGGTGATTGTAAGGATTCCGAATCTGTGAGCTGTGATGCCATGTCGCAGATCACATCACGCTCCTCCAATTTGGTTACAGCCATTAAGGTTTGTTGTTTTTACTTGATTTATACACTTCTATACGAGTAATACTATTTATGAATGATTAATAAAACGTTATTGTTTTATGTGAACAACTGTCAAAATTTTAAAAGTTTAATGAATTGTCATAACTTTTACGATTGATTACGTGTATTGATTCGCTTTATCTTTTTTCTGGATCATCTTAAGCACACGGTAATATAAGCTGGCCCAAATTGAGTGGGTCATGCTTTGTTTGTATTCCAAATCTGTTATAAAGTGTACATTTGTAAATAATTTCAACATAAGTATTCAATTATGTTAATTCTTTTAAAAATAAAACAATTTGGTTCCAAGTTTTTCTAACCTTATTTATTTAAATCAAGTTTGTGAGCTTGAAGTAAACACCAATCCCATTGTATTTAACCAGTCGTCGAACAACATAACAAAACTGCCGCCAGTCGACGACTGGTTAAATACAATGGTATTGGTGTTTACTTCAAGCTCGCAAACTTGATTTAAATAATTTTTACCACCATCCGCGCAATCAATTATTGTGTAATTTTTGTAGCCTTGGTTTGCGATTCGTAGCCGTAGGAATTTTTGACAGAGTGAGCTTCAAAAACTGGCCGGCCATATTAGCAGCGCTAAATTTAACGTTAGCGTTATCAGAGGAATAAAATTATGCCTCTTGGAATCAAAATATAATGCTTCAGTCGATTCTTCCGGCGCCTGTCATCACTTTCCGTGTTAACATGCTCCAGATTCAAAATAAATTAACACTCGATTGGAGTATCTAGTCAAATTATAATGTAGGAATGCTACCGTTTCGGTGTATTTGTCTTATTGCCTCGGTTATATGGCGTGTAAGCTCTACAAGAGCTCATTGAACTAAAAATTTGTCTCTGTTTATGTGCTCCAGATTCGAAATAACTAAGGCAATCATATCCATTAGGCGAGCTCTGATTCAAAAACTGGAGTCGAGTTTCCAGTTAAGTTTAAAAGAGTGGAAAGTGACTGGTCTCGTAGAACCGACGTACTATTTCGGTCATATGGAGCGCAGGCTCAACGAAAGCTCAATGTGCGTGAGACTGGTCATTGTTTAATTGTTTTAGATAAGGCAAATAACCTGTACTATATTCAACTAAATTATTTATTTCCTATTCACCTGATACTCATTTATGTTGCTGTTAGTGCAATCTATAGTTTTATTTCACTTTCCGTTGTGTCTGAAATTCTATCAATTTAGCCACAATGGTAATGCAAATTTGCTATGAAGATTCGAAAGTAGTTCAATAAGCAATTGGACACACAAGGTTTATTGCTTGCAAAATTTCTACTTGTGCATATTTTTATTTAATTTTATTAAAATTGTCTTTTATTTAGCTCTGCCAAGCTCTTTGTCAGGTATTATCCCGTCTGTACAGTCTGCTTCCACCGCTAAAGGTTACTTCTAAACAGCCTGGGAAAAAAGACAGTGCTTCGAAATCCAGCTGTGGGGAACCAAGTGTAGAAGAATCAGCAGCCAAAGCCGTTCAAGTCATTCTTGGTAGTACACGTATACGCAGAACTATTTTCACTGTGATGAATCATTCCGCTGATCTTGAAGACCATAGAGGATCGCTAGCTGAGGAAAAGGTCTCTGAAATTTACGAGTCAATAGTAAACGAGATCGGCCGTGGTAAACGTGACAGACAGGCGTTGGGCTGTGATGATGACAGGACAGTTGCTGAATCGGAAGTATTACAGAAAACCATAGATGAGCTGACACATATTTTAGGACAAGCTGTAGACTGTGCTTGTGGATTAGCCAGTTCGCCACAACGTGAATTGGCGAAGCTGGCCGTATCTCTAGCTCGTCAGTTATGCATATTTGCGGGAAAAGTCATCTATGTGACTGATGTGGTTCGTTTGTTTTATATTTTAAAGATTCATCATTTGACTTTTCATGTAATTTATCCCCATTGAAGATGTTATTCGTTAGCCACACGTTAGGTACTCTCTAGAATCAATAAATTTTAACATATTATTATTGACTTTGGTAAAATTGATTTGCATTTAACATTCATCTTCGTATATACAGCTGTCTCATTTTTAATCCTGTCTCATTTCCTTCACTTTCCACCTCTTCTAGATCTAACGACAATGCTGTTGTTGTTGCTATGAGTACGGTAGATTTTGATTAAATCACTGAATCTAGTGTTATATTGCCAATCATAGAAAATATTTCAAGTAAATTACCATTCGTTAAATCTGGGTTTGCCATTCATGTCAGTATATTCGATGTGTGAATAGTAAAACAGATTTGACAACAGGAAACTCTGGCTCTTACGTGGATAAACTTTAAATTGATATACGTTACGTCATCATCATCATCATCGTTATCTACATTTACATCAATACAAAAGTCAGTAGAAACTAATGTTTCACTGTCATGTAACCATAAAAAGATTTTAAAAAAGAAGAAATAATTTTGTAATGTAATTGTATTGACAAAAATATTCATTTAGACCTACAAATTATTAAAGCAGAGTAATTTATGAGGAAGTTTGCATGCGACAATAAGAGCTCGTCGTTAGAAAAACAAATAAGGCTCCATCAACTTCGTTGACTCGGTCACGTTTTGCGTATGCCCTCATTTTGATTGCCCAGTAGAGCTCTGTTCTCTCATCCAGCATCAAATTGGCGTAAGAAACAATGTGGGCAGATTTTGACATGGCAGAAGCAATTGAAGTTACTTAAATTCCAACTGGGTAGTATGGGACCCACTCGCCTGGCAGGATGGGGTCCTCGTGCTCATCACAGTTCTTGGTTAGAAACACTTAGCGATATGGCATCGAATCGAGCTCATTGGCGATCTTGTTGCAAGTGCCTAGTAGAATCATCTTCGCAACTTTCTTTTCTTAGTAGGGCAAAGTTACCTGCGAGGTTTGGTTTGTTTATGACGTGATACAGGGAAATCCGCAAGGAAGCTGTATTGCTGATGTCGCCTTGCCCGAATGCTAACTTGGCCATAATGGTGTTGTGGAGAGGTTTAATTTTCCTCATTTCTGTGAGTTATCCTGATAAATTTACTCATAGTAGCAAGGTATTCCTTCTCTCTCTGCCTCTCTCTCTCTGCCTCTCTCTCTCTCTCTCTAGCTCTCGTAAATCTCACTAATAATTTGTCTAAATTCACTTATATACGTTTTTCACTCCTTATGGTTATATGGTAGTGAAACATTAGTCACTTTTTACGCTTGTATCGCTGTACATGATGATGATGATGATGATGATGAGGAAGATGATCTAGTTACTATGAATATATTCACCTAGATAACACACAGAAGTGAGGAAATCTAAACATCTACACAACAGTATTAGGGCCCCTTGCGGTTTTTACTTTATCTCGTCATGAATAAAATATGTATCAATACGTTGGTACCTACCATCATATTTTAGTTAGAATTTGACGAGCATTGCACTTCTGTTATAAATAGAACAACATATGTAACATGTTACAAATCTAACACTAGAATGCAGGTTTCTACTAGTATTACGGAATTGAGTGCACTGTTACATCCATTTATCTGCGGGAAGATGTTGATTTTCTAACTTCTCAATTTAATGTTCTCAGAAACCGGACAACTCTTAGGCTAGCGGAGTTCTGCTACTTTTATCAATAACTCGATTTTCTGTCGTAGTTTATCTATTACATCTCCCGTTAATAATTAAGAAGATATGGTAAATCAATATGTGAGTCTTTGTTGATGTAACTTGCAACAAAGACATCTGTTTAGATTTTCCATGCATATCAATTACTCTGGCCTTGTCAAAATCCATGAATTAATTTGTAAATAGTCCACATATAATCACACGAAATATGTACACAATAGCCAAGAAAGTACAACAGAAGACACAACTAAATAGTTTTAGTGCAACTGAAACGTACTACTTTATTGTCACCTAGGTCATATGAACCAATTAGAATAAAAGTACACTCACTTATACATATTGTCCAAAGTTCTTACTGGAAACATAATTTAAAAGTTCTAACACAGTTATCCTACTACACCACCTTGGTGATATATTTGATTATGAAATGATTAAAATAAAGCACATAAATTATATGCATATAGTTCAACCATCAAAACATAACAGTTTTTAACTCTGACTGAAGTATTTAATTGCGCAGCCTTGTCATCATATATGTATCGACCAAACTTAATTATTGCGGGTCTCTGAATGACGCTTGTAGGTCAGTAAAATATTGATTCATTTACATGCCAAAGTGGACAGCGTGCTGTTCTCGTTGGTTGGTGGGTTCTTATTTTTCCCGTCACTGTTAAGCCTTGCAAACATTTACTGTCCATTGAAAATGTTGTAATCACATATTTAGTTGAAACGTAAGCCTCTGTCAGCACTTAAATGTTTTATTTTGACATTTAATGACATGGGTATTTTTAGTATGCATTTGAAGCTTGAATGATTATTAAAAAAATTTAAAAAAAATAATTTTAGATAAAACCACTCGAGAGTATTCATCCGTCACAGAAGCATGCACTGAGATTTGATGTGAAGCAAGTGATTAACAAATTGGTTCGAAAAACAGGGTATGTATATACAAATATTTTTTTTATACACGTATAGGCTGTTGTCTAGATGAAACGCTCGAAGCTTATATTTTCACTGTCTATTTAGATACTTTGTTAAATACAATGTCAGATGACTCTTAGCCAGATAAATTTGTGACCTGATGACAAGCGGGCCCTAGGTGTCCGTATCATCGACAGTTACATCAATCTTGCTACTAATATGTAGACGCTGCGAGCGTATATTATTTTAAGCCTTTGGTTTTGTTTTACAGCGCAACTAATATTTATTGCTAAGTGGATAATGGATGAACTAGCGCATGCGTGTCTGGCACGAAAGAAAGGATTGGCCATTAGCGTTCCTCGACTATTTTCTGTAGGAAAATGGTGATTTTCAGCTGTCGGTACAAAACTGTTGCAAAGAAGGGAAATGTTGAATTTAATCAATCCATCCTAGATGGAATGTGTGATGTATTATATTTTTTACAGCTCATGAATAAATATGATAATAACAAGGAACACTGATTTCAGTCGCCATATATGGCGAGGCTTGGAAAAAAAGGACTGGCAGAAGCCATCAATGACTGCCCACACATAACTACGAATTCCATTGTTATGCGGCAGTAAAGCATCAGTGTATTGTGCTGGTGTAACGCTGTGTGGTAGTAGTAGTAGTAGTAGTAGTAGTAGTAGTAAGTCAGCTTTAGGGTAAGACGATGTCGACAATACAGCTTCCATGAGTTTTTAACTTTTCACGCCATTTCAATACCAAACTTCGCATATAACGACTCCCAAATGAGAGAATAATGTTAAGAAGATGATTCTACAAGAAATCTTACAAAATCGCCATTGAGCACGATGCGATGCCATATCGCGCAGGCTTTCCAATCAGTAGCATTGAAGTGCACATGAACTCCTTTCTGATAGACGGACGGGTCATATAATCCTTTATTTGTTTGTAGTTGATAGATGGGTTCTTCCTAGTCAATGAAGTTGAGTCCAAAATGATGAAAGATATATTCGTGAACTTGATGGAGAGTAAAAAGGCGGTTAAATCAACAGAACTCCCTATGTTCAGTCATTAGCAGACATAAAAAGCCGTATTTGCATGCAGAGTTCTAGGAATAAGTTAGAAGAAGATGGCGCAACGCTACTTATTCGTTACCGGAGCAAAAATTTTGCAAAAACACAGTATATGTCCAGCTCCTATTGCTACATAGAAATAAACATACAATAATAAGAAAACCTAGATTTGTCATACGGAGGGTTCTGAAAAATCGTGTACTCATAAGACTAAATTAACTACGCCTCTACACTGGAATCTCTGCGATTGAACTACTCTAGAAATTTGCCAACTAAAGGGCTTTTGTTAGTAAGAATAGTGTGGCGTGATCATGTGACAGAAAGGTGGATAGGTTTTGACTTAGCAGAGTTAGCTAAAGTGAACTACAATCAAACTGGGTTGCATAGGACATATGTTTGTCAGGTTTTGGTGTACGTGCGCAACATAGTTCTTGGTTGGAAATCCTGTGCAATTTAACATCGAGTCGAGCTCAGCGGTGATCTTGTTACAGATTTATAGTAAAATCATCTATAATAACCTTTATTAATTAGGCAGAGTTAACTGAGACGTTTGTTTATGAAGCAATACATTGAAAGCCGCATGCAAGCTATATTGCCGATGCCACTTTTCCTTAAATATGATTTTTCCATAATGCCGCAGGGTGGCTCAGTGGCTAGAGCAACAGATTCCGAAGAAGACGTGCCCAGGTTCGTGCCCTGTCCGCGGCAAATTCTGGACAGTACGCGAAGTTTTCAGTAACGATGATATCGGTCTACTGAATGAATTACCTTTTCTACATTATACAATTCTTAGTTTATAATGAAAAATATATGTTTATAATGAGACGTGTTTACATCAAGATGGAAAACTTGATTTAAATGAAAATATAGTTGTCTAGTTGGCCTTCTTTCGAAGTTTTTCCGAAATATATATTTCCATCTGAACTGGATCTTCTCTTTCACAAATCATCCTTCTTTAACAATTTTTGCTTTGAAATAATTATTTTGGAGGTTTTACTTTTAAAAAATTATTTAGCTTATTTATTTTGGTTTGTTATATGAAAGTGAAGAACACTATATTAAAGGCTGTTGTTTTGATCTCTGCAGACGATATTGCGAATATTAATGTTCGGCCGCAAACTTTTTGGACTAATTCTCCCTCGTTTCCGGTTATTTACCAGAGTTTCTGCAGTATCTTTCCGAAAAGAATTTAATTTGCCTTCTCAAATAGTTCCAAAACTAACGTAATCAATATTTTTTAACCAGGCTCGCTCAAGTTCGGTCATTGAATATCGGCTGTATATATTTAGTCCACTCGTAAATGAAATGCATGAATTTGGTCCCAGCATGCCATTAATGGTCCAAATCCTGCCTGGGTTGGTTTAGTTTGCTTATCTTGAGGATAATATTCTTGAAAACCTATGATGCAACACAAAAAAGTAATGCCACGATAATGAGCCGGAGGGATATTATAACTTTGCTGTGGATAGTAATCTCAGTGTCACGCGTTCACCCATTTAGGTCGTATTCCTGCTCTAAGATGGAGGCAATAGTTTTGTAAAGTTTTTCCGAGTTTCATTTCTACACAGCTTGAAAAAATCTGTAATAAGGCCATTTGTTTCGTCGGCTTTGCGTTCCCTCAGGAAACTGAAGGTCTCCACCATTTTATGAAATGAATAAATGTGATATTTGTCTCCTAAAATTTGTGGTCTCATTTCATAGCTGACTTGGTTCTCAATATTTTGCCAATAAGGAAGTTTTTGGAGTGCTTTCCAAGCTGTGCCTCATAATCTGGAGGCGCTCGCAGAATATTTACAGAATGACCACTGTCAATACGTTGGATCGAAGAATTTAATTCGAAGAGGTTGTTACGCTTGGATGCTGCTTCGAACCAATCAGGTCTACTCTGCCTCCCTTTGATTTACGATGACTATTGATTCTTGTTATTGAACGCCAATTGCGCTAGTTGGGACAACTCTGGTTTTTGTCTGGAACCGCAAAGTGTGTACCAGCAATTCTGTGACAAAATGTTATTATTATTCGCCATATTAATTACTTGTTAACGCCACACCGTGTCATTAATAGAATAAAGGAACTTGAATTGACGACAGGAAGCCTACTGAATTATAGTGATGAGCAGGGTTCCGTGACAAAGCCTATTTATGGCCGCGTTTTTGGCATATGCTCTTCTGGAATTTACCGTGCGAGAGATCATGTTTACTGTTTGTTTATTCATTTGCGTATTTAATTAATCTATCACTGATTTCGTGAGTTGTGGTAACAATTTTTTATATCAACTACTAATCATCTAACGAGACGCACGTACTGACGCATGCTGGTCTTCCACAACTGACTGATCAGGACCAAATCGCATTTTCGATATTAAACTCAGAAAACATGAATGCGGCTGTCAACTATTATAAATGGGGTCCATTAATATAATGTTAGCAGGTTAGTGAACTCGTGTAGTCATTTACTACCGATTACTCAATCAAAATGGAGCTTTCCTGCCGTGCTGGTTGTCGAGAAACACGAGTATCTTGCTCTGTCTCAAAGGTCGTGTGTACAATTCATTTGTTTGTGCCGTTTCGTTACACGTTTTTGAAACTTTAGTGTTGAAGATATGAGACGCTTACAGGCATTCTACCATCGTTACTTGTGAAATCTAACACTACCTATCTACAACGAATGGGCAGGGCTGACATTCGTAAATATATTTCAATCTCGCACACACAAGTGCTCCTCGTTAGAGAAACAAATAATATTCCGTAAATTGCGCTGGCTCGGTCAAATTTGACGTCTTGATTTAATTCGATTTTCCAGTAGAGCAATATTTTCCCAGTCAGTACCATATTGGCGTAGAAAAAACTGTGAGCAGATTTTGACATGACATAATCCGCGTAATTCAACTCCATTGAAGTTGGGTTGTTTAGGACGAGCTCGTCTACTAGATTGAGATGTACGTGCGCATTAAAGTTCTTCGTTGGAAATCCTGCATGGTATGGCGTCGAATTGAGCTCGGTAGCGATCTTTTTGGAGATTTCTTATAGAGTAATCTTCTTTATAACATTATTTTCTTATTTGAGTAAAGTTAACTGCGAGGTGTAGTTGTGCTTATGAAGGGATACAGTGAAAACCACATAGAAGCTATTTTACCATTGTTGTCTGGATTTAAATCTCTCTGATCATAACGGAATTGTGTAGAGTTCCAAATTGCCTTGTTTCCATATCTTTCTTAAGTAGATATCTCCATCTGGTCTAGATCCTTCCCTCCTCTTTAGTAATTTATATGTTTAATCTATTATTTTGGCAATTTGGACTTATAAAAATAATTTTTTATTAACAAATCCCCATTGCGCTCTTTGACATTTTTTGTATTTAGCGGGGATGATTTGAAGGGCTTAGTAGGCGCAGAACTCTGGAAGATGGTACGAAACAGTGCGAAAATAGTTGCACGACAAGAGAAGCGACGCTCGAATTCCAGGCCAGTAAATAATGCAGACGATGCAGAAAAGGGCTGTGAGGACGAAAATTTCAGTGATACGCGTTCCAGACGCAGTGCTTTGAGTTCGGGCAGCAGGCGAATCAAATCCGATCTGATATCGGAGAAGAGCCATCTGTCTTTGCCCAAGCGCATCAACTCTGAAAGGTAGGCTCCATACCGAAATGATTAGTATAGCGTCTATGTCTGATGTTTTATTTATGCGTTCTGTTTTTCTATATTTTTTGCTGGTGAAATGCAAACATCGTGCTGCCCATATTTCTTTATGAAAATGAATGCCATCAGTTCCACGTTGATTATCACATCAATAAAAACTAGAGTATCATTATCAACGTTTTCAATTGTAAATTTAATCTTCGAAAATCATTCATTGAATTTATCGATTAGTTGTCCGGCATGCTTACGGTTATCAAAGACCAAATACATATCATCAACATAACGGTCTTACAGTTTCACCTTACTTAATGAATCAAAGTTAGTTCTTTCCAACATGCAAATAAATATTTCGGCCATGATGGGGCCCTGAACGGAACCCGTTCCTAGAAAATTTTTCTGTCTATATAATGGACCATCAAATATGAATTAAATATCCGAACAGCATAAATTCAATGACCTCTCCAACTGCGTTTCACTGATTTTAAAATTTTGGCAATAATCTCGGACATAACGACACAAAAGCTCAATATTTTTATTTAAAGGAACATTATTAATTAACGACCCATAAATGAGTGCCTCGCTTTGTAACGAACTCAGTTTCTTTTTTGATAAATTAATCACTAACTTGTTTGGATAAGACAGTTTGTTATGAAGTGCGTGCTTCAGCTTTTCAATATTTGCTTGTCTAGTTTTAAAAACCGCACCGACAAAATTTCAAAAACTTGATTTTGCAATGAGACAAATTTCATTTAAAAACAACGGGTAACTTTTTCAACTGAGCGAGTATATGACTTATTTTAGCGTCAGACTTTTCTGCACTAGGAAGTCCCAACCAATGTATGTTTTCTATAATATGAGGGAAGCGTACATTTTTCAGTATCGTGGTAAAAGAAAGCGGGAATTTTATAGTTTTGCAACGTCGTTTGTAAAACACACCGGATTACAATTCCATTGGTAATTTACATCTGAGTTTCATAATTTTATAGTATTTAACGATATTTGTTCTTCAGAAATACAAAACAGTTATTACCCTATATGAAATTTTTTTAATTGTCGGTTGTCTATTTCGCTCGTTACTGCAGTTGTTTTCTAGCCCTCAAGATGGAAAACAGTTAGTCATACATTTCACATGTACACTTATGTAAGGGGGATAATCTAAAGATTAATCGTCAAAGTAGCAGAAGCATACGTTTAATCAACAAATCAATGAAGGAGGATGAACTGCGCAATAGGTCATTGAAAATTACTTCAATGAATTACCTCAAACAATGTTTTCACACACGAACAATATATATATGTATGTATTGTTATCACCACTCAAGCCATCAATGATGGTTTAATTATATAAATCTTCAATGTAATACCACTTCTCCAGATAGAGTTGTATTTGTTCTCCAATTACCAATTGAGTATGACTGGTTGGAACTTTAATTACAAAGAGATTCCACAGGCTAACTGATATATAAGTTAGTGTTTGACTTGAACTGGCGTATAGTATGCGTCACGGGTGGCAACGTGGATAATGTCACTGGCTCCGATGCAAATGACCCCAGTTCGAGTTTCGTGTGCAGAAAAATATGGACAGTACCTGAAGTGTGCGAAATAAAGGCAAAATCGATCTACTGCTGCCTGATGCATTGTTGAGTTTCTACTTACTACTAATACATAATCAAAATTCTGCTCTTCAGTATGACTTCCCCATGTAGTGTAGTGTCCGTTTTATAAAGACAGATCGGGGTCGCTAGTTAGAAATTTCGGCTTTAATAGATTACTCAGGCTCCACTTGAAGGAAAAGCTAAACAAGACATAAGTTAGTGAAACGGACTCTGAATCAATTGTACCCCAGTTTGAGTCCCATCCGCAGCAAATTCTGGACATGACTTGAAGCGTTTTGAATAAGGACAGAACTGGTCTACTGGATGAATTTCTTTAATGCTGCTGCTGATTTTGATGATGATGATGATGATGATGATGATGATGATGATGATGATGATGATGATGATGAACATCTATGCATACATGTATAATTTGGTCTAGCTTAATGTATGTATGTGATCTAGTATCATATGTCTGATGCTTAATATTTCAAATAGATCAATGTCTCGCTGTCTTCCATTCACTATATCTCACTAATCATAAAACCGAGTTGATTTTCCTTCTCTTTCTTCTTCTTCTTCTTCTTCTTCTTCTTCTTCTCAATCTAACATTAACTATTTATATATGCTATGAATAAGGTTGGTGTTTATCGTATCACTGAGCCAAATAGCGAAAGTAGTTCAAATAAATTACCATTCATTACGCACTTGATTTGCGTAAGTTTTATAAATTCGACATCGATGTATGTTGCGTATTTGAATACGGGATCATATGAGCGTTACAGAACTGAGTGCACCATTCTTATATACACGTTATTGGTTTCGAAACTCCGGTTCCACGGAGTCTTCTTAAGCCGGCAAATGGGACGGCGGTATTGTCTTTAGCACATGAGCTGAGGCTTGCTTAATTGAATAGATCCCTGTAAACGAATAACTAATAATAGAACTCAATTAGATGGAAGCAAGTTCTAACAATCGCCTTCCAAAAAATATAAATATATTATAAAGTCAAAGCTAACTGACCTTGGTGGTGACTAATTCGAATTTACTTTGACCGTAGATAAGTTCCATTATGGCATATATATATATATATATATATATATATATATATCATATTTATAATATCCATGCCTTTTTAATTTAACACAGTATTCTTATAATTAGGAAAACACAAATAACAAAGTGGATAAAGGCCATTTATTTCGTGAATACTAATCATCTCTTAACCAATCATACATATTTATACATTTCTGGTTTTCAATTGATTATGCTAGTGGTAACAAATCTGACTCGTTTTTACTGCTGTTTCTTGTTTTGACTAGTTGGTGAGTGTGTGTGCGTTTGTGTTTGTGTTGTGTATGCGTGTTTGTATGTAAAGGTCATTCTCGCAGTATTGCGAAGTGATGTCTGATATCTTGTCATTATTGTTTTGATAGCTTGAGAATTAACCATTTGTGCGCATTGTTCACTGTTGCATATACAAGTGCTATTTTTCCCAGTATAGTTGATCGTTTCACCTTGTTGCGCAAATTTATAGTTTCCACATGGTAACAGCGCCAGTGTGGATTGCAGTGTTAAACGCTCATATTGTTTGGAAACTTCTGTCACCGTATGCGCCTCTGTTATTTCCATTTCAGTTTGTTGCCAATCCGATTGTATGTTTGTTGATTCTAGTCGAGGGCCTGTTTGTTCTTGACTGGATACTAGTAGATTGTTGTTGAATTTTGTTATTCTTGACCAGTCGATAAGAATATCATGTTGATGAAACTTTTGAATATTAAGGCCAGGTGCTTGTTGTTTTATATAAAGGGCTTCATAGATAAATAATAATTTTTCTGATTTTGCTTTATGTAGAATTGTGAAATTGGTCGAATTGACAGGGTGCCCCGTTGCCAATATATGATCGGAAATAGCTGATTTTCCTGACGGTGCCAAGCCTTTGTTAATCAATTTCTGTGGCAAATGTTGCTGGATTCTGCTTAACAATTGCTTCTTCGTACGTCCGATATATGTGCTACCACACATACATTGGAATTTGTAGACTATGAATGATTTGGAGAGAATTGGCAATTGATCTTTGACATCCAACCTCATGATTATCTGTGTACTAAATGTCATATTAACTTTAACACTGGGAAAGTTGTCCTTAGTTATTCTATTCAGCCGCCGTGAAATTATTGAAGCTGGTACATCGCCTCTAAATGGTAAGTTTAGGAAAACCTGCTTGACGGTATCTTCTCTAGTACGAATCTGCCGTGGTCTGATGTTGACATCAATGAAATGCTCTGGGTAGTTGTTCATTAGCTAAATTTTCTTGAGGTAGCCCAGTTCTTCCTCAATCTTGTGTTCAGAGCAGATCTTTCTGATTCTGTTTGCTAGGTTGTTTACTAAGTTTCTTTTGTGGGATTTTGGCACACTACTGTTGTAGTGAATGTATTGTCCGAGGAAAGTGGATTTTCTATGTATGGCCAGTGTCAAATCCCCGTTTTCTTCTCGAGTGGGTTTGATGTCAAGGAAGGGAAAACTGTCGTCTTTCTCTACCTCGAGAGTGAATTTGATGTCTGGATCGGCTCCATTTGCTTGTTTGAGGATTTCGGAAGGGTCTGCTGCTTCTGAGATGAACAACAAGATATCATCTACATACCTTTTGTAGAGTGCGCACTGGTCAATTATACTTTTTAGGTTCGTTTTTTCCAGGTGATACATGTATACATCTGCCAGGAGGGGCGCGATGCAACATCCCATAGCTACACCATTGATCTGGCGGTAGTATATCCCTTCGAATGTAAAATGTACGTTTTTATTACATGCTAATATGAGGTCTTTGATGTCATTGGTGTCTAAAGGGAAATCAAAAAACTCATTTTTGATGAGGTCACACAAGATCTCCGTTGTCTTATCCAGTGGTATGTTTGTAAATAAGGATGAGACGTCAAGCGAGACCATTTTATTCTGGAGGATGTTCTTCCCCTTCAATTCATTTGCTAGTTCGAAGAAGTCCTTGATAGTGTTTGCGTTTACGATGCTCCGTATTGGTTCAAGTAGTTTGCAGAGAAACTTGGCTGGTTTATGTTGTGGAGCGTTGATCATTGACATAATGGGCCGCATCGAAGGAGCTCCTGAGGCTGTCACGGCTTTATGAGTTTTTGGTTTTCCGTACAATCTTGCGGTGTTTGTTCCGACTGGTTTTGCTTTTTGGATGTCTTCTGTGAGTTTTGATCTAATCTCGGAGTCAGCCATCGATGTTAGAACATGTTTTTCCATCTTTTTCAAAATTGCATTAATTCTTGATTCGATGTTTGTTGAATCATCTTTCTGTTTGATGTCATGCTTAAATTTAGATTGATCATTTATTATATCGTTCATGGACTTCCTATAAGCGTCGGCTTCAAGTATAACAATTTCTGATCCTTTGTCGGGTGTGGCAAGTCGTATGGATTTGTCTGATTGGAGTTTTCTGAGTTCGTCTATGTGCTGTTTTGTGATGATTTGGCTGCCTTTGAATTCCTTCTTGTATTGTTCTAGTGCGCTTACTATCTCAGCTTTCAGTCCTTGTCCATTGAATGCATGTGGGGCGGTGTCTTTCGTTAAGTCAATGTAGAAATTTTCCGTTCCAGCCTGAATGTCAATAATGTCACGTTCACTTTATATAAAACAACAAGCACCTGACCTTAATATTCAAAAGTTTCATCAACATGATATTCTTATCGACTGGCCAAGGATAACAAAATTCAACAACAATCTACTAGTATCCAGCCAAGAACAAACAGGCCCTCGACTAGAATCAACAAACGTACAATCGGATTGGCAACAAACTGAAGTGGAAATAACAGAGGCGCATACGGTGACAGAAGTCTCCAAACAATGTGAGCGTTTAACACGACAATCAACATTAGCGTTGTTACCAAGCGAAAATAGCACCCTTGCGCAGCGGGGTGAAACGATCAACTATACTGGGAAAAATAGCACTTGTATAGATAACAGTGAACAATTTGCACAAATGGCTAACTCTCAAGTTATCAAAACAATAATGACAAGATCTCAGACATCACTTCGCAATACTGCGAGAATGACCTTTACATGCAAACACACATACACAACACAAACACAAACGCATACACACTCACCTACTAGTCAAAACAAGAAACAGCAGTAATAACGAGTCAGATTTGTCACCGATAACATAACCAATTGACAACCCACAATGTATAAATATGTATGATTGTATAAGAGATGATTAGTATTCACGAAATAAATGGCCTTATCCACTTTGTTATTTGTGTTGTTTTCCTAATTATAAGAATATATATATATATATATATATATATATATATATATATATATATATATATAGAAAGATATAGTATTGCTAGTTTGACGGTAATTACTTTAGCAAACAAAACTATAGAAATTTAACAGTCACATATCCTGATAGGATAATTAGTAATCTACTGTATTATATACATATTTATATAAATAAAATTACACCGTTGCTATTTTATATATATATATATATATGTGTGTGTGTCGCTAGAAGTTTCCTTATTTTTTAAAATATGAAGACAAGAGAACGAATACCATGGAATAATATTTATTAATAAATATTTTTTCTACCAGTATCTACAGCCATTATTCTGGATTCGTCAATATTTTCGTTTATCCAATCCCAACTGTTTATTTGTCGTAACCAATCCCCTCCTAGCTATGTCTGTCTTTGCTTTGCGCAATTTAGACGGTGTGTCGTACGGTGTGTCATCCCTAATTGACGGGTTTGGCGTATTCTGCGCAACATAGGCTATTTTTGAAGCCTGTTAGATATGTTTGTGTTCCAGCCCAATTTAATTTTTTTTAAAATCTCACTTTCTGCATATTTTAGCTGGAGTTTATCGTATCGGTTGCAATAGCTTCAAAAGCCAGAAACATTTTTGCGTTTTTGCCTTGTACGGAACTGAAAAATTATTATTACTAAAAGAATGACCTGTGAGTAGTACATGCTCGGAAATTGCTGATTTTTGTGCAGAAGTTACACCCCTCTTTAAACGTTTTTGAGGGAGATGCTGATTTATTTCAGTTGCAAATCTATTTTTTGATCTTCCGGTGTAATCGGCATTGCAGGTACATTGAAATTTGTATACAGAAAAATGTGTTGACGTCACAGAGAGGCTATCTTTTTCATACATGCGCATCAGTTTTGTTGTGTTGAACACCACTCTCATCCGTATTGATGAAAACGGTGCTTTAGTCGCTCGAATTACTTTTCTTTTGAAGATCTCAGCTGGGAGATCACCTCCAAAGGGAACACTAAGCGTTACTCTCTGGGGTTTTTTTATTTTCCTCTAAATTGGTCTCGATTTTGTTGCCTTGCCTCCAATTGTATGCGATGAACCAGTCCGGATAGCCATTATTTCGGAAGACTTCGAGAAGCAAATTTAGCTCTAATTCAATGTTGTTCGGTGAACAAGTCCTGCGTATTCGTGTGCCAAAATTGATTATAAGTCTCCTTTTTATGCCCTTGGCGCACTTCTGAAATAATGGATATAATGCCAAGTCTAGCTTAAATTCTCGTTAACCGACCTTCACATGGTACCTTCTTTATCTCTCGTTATTCCTACATCTAGAAAAGATAAATATCCGTCTTATTCTTCTTCTAGTGTAAACTTGATTGCTTGGTCTACCTTGTTTATGTGATGTAGTAGTGAGAATGTATCTTCATTCTTTTCAACGATCATGAAATTGTCGTCAATGTAACGTATTTAAGAATGAGCTACGTTGATAAATAGTTTTTATCCAGTTGTTTCTAAATGATGCATGTGTTCCTGGACTGGTCCGAGAGAACTACCCATACCTGTGCCGTCAATTTGTCTGTAAAAGACTTCCTGAAATACAAATTTTACGTTCGATGTACTCGAATTACAATAAATAAAACTTTAAATATCCTGTGTGAATATCTGCAATTATCAGAAGCGGAAACACTGATAAAAGTGACGACACACGGGAATTACTTTTATTATGTACACTTTGTATTCTAAAGAGTCCTTTACAAACAAATTGGCGGCATAGATATGGGTAGTCCTCTTAGACTAGTTTTGGCAAACATATACAAATTACTCTAATATTTATTACCAATGTGTGAACCAACAGCATCTAACTTAATTTTCGTACTAGTCGAATTTTTTTCTCTATTATGGTTGCAAGTTCATGGTTGAGAGACAGGATTGAAGTGAGATCACTGGCTACAGAATACAATTTAAAAATTTCCTGAATTATTAATACTTGCATATGATCTCTTCATCGATTTGACGTCGTTATGTATATGCAGAAAGATGCAGGGTATATATGTAAATGTATCGAATAGAAAAGAACAGTATTTCATGGTAGTTCTTACATTAATTTTACCACCTAATCAATACACACTGGCCTTGATCGATATCACTTATCACACTTCGCGGTAATCATGACATCATTCAATTCATTATATTGTAGGAGGTTTTGTAGTTAATGCGAGAGATTCTGCGTGCTTTTTGTCTATTTAGGGCGATACTGCCCTCCTACATAATACCTGTTATTACGATCCGCGTTCATTATTAATCTCTGGCCCTTTCCCGAAGGGTGATGTGAGAAAGCTCAGACAAATATCAATTTTTTATTTTATATAATGTTGCAAAGCAAAATAAGCATAAAATATAAATCCAAGTTTTGCGTTGTCACGGTGATTCATTGTATGCTAGATTTTGAGTGTTAAATCACATAAATCCACTGAACTAAAGGGTTTCGGATAAATGATTGGGAGATACACAAAATATAAATCCATAAATTATTAATTGCACTGTTATTGGTCAAGTAGGAATTGTTAGATCACACAAAATATATAAATCCTGGCTTTGAGTGTTAAGTCACATAAATCCACTGCATGTTACCTGCGTATTGCGCGCGGGTGTGTATTATTATTAAACAAAACCGTACTAATTACAATTAAATTTGCAGTTCAAGAAATCTCAATTAAAACTGCTTGAAACTAACAGAGATTGTTGCTAAAATCACAGTTAAAAGAAATATTGTGCAAAACCAGAATTAGCCTATATTACCTTAAAGGGAACTATATTTTTCAAACTTGAAAATCGTTGGGTTGTAACGCGGAGCCGCGTGTTACAATATAAAAATTAGATACTGCTTGTGGCGGAGATATATTATGTATGCAAGTATGTATTATGTGTTGCGAACCTAGTAACAAATTAGTTCAATTATGACCAGAATGATAAACCAAAGACAACATGGACAGAAAGTATATTCTCATGCACATTTGTTTCGTGCTTCAAAGCGACTTATCAGTAGGAGCCGGTATTACGCCCTTTAACCACTATATATTTGGGTGAAGAATGTGGGATAATAGAACGGTACAATCTCCTAGACGAATGTGTAAATCTGCAATGGTGAAGCTAACATCATATAGTCTAAGACAATGCAACTTCAACGCTAACTCACTTTATATAATATATATACCGAGTCTGTAAAGGATACTAACATTATGGCTATTGTGCTAGTAACGGATACCAACATTGTACCAAAAAGGTATATGGTACTCACACTATGGTTTCCGAGTCGGTACATGGTACCAACCTGATGGATATCAGTTTATGCTATAGTTCACCGAAATTGAGAATTACAACAATTTCGGAACACTTGTTACTCCAGTAAATCCATACACTCTGGCCTTGATCGATATCACTTATATTTTGTACAATCTGTAAACCTTACGCTGTTACTTGGGCGAAAAAATAAAACAAATGACGAATGTGATACGAAAAATAAAACACGTAGGTAAACATTTGTACGCGCAATAGCCAAAAACATGAACACCTGGTTAAAACACAATCCATCCTCAGATTTACAAACAGATTTCAAACATCACTTTTAAATGCAAAAATGGACACTACGCGGCCCAAACAAACACACCCTGACAAATCAGCCCGCAAACAACTACCAACAAGAAATGTAGGCATAACTGAAAATCCGACTTGTTCATTTGCTTCTAATTATTTGAAAGCCCAAAATTTATATAACTGAAAAAATTTAATATTCAGTTAAGTATTCACGAAAGAAACCGGCCATTGTCCTCCTAATTATTAAATGAATTCACTTCGTAAAATCGATACTGTTTAGTTTTATTTTATATATATATATATATATATAGATATATATATATATATATATATAATTATATATATATATATATATTGAAGCAGGCATTAATTTATTTTTGTTAACATAATCTTAATTTAAATTATTGCATCAATTGGCTTAAACTCTAAAAATACACACTTTCCTGTTAACACCTTTTGCTTACAGGTTATTTTGCCATTTCTAATGAAATGGTATTATACAAGCTTGGAGGCTCCGTTGCTCTACGACATGCTTTTCATTCTGTCGTTTACCAATAACGGAGTTAGCTTCTTCGTTCTTCTCTGCACAGTTCCAGGATTTCGTAAACGCGTAGCTGGTCGCTGTGCGAAGTGGAGCCGCGTATCTTAGAGTAAAGTCGAATGCCTTTTAGATAACGAGTAATGCCAGGCGCCTGTCATTCGGAGCTAAGTGCTTGCTGAATTTGCTGTAAGAGGAAATGTACATTCGCTGTGGTCTCTAAATTAAACAAATGTTTTTTTTAATATGAATAAAATTTGCTAATTTTTAAACTTTAATCATTATTATTATTATTATTTCGGCTAAAGAGGTTTTAATGCTTATATATTAATGCAGAATTAATAAATTTGAATGAATTTTGCTCCAAACGCAGCTGTGAATGCACACATACATCGCGACTTACTTACTTACTTTACTTTACTTTACTGCGGCTGACTCCTTTTGGAGGATAAGCCGGCTCATCATGGTGAGGGGACACCACTTGTACCAAATTCCCAAGAAACTCCATGAAATTGGAGCCGGCTTATACATCGCGACACAAGCACATGACTTGCTATGAAATTATTCAAGTGTCTATATAAATTATTATAATTAATTAGTTCATAATATTAATTCTCTTAACTTGGCGACTATTAGAATAGTTTAAAATAAAATTTAAAATAATTTTTATCTGCAATATTACCACGGAGAATGCTAATTTTGCTAGGCAATCCTGTAAAACACATACGCCATACATTAATGAATATAAGTTCTTCGAGGCACCGATTTCATAGATTCGTTAGAATACAATTTTGTTTGTTTAGGACGCATTCTATGCTTGCATTTGGTTTCACTATTTCATTATTAACAATAACTATTTTAGATCGCACTCTTCTATGTTCACCTCACTAGAACTTGGTTATAAAATTAACTTTGCAAATTTACTCAAGACTTGTTCATTAAATTATTCTCGTAATAAATGGAAATATATTCAGGCGTATCAGTACTAACAGCAGGAGCATTAAATCGGGTGGTCGGAGTTAATAACTGAAATTCGGCTCTGTTGATTAGCTGAAAGAAAGCAAAGTATTGAATAAAGATGTTTGAATAATAAATTTGGCTTCGTGTTCCAAATAGACATTCCCGTTAGTTTAACGCACAATATGTTTACGCTTTTTCAACAGCGGATGCTATTGTGACGCAAGTAACCTACATTCCATTCGGCTTTATACTTTTCCAGAGATCTGTTTTAGCCAAAGGTGAATAAATCATTTGGCCTAGCGAAAATTATCTTCAATTTACAAGATGTTTCCATCCCGACATTGACAATGTTAATTTAGTTTTATTAATTTCACTTCTCAGATTGCATGGAATTTACATTTCGTTTTTCACCAATGTCTCATCACGCATCTCTGTGGCTTGTACGGTTATCCGTAATCAATTCTATAGTTATCCCCGAGAAGTTTCGTAGGTAATTCAGCTCATTCTAATGTCCGCTTAGAATTAATCGCTAGATTGGACGCAATATTCATATCTCTACTCTTTATTAACCACTGTGCTAGCGAGGTCAAATGCTACATTTCAGTTAAACCCTTTTATAATCTGTAAGGATGATCTAAATTTTTGCGAAATTGTAAATCCTAACAAAGTTTAGCTGTTAATACGACATAACAGACTTATTTTACCTAAATCGATTTAGCAGACATTCAAGTGCACTGATTGCAAATAATCTTTTTTTTTTAAATTTAAAAGAATCAATTTCATGCTCCAACTATATTTACTGTTGGTTAATTTCGATAAGGTTATTTTAGAATTTAAATCAATGTCCGTCTAGGTAACTCCGACTTCTTATCATACCATTACATATTCTAACAGTCATTTGTTCTCATCATTATGCTAATGGGTTCTTTCCCTAGTTACTAAAATTAACATATCTTTTAAATTTATGCTTAGAATTATTAGTCATGGGTTTCTTAAATAAGCTTATAGCATATCCTATGTGTGCATCATCCACTCAAAATTTCAAATTACCGCCAACTATACAAGATGACGTGTTCTGTTCTTCATTTAACATTATAAAGTGACAAAAGTAACAAATGCCTATCTAAAATCTATCTCAATCAACGTTTCGTATTTAAACGTCCAAATACGGTCATCAATGTTAGCAATCTTACACTTTGTGCTTAATTTGAATGTCAGCCGAAGTGTCGCTACAGAACGTTGACAAATAGTTAACAGTTTCGTTGCTGTAATATAATTAATTTTATTCACTAATTACTTATTTTCGCAGCCAAATTTACAATGATTTGCGTCCGTCGCTATTACACAAATTTGATTTGCCTGACTGCTATCATCAACTACGCAATCACTCAGTTTTTGTTCGATCATCTTTATTATCTATTGGGAAATTTTTGTTTATCCGACATTGCCTACAAGTCAACTTATGTTATAAGCATTTTTTCGTACTTAAACCCAGAGTTATTTGATTTTATGACATATACTCGTTTTTGATTTTGTTAAGCATAATCTGCATTTCGAATTTGTTTACAGCAATGATGTAACTTTATATTTCGTATCGCCTCAACTAATAGGGTAATATACTTTGATTTTAAACATTGTGATTTGCATTACTTTTGCATCTGTCTTGTGTTTCAAAAATTGGTACTTCCATATTTGGTTTAGTATGTATTTTCTTAGATCTATTTATATGAATATCGACAGTTTGCTTAATTTGCTTATCTAATTGACATTTATTTTTATCTACAAATGTTTCACCTTAACTTGTACGTTTAATCTGGTCAATTTCATTTTTACTCTTGAAAGCCTTTAAAATGTTTTTCTTTAAATCAAGTTTGCGAGCTTGAAGTAAACACCAATCCCATTGTATTTGACTAGTCGTCGAATAACATAACAAAACTACCGCCAGCTGCAACGCCCGGACGCGTTTTGACCTTCCATAATCAGCATCAGAGTACGACGGTAAACTGACAAGCGAGAATCAAACGGCATATCATATATATAGAAATCAAAATTAGATATGCGGCTCTCACCTCTCCTAGTCTCGCATACATTTTACTTGATTGGAAATGTCGGCAGCATAATTTCTATGTAGTCACGAACATTAGTCGTTTGCAATGCGGTTTGATCCTCGCTATTCAGTTTTCCGTCGTACTTTGATGATGATCATGGAAGGTCGAAACGCGTCGGTGCGTGGCGACTGGCGATAGTTTTATGTCGTTCGACGACAGGTTAAATACAATAGGATTGGTGTTTACTTCAAGCTCACAAACTTTATTTAAAGAATTGTTACCACCACCCGCGCAATCAATTATTGTTAAATTGAACATGTTTTGTTACATTTTGTCAATTGTGCTTGCTAATTAAGCTTCCTTTTATGATGTCTCAGAATTTTTTGTAATTCGAAACTTCCATTGATTCTTATCTCTCGAGCTCTATTTTTAAAACTTCAATCTAGACCGCACAAGGTGCTGTACACAACATTTTAACTCAACTTCCTTTATATTCGTGATTTGTTGATAGAAACAGGAGTACAAATATAAACAGGTACGTTTTTTTACAAACAGCCATTATCTCAGTAAACAATTTGTACACTTATTCAATGTTTGAACATCCTTAAACTTGATTTTTTAAATGGTCCTTGTAGTGATTATAAAATATTATCCAAAATATATCCAACTTCAAGAGTTAGTGATCTAACATGAAGAAATATGAAGAATCCACTGCAGCCTTAATTAATTAATGCTAAAAATGATGTACATATAATTTTGTATCAAAATTGGTATTACTAGATGACCAATTTCTCTCACGCCGGATTGAACTATCGTGCAGCTGATACCAAGATATATTTCGCGTAGAAATAATGATCGGTTCAAATGACCCCCAAACACATTTAATTGTTTTTCCTTATTTCTCAACTTTTCGTTTTATTCCTAAATAGATGGCTGACATAAAATTTAAGCGGGGAAAAATTGGTAGTTGGGCACAGTCAACTCCTCGAATGCAGTAGATCAAAATAGAAAACAAATATATATTTCAGCATATTGTTAAAAATATTATATTTCGGTCATTTGAATTTTTAGCCTTTAATGTTTTTGCCGGATCTCATCTACAAATTATCGTTCTTACCAATGACACAGGAGCCAATGTTGTTAAGGCTTTAATATTTTACGGTGAAAGAGGAGCGCTAACTGAAACAATCAGAATTATCTGCGCATACCATGCTTGAATATCGTGGATATCAACTTGCCGTTGATGCATTGTTTTACTTTTGTTCTAAAAATCTGAAATCCTCAATTTCTCGCACTATTTATTATAATTTGTCATTTTATTTCATTAGCATTAATTATATTCGTAAGAATACCACCAAACATTACAAGTTATTCTAATAACTTTGCGTATTAATATAATTAATAGCCAATCACTCTTGTACCATTTTTAACCATTTTGTTAATGACAGAGTTTTATGCAAAACGATGCCAACGTTAATAGCGAATGCAAAACTGCATTCTTACTAGAATGAAAAACGCTTCCCCCATTAGCATGGTGTCTGCCTTTAGTCAGGGATCGATGATAACTAGTCTGAAAATGAAGTCTGAAGCGTCTTTGAATAGGATCCACCTGAATAAGGACTGAAAATTGCAGGAAAGGAAATCCTCGAAGGCGTAGTGGATAGATCGCAGAATTCGTCATCAAACGAACGTAGGTTCAAATCCCGCTCTTATCAGCTCTGGCAAACACATGATGAGTGTCCAATACAGACGAAATCGAGCTACTTGATAAATATCTCTTGGTATTTTATGCTAATTACGTTCTACTATTAATATTAAAATGTATATGCTTATATATATATATATATATATATATATATATATATATATATAGAGAGAGAGAGAGAGAAAGCATTGTACGCATGTCTTTGGTCTTTGACAATGACCTTTAATTAATTTGTATTTATAAAGTTTTTCTTTAATATTTAAATGTGAATTGATGATCATTAGCTTTAAATTATTGTCTAAAATTTTATTGTTCCTAGGTTCTTAATGCATGGATTTTCTACGTTAGTTTTTGTTTTGTTTTTAATGTGTCTGGGGATCTTAATCGGCGTCAAAGCGGTTTGTCGTCAATTAGGCGTCAAATTGCAAGAGAGTGTGGTTTGTTGTGCGAATAAATGTGGTTTTTATTGCATAGGTGGCGTTTTTTAATTGCATCACTATTTGAAACCTGATCAGTCTTATATTTATGAATGTTGCTTTAGTCAGACGCTCGTGTTTCTGCCTTTTGCACATTCGCGTATTTTTGCAACGCGTGTCTTCTCGACTAAAAAAAATTGTGCTAAGTTCTGTTGACGCACGTCTAAGGTAATGACGAAGGCTTTGCAGGTTCTAGCATTACTTTCCTTTCATGTTGAGCAATTTCAGTTACAGTATGAGTGTGACAAATTGCGCCACTATTTGCATTGCTTGTGGAAATTGTCCTACGCCGTCTCAAGCGTGTGTCACAAGCAAGCGACGTCAGCGAATACCATGAGTATATCCGTAATTTAAATAGAGTTCCCCTTTTACCTAGTAGATTGTCGCATTAATTACCTTTTAGTTTCAACTAGCGAAAAGAAATACAATTTGTTTTACTAAAACATGAAAACTAGAACTGTCAAGACGTCTCAGGTGTAGGACAACTACAGCATTATTCACGACCCATTACAAATTTCCGCATAGTATTCACACAAAACCAAATTAGCGCTTAAATTAACTTGTTGTTCACTTAATCCAACTTCCACGCTCAAATTTTCTGTTTTTCGACCTACAATATATATATATATATAAGAGAGTATATATATATATATATATATATATATATATATATATGTGTGTGTGTGTGTGTGAGAGAGAGAGAGAGAGAGAGATAAACGACCCGTAATCTATGGAATAACACTTATTAATAACTCGTATTGTTACCATTATCTACAGTCATTAATCTGGATTGGTTAATATTTTCGGTCATCCAATCCCAACTGCATATATGTCGTAACCAATAACCTCTTAGCTATGTCTGTGTTGGTTTTACGCAATTTAGACTACTTCTTTCACGTAACGCTATGTAGTCTATGATTGCTTTCATTTTGAATGTGTTCGTAATTAACGGGCGGCACCTTGGTTAGTCTTGAAGGCCAGTTCGTTTTTTTTATGTTCCAGTCCAATTTAATTTCTCTTCTAATTACTTTCTGCACGTTTGGGCAGGGGTTAAACTAATTCACTGCAATAGCTTCGAAACCCGGAAGCATTTTATCCGAATTTTCCTTGTAAAATACTGAAAAATTATTACTACTAACAACATTATCTGTGAGTAGTAATTGTTAGCAAATTGTTGATTTTGTGCAGGAGCTGCACCCTTTTTAATAATTTTACAAATAGATGTTGATTTATTCTTGTTTTGAGCCTCTTTTTTATCTGCCGATGTATTGAGCGTTGCGTGTAAATTGAATTTTGTTTCTGGATATTAATGTTCACATCACAGAGAGGCTGTCTTTTTCAATAGTTCGCTAAAGTTTTTTGTGTTGAAAACAACTCTCAACTGTACTGATGGTAGCTGGGCTTTAGTCGCTCGAGTTACTTTTCTTTTGAAAATCTCAGCTGGAAGATCACCTGCAAAGGGAATACAGCGTCAATCTGTGAAGTATTTTGTTTTCCTCCAAATTGGTCGGCATTTTGTTGCGTTGCCTCAAATTATATTCGATGAGCCAGTCGGGATAGCCTTCATTTCTCAACGTTTCTCGAAGTACGTTAACCTCTAATTCAATTTTCTTCTTTGAACAGGATCCTTATGTCCGCCCTTGGTACCACAATGGAATAGTGGATATACTGCCCGGTCCAGCTTGATTTCTTGTAAGCCAACCTTGAGATGGTAACTAATTGATCACTTGTTATTCCTACATCTAGAAATAATAAATAACCTGTCTTGGTCTTCTTCTAGTGTACACTTGATTGCTTGATCTAGCTTGCTTACGTGATGCAGCAGTGCATTTGTACAATCATTCTTTTCAACGACCCTGAGGGTATCGTCCACGTAACGTAAGTAAGTATGAGCTCCGTTGATAAATGGTTTTAATCCAGGTGTTTCTAAATGATGCGTATATGTTTGCTAAGATGGTCTAAGAGGACTACCCAAACCTATGCGTAAACTTGTCTGTTAATGACTCCTTGGCATCGAATGTTTACATTGGTTGCATATAATAAAAGTAGTACTCTTATGTCGTTCACTTCTAGCAATGTTTCCACTATTGATGATTGTAGCTGTTCACACAGGATGTTTATAAGTCTATGTAGTAGAATAATGGTAAAAAAGGATTTTATACTTTTATATTTTATATTTTGTATATTCTACGCCTTTTAAATCCGGAATAAACAATCCGCTAACTCTTATAAAACAGCCGCGAACTGTAGATAAATAATATTTAGACGGCTGGAAACTGGTATAGTACAAATACTGTTATATACTTGGAAGCCCGCATTTAATGCCCGTATACTACGCGTGCGTTTTAGGTTAAAACATTTTATTATACCAGCAATTAATACGGAAAACAACCATTAATATCAATCTCAAACATTATTCACTAATAAATATGGGCAAGTTCTCGATCATTTCACGTATGCCAATTGACCAGACGGTAGATAACCAAAATAAAAGAGCATCTCAAATTAATTGCTCCTTTAGATACTATGAATATGGCGATTGTTCAATATCGGATTGCCAAATATAGAAAATAGTTTAATCAGACTACCGTGCATTAAACCTAGGTTAGGTTTTAACATCAGCGCATTTAATTGGCGAACATAAAAACAGCTTAGACCATAAAAAACTCGAGCTCGTACGCTATATAAATTTTAAATCGATGTATGCTGCGTATTGGAAACCAGAATACAGGATCCTGCGTGTATTACAGAACTGTGTACACCATTCCAATCAACGCATTATAGGCTCCGAAAATCTCTTTCAACAGAGTTTGCTCAAGCTGGTAAACTGGGCGTCGGTATTATCCTTAGCATACGAACAGAGGCCTGCTTAACTAAATGGATCACTGTAAATAGCCGACATTGTGCAGCACGTTTAAATACATCTACTAAAATCAATGTAAAAAAACGTTAATCAACTTTGACATTTTGTTGAATCGGCATATTCTCCAAACGATTACCGCACAGACGACAGCGAGAACGATTTTAAACCGAAGTAAGCTCTATACCAATTAGAGCAAGACGTTCAGATATATGTCGACTTGGACCATGTGCTTATCCGTTGTAAATTTGCACAAAAATTTTTCGGGGAAATAAATAAGGTGAAAACTCAAATAGAGATGTAAGCAAACTCAAACAACCGTCATTCCGACAGAAATATAAAAATATTCTAATATCTCAGAAGACAGGTAATGATGGCAAAATTTCGAATGTACTTTGGCCGAAGATAAGCTTCACTATGCAAAATGGAGGTAAAACTGTATGGGGCATTGTAGGCCCTATAATAATATACGAAGAAATGTGAAACGCCAAATTAAGAGCAGTCTAAAAGTCGATCTCGAATTCTTTTGAACCATAAAGGCTGAAGAGATGGAAGAAGTGTTCAGATCAGGTAATAAACGCTGTGATTTCCAACATATCCGTACAACAGGTCCTATAAAACTTTAAGTTAGCGAAATATTAAATGATAGTATCAACTAGCTAAATGCCGATAAAATATATCGTCATGATAGGTGGGCTGAACACGTCAATGTTCTATATATATATATATATATATATATATATATATATATATATATATATATATATATATATATATATATATATATATATATATATATATGTCCATGTAGAACGAAAGTGGCAGAAAATTAATGTTTGTGACTGCATAGAAATTGTCCAACCGACATTTCCGGTCGAGCACAATGTATGTGAGACTGCTAGAGGTGAGAGCTGCAAATCTCATTTCGCTTTCTATATATATGCATCTCAGTGTGATCCTTGCTGGTCAGTTTGCCGTCTTACACTGATGATGATGATCGTGGAAAGTCGAAGTGCATCATGACGTGTGACTGACGGCAGTTTTGCTATGCTGTTCGACGACTGGTTAAATGCAATATGATTGGTGTTTATTTCAAGATCGCAAACTTGATTTAGAGAATTGTTATCACCTCTCGCGCAATCAATGTTAGTTTAGATTAATTACCTATTTGATACTACAAACTGATTTATGCAGGCATAAAAGGCATGCTTGTGCACTGTCTGATAAAAATATCCTTTGAAGTTTGGCGGAGTGCCAGCTGGACAACAATGTTGCAAGTCCGCGATTTTCGTTCGCGTGTTGTCGCTTTGCATTATTAGTTCCGCAAAGACCCGATTGGTCCCCATTTCCAAGTATGCATCTGTTTTGTTTTCGATCAGGCCGCGTGCGTAATCGTCCCTTTCTTCTGAAGGCTTCAACATCGTTCATACTAATCACTGGAAATGAGGTGCGATCGATGTCAGTATTTGTAAGTAATTAATGGGTCAGATAATAATATCAGGAGAGCAATGTTGATTATAATAACTGTTATCACCGCCCGCGCAACGAACTTGCGTTCAATTATATAAATATTCATTTCAATACCGCTTCCCTATGTTAAGTAGTGTCTGTTCAGCAATGACAGATTTGGGATGGTTAGTTGGAACATTGGGGATAAATGGACGCCATATCAACCTTACCTAAAGGAAAATATCAGACTAACCAATTTACATTAGTTAGCATAAACTGAAAATTGTGTGTAGTGTAGTGTGCGGCAATATATATATATATATATATATATATATATATATATATATGTGTGTGTGTGTGTGTGTGTAAATATCATATATGG
Organism: Eudiplozoon nipponicum; assembly: GCA_029291075.1. Classification (NCBI taxonomy): domain Eukaryota; kingdom Metazoa; phylum Platyhelminthes; class Monogenea; order Mazocraeidea; family Diplozoidae; genus Eudiplozoon; species Eudiplozoon nipponicum. The sequence continues at coordinate 87,432 of JAQBSW010000344.1, forward strand.
TGATCATTCTGAACTTTATGCATTGTGTTTTAATTGATGAGGATGCATTAAGACATTTGGTGGTCGCCCCACCTCACGAATCTTTAAAGCTGTAGTTCTCTATTTGTTTTGAATTTTATTTTTCAAAGCACATATTCATATTTTTCGGTGCATACATGTCATCAATTTTAGAAAAATTAGGAGAAAAAGAGAAAGTAACACTTAATTATCTGAAAATTTCTTTCTTCCTTTTTAAATGTAAATGGTCTTTTGCATTTTATAGAAACTCGCATTCTAGTAGAATCTATCAAGAATCTAGATAATCTAGTAACGTTAGAATGCAGCGCAGAAAGAACGCTATTTTGGCAACAGCATTATCATCACTGTATAGAGAAATTCCTTTTCCTGTGGGATTTCGCGCGCAGTTTGACCAAATCTACACTACTTGCTACTTGGAGAAACCTTACAAGGTTTGCGTGTTCCAGAATTGGCGAGATGAAAAAAAGATTAAGCGGTGTTGCGAGCAAGAATCGAGTTGTGTATCTTGTATATTGGATGTGCTAAGTCTTTCTGCAAGAATAGGATTTCTGTTGATTAGGCCCAATATTTTTGAGATAGGCGAATCTTGGATATTGAAGCAATTATAAAACGATATTAAATATGCAGCATTAGGACAAAAAATAAAGATCAATATCAATAAACGTGTGCTTCACCTATCACAAATACAAATCGATTGGCTAACAATGGATGGGCAGAGATTATGGAATCTACCCTACGGATAACCACATTATTGATTTTTGGGCAAAATTTGAATTACTCTTTGAACAAACAGCTGACTTAGAACCAACCTGCACGGAGTAAAAAAATCTAGTTTAAAGCTATATCAACTGATGGAGCATCACACCTCAAATCTATTAAATTCACTGAACAGCATGCATTGAAAAATATTTGATCGCTCTTTAAAACGCTGATATTAAAATGCCAAGCGACTTTTAAATGCAAAGTTGATTTATAATTGGCAAATCCGACTTTTTACAAAAGATAGAAAACGTGCTGAGCGATAGCAAAAATCTTGTATATGGAATACAAATCAAATGAAATAAATATCGTTGACTGAAAGAGAAAAAATGAAATTTAAATCATAACCGATGCCTGTTTAATTTATGAGGCCGCCGTTCAGAGGCTCAGACCGGTTAAACCATCTACACCAATAATGTATAGAGTACTTAAAGCACAAAAACTCTATTCGTATGGAACTTATATAATTAATTGTTAATATTTTTGCTCCCTGTATTAGCTAATTAATTAGTCCGCATTACATATCTGCTGCGTTAACTTGTCAGAATAGATTAGGTTGGCAATTATTTATAATTATTTTCGTAAAATTTAATGCTATAAAAATTAAAAGTAAGGTTACTTCGCCTTTTGATAATACTTGTTTATTTACACATGTTCCTACGGAAGAAACTACAGACATCAAAGTTCAGGAAGTAGATCCAATCATAATGCCATCCACGGTCCGAGTTCATACTCTACGCAAACATATTTGTTAAGTAAGAAAGACGTACAATTTAGTTTTAATAGAAACATTCATAAACAGATTGATTGTATGGCAACGAATAGCACCTTATCTCTTGTTTTATCCGATACCTTTCTTCACTATTTTGAGAAAAACTTGTTAAACAGCGATATAAGTAAATGTGCAAAATATATACGTTACGTTGATGATATATTCCTGGTTCTTTAAAGCAGGTCGCAATCACGAAGACTGCTCCAAATTTTCAAAAACGCGCATAAAAATATTAGTTACACGTTAGTGCATGAGAAAAACGATTGTCTGCAGTGCTTGGGTGTGTAACAACAGAAAGAAGTTAAAAGAAAATTCAAACGAACAATTCACCAGAAAATGGTTTGATTTGAACAGCTTTTCTATTGTAGCAACTTAGTGCCTTTTCAAACTATACTATTTACAGTTCTCGATTGATTCTTACAATCTAATAGACCGGTTTGTGCATATTTAATGAATGAAAAAAATATTTGACCATAAAATATATAATGTGTAACGGCTACATCAGACTATTGATTGAGTCAGTTGTTTAAATGGAATTAAAATCAGAAAACAGGCATAATTTCAGAAAATTGAACCAAAAGTTTTCTTATTAAAAACAAATTTATTAATACATCGTTTCATGTCAAACGCAGAGGAAAGTTGAACCGGCTTTAACACACACATTAAAATACCATTATTCAACACCAGTGGTTAAAGATATTCAGCCGTTATTTTTGACTTGAGATATAATTAATCAAATAAACATGAATAAGCTATCGGTCGATTTACGCAGAATGATCGACCAGACGATTAATAGCCGAAGTAAAAACATCCAAACGCCTGTGTTAAATGCTATTGTAGGAGGTGTTGCGATTATTGCAAGAGGGTTTGCGGGGTAGCTGTTTATTTAGCAATGCTATGCCATTCCTACATATGCCTGGCTGCTGACGTCGGAAGAAATGGGTTTCGTAGGCCGTGCTAATGTTTAGTCTCAGACCTCTCTCCAAAGGGTGATATGAGAAGGTTAAGTCGGAACAAAAGCAAAGTCATAATAAACACAATAAATAAATCCAGAATGTCTTAGCTGAACGGTTACAGTTTACGGATAAACGATTAAGAACACACAAAATATAAATCCTGGCTTTGAGCGATAAATCATATAAACCCACTGCATGTTATCGGCGTATTAAGCGCGGGTGTCTATTATTCTTAAACAAAACCCTATTAATTACAAATAAAATTTGCAGTTCAAGAAATCTCAATTAAAAATGCTTGAAATCACAGTCAAGAGAATGATTGTCTAAAACCAGAGTTCGTATATGTGACCCTAAGGAAAACCGGATCTGATGAAATTGATACTCGTTGGGTTGTAACGCGGAGCCGCGCGTTACAATATATTAACTACACGTCTGTAATTGCGCAACACTCCATTGAAGCCTCACACATATGTTCTCCGGATGTGACCCTTAAAATAATTACTAAATGCAGCAACAGAAATGAAGCGTAATGGATAGACTAATTGCAGTCCAGCTTAATCAAGCAGAAAATGCATGTTCGTGCATTGAGCCGGAACTGGAGGTAAAACAAACAAATGATTCGTCGTTCTCCTATTTCACACAATCTGCAGCCTCCTACCACCCGCTTGTTTTACCTGCCACGGTAAGGTGGCTCCGTGGTTAGAGTAACATAGTCCGAAACAGATGTGCCCAGATCTAAGCCCTGTCCACGGCAAATTTTGGAAAGTACGTGAAGAGTTCCTGAAAAGGCCGAAACCAGTCTACCGAATGAATTCCTTTACTGGCTTATTTGATGGTAAGTTTATACTAATAAATGTATGTGTATAGTGAGTCAGGTTTTTATATCAAGCTGACAACCTTGATTTCCAATCACAAAAGGCAAGAATATACGCCTTGAGCACACAAGGGTATGTAAAATAAAGTCCAAAGACTATAATATGACATATGTGCGGGAGAAGATGCGCCCAGTTAAGGTAAGATGAGTGGAACATAAATCTACGTTTACAAGTTCCCACACAGACATCAAATCCAGCTCGGCACTGAATGGATCTGGCCAGCAGATAGATTGGGAAGGCAGAACAAGCATTGCCGTAAGTAGCCTCAGTTTGCTGGCCATATAAGACAAAGGATCAATTAAAATCAAATCCAAAAGCATTAATATCAATTTGTGAGGATTAGACAAATCGCCTAGCCCGACAGGTACCCCCACCAAGCTAATAATAAGCAATTTTAATTACGCTAATTATACTACTTTGAGTAGCACTTTCAATTACTTGCATTTTATAGTATAGTAGTCACTCGTCAATGTCGAAATTTTGTGACAAGTGTATTTAAAGAAAACTTAAAACTTCTTGGTGTTGATATGCGAATGACTACAGCAATCAATCCCAAGTGTAACGGTCTTGTGGAACGACTTTATCGCGAAGTAAAGGCAGCGCTATGTGCGTCTAGCGAAAAATCCGAATTGATCACTGAACTCTCACTAGTACTACTACTCTGCATGAGATCAAAACACCGCGATAACATAGAAACGTTAGTTGCACTGTTCACGTTTTGTCATATTTCGTTTTCTCTTGACATGTTGGTGGCTCTTGTTCGTGACTATTATTGCAACCAGTTCTCATTGGTGTCCTATACTGGAACTCATATGCAAGATTTAATCGATCGATTCACGAAGACCTTCGGACAGTACTTGATTATCGGATAAACGCCGGTATACTTTGGATTTAGTCTCAACTGAATTTGTCTAACGCTATCTAAATATATGCTGACGGATTGTGTTCTCCCGTTGGTTGTGCATGCAGACAATTTATAGCACGCTGAAGCTGTTGTGTGAATACACCACCTGGTGGTTTATCGCTAACTTCAAAACAGCTCACTTAATGTGCCGGAAGTTGCAGAGTATGACCAAAGGTGACCTGTGCAATTGATGCTTTTATCCAATCACGATAGCTTGATCGCATGCGGAGAAGTACCAGTGGAAGTGCAGTCAGACAGGCATAGCAGTCAGACGTACATAGCTCAGCCTTCAACACGAGATGTGCTTATTCCACAAGACCGTTACATTTAAGATTGAATGCCGTAGTTCTCACAAATCAACTGTAGGGATTTTAAGTTTTCTTGAAATATGCTTATAATGAAATTTGGACCTTGATCAGTGACTGCTACGTCTGGTACTACAAACCTTGCCACTCAGTGTAGCAGGAGCGCATAGGTAATGGTCTCCGCGTCTTAACTAGTTAGTGGTATTAACTCAAGCCATCTACTTTGTCGATCAAGTATTGTTATGCAATAACAACACCACTTATTTTAGAGTGAGTGATCAATTCAACATGGATAAATCTGAAACGAGCGTTAGGCAGCTTAAAATGGTCGAAATCTGAGTGATTATGACGAAAGACCTTTGAAAGTTGACATCGTCGACACGCTTTGATCCACTCGGCAATATTTCGTTGAATGTTAGGCTAAAAATAGCGTTCTAGTAGCAACATTCTCGTACCAACCACACCGAGCCTCGACAGTCTGGTGGGTGCCAAATATTACTAGCTACCTCTCCTTCGATAGTATACGCGATAACCTCTGCATCGCCTAGCTTCATATTAGTAATTATGTCATGGTACCTTCGTTTCCATGATATGAGTTCTTTGTGTGTATCTCGTTTCGTCCGGGTTGTCCTTCCATGGCGACTGTTTGGCATTCTGATGGACTATTGAATGAATTTCACTGCAAGTAAAAACAATTAGCCACTGCGTTATCTTTGCCTTTCACATAACTAATGTTAAAGTTGAACTCATTAGGGCGAGTCATTTTCCGTTTAACTATTTGAGGCCTCCATTAACGACGCGTTATCGGTTTCCACTTCGAAAGTGTAGCACAGGAGATAACGTTCAAAGTGGAGGCCCAAGCAATGCAGTGCAACTTAGTCATTTTCCATTGCGAAATATGTCTTTTCCACGGCTCACGATTTTCAGAAATAAAATGCGATGAAATGCATTTCACCATGGACTTCCCGTTCTAGTGTAGCGACCGGGAATACATCGAGTGAGTCGGTCGACAGTTTCAAAGATACATTAGCGTTGCGCAAGCAGTTCTTTTATTCGTTCGCAAATTAGCCGGTCGCTTGCGTCCCAGCGCAGATGCAAGTTGAACTTAGGCGACTTCAGACCTTGGAGATGTTTTGTCAGTTACGCCTGTGTTTGCGCCATCATCGGAAAAAAGGACCTGTAATAATTACACGTTTCAAAGAAGCGATGCAATTCTTTTGTATTCATCGTTGTTGGAAACTTATTAATAGCCTTGACTTTGTCTTCTAGGGTGTTTAAAACGCCATTCATAATCAAGTACCCTAGCAATTTAACGAGTTTCTGTGCCCATACATATTTTTCCTTTAGTTTAAAACGAAACCAAACCGATTAACACGAGCAAGATTTTCTTTGATGTCTATCAAATTCTGTTCAAAATCATCAGCGGCTATTATCACATCATCAGTTTAATAGTAAGTACGCTGAATTTTCCGTGGAACCTCGTTCATAAATGCCTGAAATGTCTGTGATGCATTGCACAGACCAAGGGGCATACGCGTATATTCGTATAACCTAAAACGGGTAATGACAGCTGTTTTTGCGATGCTTACTTCGTCGAGGGGAATCTGGTGGTAAGCTGACTTAAGATCAGGACCTGTAAACCATTTGCGTTGATCTATTTCGTTATGAGTAATACATTTGGCGTTATTTTTTGGATAATGATCTTGAATTTAATCTTTGTTGAGGTTACGATGATGACTAAATTGCCTCCATTCACCAAAGTGATGCTGGGCTTGTTTGTGAATTCGCGATACCCATGGACTAGAACGGCGACGAATAATACTGTCCTCTAGCATCTGATCAAAATTAGCCGTGGCATTCTGATCTTAGGATCAAGCTCTGGCAACGACTCATGAACATTTTCTTGCTATAGCATGCCGCGTATTTAACCTGATATTTTAATATTTATGGAAAGCTGTTGACGATCTCACGTTCTCGTGTGTGAGCGGATTCAAGTAAGTCATTAATCTTGAGTGTAAAATCAGGCGATCGTCACTACCAACAAAGGTATACACACACACACATGAATTCGTGACTATGTCTAGCAAGACACCGTTAGCTGTATTAATTATCAGTAAATAATTCAAAAAAATCTAAGCCGAGTATACAATATGGCATGTCCACAACTATAAACGTCCACGAGAACACGCGACGTAGGTGTAGTGCTATTCTGAGATTTGCCAAGCCACTTATTTCAATTGCCTGTTCGTTGGCAGCTTTTAGCTTTACATCGGTGCTGTAAGTTACTAGAAAATTCAGGCGTTACTAATGATATTGCAATCCCTGTAACTACCACGAACGCGATCCGCAAGAGTGGAGTTGAAACAACCATTAACGACATGGTTTGTTGGGTGACACAAGTAATAAGCGCAGGCCTTACTTCCTCCATACTTTTCTGATTGTGTGTCTAGACATTATTCTTAGGTAAGCTGCCTGTGAGACAGCGTACAAATTCACACAAAGTACCACGTTGACATGTTCTGAGAGAATTTGAGGTTTTGTATTCTCTTATACCGTGATTAACACAATTGTTATTAGGACCTACCGGTGGGAAGTACCTGTCTGATTGTGGGCGATTGACTGACTTTGTGGAATTTGAAAATTTTATACTATTTTTCTGACAATTAAATGAAGGCCCGCAACGCTGTGCTCTATTTGATGGTAGCAGGGGACCGGGCGTTCTTTGCAATGGTTGACGGGAACGGTGTAGGCGATGAAATGGCAGGCCGGAATCCTTCGTCCAATAATTTTGCATTACTTCTAAGAGATTGGACAGTACCGTTGTAACCTATCTCGGAAAATTCTTGCTTGTTGTGCAGAACTGTTATACGTGCAATTATGTATTAGGTGTTGCGCAACGTCAGCATGAACTTAAAGTATAAAACAATGCACGCATGTGTTCCGTGCTTACGGACGACTCATCAGTTGGAGCCAATATGAAGCCCTAAAACTCATTATAGATCTGGTAAAGAAATTTGGGATTATTAAACGGTACAGTTTGAAATTGGTTTTCAGATTAGGCAATAGAACAGTCATTGAGCACACGGGATGTAATAACTATAATTTTAATCCCTCGGCGTCACAATCTAACTATGAATTCGCGCCTCTTGTAGCACATAACGACCTGATGTATGATAAATAAGATTGGTGTTCCACATATATTTATAACCTAGCATTGTTTTTAAGACTTAAAACTGATAGGTCAAATAAACTCTGTTGAATTGTAAATAAAGCAAGGTGAATGAACATGCAATGCATTTCATATTTTGATTTGTGTACAACAGTGTAAATTTATAATGATCTGGAAGCTGCCGGAGTTAAAAGCCCAATTATTTTTTAATTGCATGGCCTATATTCTTTTGAAACGCGAGCTTTAATAAAATTCACTGTACCTTTCCTATGTGCAAAAACAGAGAAATTTTATCAGATACAAGAAACAAATGTTGGAAAGCAAAACAAGATAGAAATATGTAAACATAGAGAGAGTGTGAAAAAACGGAAACGAATCAATTGCGTGCGTCACATCCAGTTCAAGCTCCATGCCTGAACATGCTTCTTCTGCTTGCATAAATTCGGCTGCGATTTGTTTATCCATTAGGCTTCGTATGCGGCTAGCTCCCTTTTATTATTGCATTTAGTAATTATTTTAAATGCTACGTCTGGAGAACATACATCCGATGTTTCGACAATGTGTTGCGCAATTGCGTACGTGTATTCACCATTTGATTTAATACTGGCGTTTAAGTTAAAATGTTCTCTCGTTCGAATAATTAACCGTCTGGCCAATTGGCCTACGTAAGTTGATCGACAACTTGCGCATATCTATTGGTAAATAATATTTGATACCGACATTAACGGCTGTTTCTCTTTTATTTCTGGTAAAGGCAAGTGTATTACCCTAAATAACAAGCGTAGTTTAGCTGCATTAAATGTGCGTGTTAATGCCGCTTCAACTTTCTTTTGTGCCATTCGGGTAATTGCATCTTCCTTAAATGGGATGTTCAGGTAAACTGTTTTCGTTTCTGGCCCATAATACGTCCGTTACTGTTTAATGTCCCTTTTAATAATTTTTAGGAGGTTTTGTAGTCCTTGTAAGAGGTTCTGTGGGCTAGTTGTCTATTTAGTAAGGTTATGCTCTCCTACCTATACCTGGTAGCTGTTATTATGATCCGCGTTCATGATTAATCCCTGGCCCTTTCCCGAAGGGTGATATGAGAAAGCTCAGTCATAATGTCATTGTTTTATTGAACACAATGTTGCAAAGCAAAGATAAAAATCGTATAAAAGTAGTCACAATAAGTACGAAATATAAATCCAAGTTTTGCGTTGTCACAATAAACCACTGTATGCTAGGTTTTGAGTGTTAAATCACATAAATCCACTGAACTATAGGGTTTTGGATCAATGGTTGAGAAAAACACAAAATATAAATCCAGAAAGTCTTAGCTGAACTGTTAGTGGTTATGTAAGTGGTTAAAGCACACAAAATATATAAATCATGGTGTTGAGCGGTGAGTCATATAAATCCATTGCATGTTGCCGGCGTATTGCATGCGTGTCTCCCTTTTTATTAAACAAACCCCTATTATTTAAAATTAAATTTGCAGTTCAAGAAATCTTAATCAAAACTGCCTTAAACTAACAGAAATTGTTGCCAAAATCACAGTTACGAAAAATATTGTGTAAAACCAGAATTAGCCTATGTGACCTTAAAGAGAACTATATTTGTCAAAATTGAACTTCGTTGGGTTGTAACGCGGAGCCGCGTGTTACAGTATAATGAAGAAAAGGCAATTTATCCAGTAGAATGGTTACTTCTTTATTAGTAACTCCAGAATTTGCCGCGGAGAGTACGCTATGAGTTCCAAAAACGAAGAAGCCGGTTTTACTGGATGAATTGTCCGTTCTATACTATATCGATCTTAGTTTATACTGGAAAACGCATTTACTTAATGGATCAGATGTTTATATAGAGATCTTAGCCTTGATTAAAGTAATCGTTATCACAGCCAGCGCAACATATATTTTATTATATAAATAAAAGTTTGTTAAAACAATGGGAAACCAATAAAATTTAATGAGTAATAAATTAAAATTAAAATACTCGAAGGCTAGCAAAAGCTGTCCAAAAGTCAAACAAAATTGGTTTACTATATGAAAATTTACAACAGAGTGATTTAAGCATTTTTTGCCAAAATTTTGTTTACATATGTAAGCATTAGCAACGATGTCATAATAGTACATTTCAACAATGAAGGCACTTCATTTCTATCATCATTTTTACGCTATCCGGAAAATTTAGGTATCAAAATATTTTCTCCTCGTAAATGTGAATTATCAGTAATTTTTATTGTGTATGGATGGCTACAGTAAATTCAAATAGAACTCAAACTGACCTCATGAATTCAGCGCAAATAGCTGCTAAATACAATGTGAATCCTGGAACAAAGCAAATAGACAAATTCCCTCTTGAGCAAGTGACAAAGCATGTTGCTGAATCCGCTTTGAATAAAGATGCAAAAGAAAGAGGTAAAAAGGCTATCAAGCAAGCGGCAGAAATAACAAAAAAACAGGGGAGCAAGGAAGGAATTCATAAGCTATTAAAAGAGACAGGAAGCCCACTTAACCTAAAGAAAAATAAAATTAAAGAAAATTTGCAAATTGTTAAGAAACATGCTAGCCCTTCAGACAAATTTATGTCAAAAGATGGGCATTTGAGCAAGAAGTATGTAAGGCGAGTAGAAGAAAAATTGCCTAATCTTAAGAAAATATGGAACAGATGGGGAAAGAAGAAGCTTCCGAATGAGTACGATTCATTAGAGAATTCAATAGAAAAGCCTAGCAAGCATGTTGTATCAAAAAAAACGCATCAACCAAAATCAAATATAAGCGAAGAAAATAAAGTAGAACATAAAAACGATGAAAAAAGTATCAAAAGTAAAATTAGAAAAATTCGTAATAGATACGAATTACCAGTAAAGAGGTATGATAAGAAGGCATCACTACGGACGGCATATGTGTCACAACCGAAGAGGGTCGATAAACAGGAATATATTAAAAATTGGATCGCAATGAGTAGAAGTCATATAAATAGTATTCAAAACGAGTTCGAGCCACCAATGAACTTAGAAGACTGGTCTAATGATCACGTAGCACCACTGACATATAAGTCACATTCGAAGATGGGTGAGAAACATGGAGAACTTGAACATCGTGACTCAATAAGCAAACATAAAAATCTATTAATTCAAAATGAAACCAAGTCATCAATGAACTCAGAGCACGGCTCTTATGGGCAAGTAACAAAACAGATAACTCGTGTGTCACAATCACAGAAGGGCGAAAAACATGGAGAACGTGAATATCGTGACTCAATGAGCAAAAGTAAAAATCGATTAATTCAAAATGTAACCGAGTCTCCAATGAACTCAGAAGGAGGATCTAAAAGGCAAGTAACAAAAGAGATAACTCATGTGTCACAATTGCAGGAGGGCGAAAAACATGGAGAACTGGAATATCGTGACTCAATGAGCAAAAGTAAAAATCGATTAATTCGAAATGAATCCGTGTCTCCAATCAACTCAAAAGACGGCTCTAATGAGCAAGTAACAAAACAGATAATTCATATGTCACAATCTCAGAAGGGCGAAAATCATGGAGAACTTGAATATCGTGACTCAATGAGCAAAGGTAAAAATCGATTAACTCGAAATGTAACCGAGTCTCCAATGAACTCAGAAGAAGCATCTAAAAGGCAAGTAACAAAAGAAATAACTCATGTGTCACAATTGCAGAAGGGTGAAAAACAGGGAGAACTTGAATATCGTGACTCAATGAGCAAAAGTAAAAATCGATTAATTCGAAATGAATCCGAGTCTCCAATGAACTCAGAAGGAGGATCTAAAAGGCAAGTAACAAAAGAGATAACTCATGTGTCACAATTGCAGAAGGGCGAAAAACATGGAGAACTGGAATATCGTGACTCAATGAGCAAAAGTAAAAATCGATTAATTCGAAATGAATCCGTGTCTCCAATCAACTCAAAAGACGGCTTTAATGAGCAAGTAACACAACAGATAATTCATGTGTCACAATCGCAGAAGGGCGAAAAACATGGAGAAATGAAATGTCGTGACTCAATGAGCAAAAGTAAAAATCGATTAATTAGAAATTTAACCGAGTCTCCAATGAACTCAGAAGAAGCATCTAAAATGCAAGTAACAAAAGAGACAACTCATGTGTCACAATTGCAGAAGGGCGAAAAACATGGAGAACTGGAATATCGTGACTCAATGAGCAAAAGTAAAAATCGATTAATCCGAAATGAATCCGAGTCTCCAATGAACATAGAAGATCGATCTAATGAGCAAGTAACAAAACAGATAATTCATATGTCACAATCGCAGAAGGGCGAAAATCATGGAGAACTTGAATATCGTGACTCAATGAGCAAAAGTAAAAATCGATTAATTCGAAATGTAACCGAGTCTCCAATGAACTCAGAAGAAGCATCTAAGAGGCAAGTAACAAAAGAGATAACTCATGTGTCACAATTGCAGAAGGGCGAAAAACAGGGAGAACTTGAATATCGTGACTCAATGAACAAAAGTAAAAATCGATTAATTCGAAATGAATCAGAGTCTCCAATCAACTCAAAAGACGGCTCTAATGAGCAAGTAACACAACAGATAATTCATGTGTCACAATCGCAGAAGGGCGAAAAACATGGAGAAATGAAATGTCGTGACTCAATGAGCAAAAGTAAAAATCGATTAATTAGAAATGTAACCGAGTCTCCAATAAACTCAGAAGAAGCATCTAAAAGGCAAGTAACAAAAGAGACAACTCATGTGTCACAATTGCAGAAGGGCGAAAAACATGGAGAACTGGAATATCGTGACTCAATGAGCAAAAGTAAAAATCGATTAATCCGAAATGAATCCGAGTCTCCAGTGAACTTAGAAGATGGATCTAGTAGGCAAGTAAAAAACCAGATAACTCATATGTCACTATCGCAGAAGGGTGAAAAACATGGAGAAATTGAATATCATGACTCAATGAACAAATGTAAAAATCGAATAATTCGAAGTGAATCTGAGCCACCTATGTGCCCAGAAGGTGGATCTAGAACATACGTGCCACCACAAATAGCTCACGTTTCACAGTCAAAAGATAACGTCAATTATGATACATTGCGTGTAAGAATAAATAGAAAAATTCAAAATGAATGCAAGTCGACAGCCTACCCACAATATGGATCTAATATGCTCGTTAAACCGAAAAAAACTAACATGTCTAAGTCAAATGGTCACCTACAACATAGAGAAAAGAATGAAAGTTATGACACAATGAGCAAAGTGAAAATAAGAATGGTTGAAGATGACTTTATTAAAGTCAAATTAGAATGTCAATTTTATATTAATCGTTGTTATTTATTACTCCAAAATCAGCTATACTCCAACAACGGCTAGATGATTCCGTTATGTTCATGGTTAAAGGTGGACTGTAAAAGAACACTAGGTCGCCCATTCCTAGTGAGGATGGTTTGTTATCGGCGTCTCCCTTCTTTTGGATAGACTCCCAAACAAGGCTGATGAACAGTATCTGCCCAGATGCCAGTAGCCAGTTTACTTGAGCAGCCTCGACTTGCCCTTCACGTCTGGCACGTTTGCTCTCAGTCGGTCAAAAATCACTCTCCTTTAATAATTTGTGTGTATAAATAAAAATTTCTATTGTTTTTGGCAGTTTTTTTTTCTTATGGTAATATGGCGGTCAAGCATCTGTTAACAATTATTTATTTATTATTTTGGAATGCAAGCCTTAATAAAATTCATAGTACACTTTCCATGAGAAAAAATAAAAAGAAATTTTATCAGATATAAGAGCCGCTTCTTTCGCAGTATCTTCACAAGTATCTACAAATGAACATCTCTTTATATATAAAATGAAAGGTAAAACAAAATAGGAAAATGTAAACATGGAGTGAGTGTGAAATAAGTGAATAACCAATCACATGCGTGTGTCACCTCCAGTTCTGGATTAATGTTTGAACATGCTTCTTCTCCTTGTATAAGTCCAGCTGCAATTTGTTTATTCACAAAGCTTTGTATTTGGCTAACTCACTTTTCTTTTTGCATTTAGCAATTCTTTTCATGCTACGTCTGGAGAACATACGTGTCAGATTTCAAAAATATGTTGCGCAATTGCACACGGATATTCACCCTTTTATTTGAAACAGGCGTTTAAGTTACAATGTTCTCTCATTCAAGAAATTAAACGTCTGGTCGATCGGCCTATGTAAGTAGATCGCCAAATTAGGCATGTATGTTAGTAAATAATATTTGGTGTCGACATTAACGGCTATTACTATTTTATCGCAGGAAACCGAAAGTATGTAACCTTAAATGTGCTCGTTAATACCGTTTCAACTTTCTTTTGTGCTATTCGGGAAACTGCATCCTTCTTAAATGGGATGTTCAAGTAGATAGTTTTCGTTAACTCACTCATTTACTAATTGATTCAATTAATTTCTAGGATAGACATTATATTCGCTGTCTTTTGAATCTGGACTAACCTACCTGTGGATCCTTGAAAAGCAGCCAAGAAATGTTGATAATTTAATTCAACAGGCCTGCGGAAAATTAAAAGAGTGCGAAATATTCCAGTTAATTTGATTTGAAATAAGTTTCCGTGCGCTGACATAAGGCTTCGATGACAATAGCAGCAGAGCGCCACCACACTTTTCAGTTAGACAGGTTAAGAAAGCTCTAATCATCAAAATGATGACGACCACGCGCTTCACAAAACACATTTCGCTGAAAATGAATAATTTGAAAATGTTTGCATCCATTTTACTAGGCTTGTGATCAATTACAAGAGGGCAAAATATTTCAGTTACTTCGATTGGATACATGATATGTAGCAGAACAGCGCAACCCAACATTTCAGTTGGACAGGTTTAGAAATCTCGATTCATAAAAATGAAAAATAGCATAAGCTTCACAACCACAATTTCGTTTTATATAATTCATTTGAAAATTGGGCCACCAATTTAAAAGGCTTGTGATCAATTACAAGAAGAAAAACATATCAGTTAATTTGATTCGATACAAGATATGTAGCAGAAAAGCACCACCCAACATTTCAGTTTGACAGGTTTAGAAAGCACGATTCATAAAAATGAAAAATAGAATAATCTTCACAACCGCAATTTTGCTATATATAATTCATTTGAAAATGTGGCCATCCATTTTATTACGCTTGTGATCAATTACGAGAGGCCAAACATTTCAGCTAATTTGATTTGATACAGGATATGTAGCAGAACATCGCCACCCAACATTTCAGTTGGACAGGTTTAGAAAGCTCGTTTCATCAAAATGAAAAACAGCATAAGCTTCACAACCGCAATTTCGCTATATAAAATTCATTTGAAAATGTGGCCACCCATTTTAATAGGCTTGTGATCAATTACAAGAGGGCAAAACATTTCAGTAACTTCGAATGGATACAAGATATGTAGCAGAATAGCGCCACACAACATTTCAGTTGGACAAGTTTAGAAAGCTCGATTCATCAAAATGAAAAATAGCATAAGCTTCACAACCGCAATTTCGCTTTATATAATTCATTTGAAAATGTGGCCATCCATTTTAATAGGCTTGTGATCAATTACAAGAGGGCAAAACATTTCAGTTAATTTGATTGGATACAAGATATGTAGCAGAACAGCGCCACCCAACATTTCAGTTGGACAGGTTTAGAAAGCTCGATTCATCAAAATGAAAAATAGCATAAGCTTCACAACCGCAATTTCGCTTTATATAATTCATTTTAAAATGTGGCCATCCATTTTAATAGGCTTGTGATCAATTACAAGAGGGCAAAACATTTCAGTAACTTAGAATGGATACAAGATATGTAGCAGAATAGCGCCACACAACATTTCAGTTGGACAGGTTTAGAAAGCTCGATTCATCAAAATGAAAAATAGCATAAGCTTCACAACCGCAATTTCGCTTTATATAATTCATTTGAAAATGTGGCCATCCATTTTAATAGGCTTGTGATCAATTACAAGAGGGCAAAACATTTCAGTTACTTCGAATGGATACAAGATATGTAGCAGAACAGCGCCACACAACATTTCAGTTGGACAGGTTTAGAAAGCTCGATTCATCAAAATGAAAAATAGCATAAGCTTCACAACCGCAATTTCGCTTTATATAATTCATTTGAAAATGTGGCCATCCATTTTAATAGGCTTGTGATCAATTACAAGAGGGCAAAACATTTCAGTTACTTCGAATGGATACAAGATATGTAGCAGAACATCGCCACACAACATTTCAGTTTGACAGGTTTAGAAAGCTCGATTCATCAAAATGAAAAATAGCATAAGCTTCACAACCGCAATTTCGCTTTATATAATTCATTTGAAAATGTGGCCATCCATTTTAATAGGCTTGTGATCAATTACAAGAGGGCAAAACATTTCAGTTACTTCGAATGGATACAAGATATGTAGCAGAACAGCGCCACCCAACATTTCAGTTGGACAGGTTTAGAAAGCTCGATTCATCAAAATGAAAAATAGCATAAGCTTCACAACCGCAATTTCGCTTTATATAATTCATTTTAAAATGTGGCCATCCATTTTAATAGGCTTGTGATCAATTACAAGAGGGCAAAACATTTCAGTTAATTTGATTGGATACAAGATATGTAGCAGAACAGCGCCACCCAACATTTCAGTTGGACAGGTTTAGAAAGCTCGATTCATCAAAATGAAAAATAGCATAAGCTTCACAACCGCAATTTCGCTTTATATAATTCATTTGAAAATGTGGCCATCCATTTTAATAGGCTTGTGATCAATTACAAGAGGGCAAAACATTTCAGTTAATTTGATTGGATACAAGATATGTAGCAGAACAGCGCCACCCAACATTTCAGTTGGACAGGTTTAGAAAGCTCGATTCATCAAAATGAAAAATAGCATAAGCTTCACAACCGCAATTTCGCTTTATATAATTCATTTGAAAATGTGGCCATCCATTTTAATAGGCTTGTGATCAATTACAAGAGGGCAAAACATTTCAGTTACTTCGAATGGATACAAGATATGTAGCAGAACAGCGCCACCCAACATTTCAGTTGGACAGGTTTAGAAAGCTCGATTCATCAAAATGAAAAATAGCATAAGCTTCACAACCGCAATTGCGCTATATATAATTCATTTGAAAATGTGGCCATCCATTTTAATAGGCTTGTGATCAATTACAAGAGGGCAAATATTTCAGTTAATTTGATTGGATACAAGATATGTAGCAGAACAGCGCCACCCAACATTTCAGTTGGACAGGTTTAGAAAGCTCGATTCATCAAAATGAAAAATAGCATAAGCTTCACAACCGCAATTTCGCTTTATATAATTCATTTGAAAATGTGGCCATCCATTTTAATAGGCTTGTGATCAATTACAAGAGGGCAAAACATTTCAGTTACTTCGAATGGATACAAGATATGTAGCAGAACAGCGCCACACAACATTTCAGTTGGACAGGTTTAGAAAGCTCGATTCATCAAAATGAAAAAAAGCATAAGCTTCACAACCGCAATTTCGCTTTATATAATTCATTTGAAAATGTGGCCATCCATTTTAATAGGCTTGTGATCAATTACAAGAGGGCAAATATTTCAGTAAATTTGATTGGATACAAGATATGTAGCAGAACAGCGCCACCCAACATTTCAGTTGGACAGGTTTAGAAAGCTCGATTCATCATTATGAAAAATAGCATAAGCTTCACCACCGCAATTGCGCTATATATAATTCATTTTAAAATGTGGCCATCCATTTTAATAAGCTTGTGATCAATTACAAGAGGGCAAAATATTTCAGTAAATTTGATTGGATACAAGATATGTAGCAGAACAGCGCAACCCAACATTTCAGTTGGACAGGTTTAGACAGCTCGATTCATAAAAATGAAAAATAGCATAAGCTTCACAACCGCAATTTCGTTTTATATAATTCTTTTGAAAATTGGGCCATCCAATTTAAAAGGCTTGTGATCAATTACAAGAGGAAAAACATATCAGTTAATTTTATTCGATACAAGATATGTAGCAGAACAGCGCCACCCAACATTTCAGTTTGACAGGTTTAGAAAGCTCGTTTCATCAAAATGAAAAACAGCATAAGCTTCACAACCGCTATTTCGCTATATACAATTCATTTGAAAATGTGCCCATCCATTTTAATAGGCTTGTGATCAATTACAAGAGGGCAAAACATTTCAGTAACTTCGAATGGATATAAGATATGTAGCAGAATAGCGCCACACAACATTTCAGTTGGACAAGTTTAGAAAGCTCGATTCATCAAAATGAAAAATAGCATAACCTTCACAACCGCAATTTCGCCATATATAATTCATTTGAAAATGTGGCCATCCATTTTATTAGGCATGTGATCAATTACGAGAGGCCAAACATTTCAGCTAATTTGATTTGATACAGGAAATGTAGCAGAACATCGCCACCCAACATTTCAGTTGGACAGGTTTAGAAAGCTGGATTCATCAAAATGAAAAATAGCATAAGCTTCACAACCGCAATTTCGCTTTATATAATTCATTTGAAAATGTGGCCATCCATTTTAATAGGCTTGTGATCAATTACAAGAGGGCAAAACATTTCAGTTAATTTGATTGGATACAAGATATGTAGCAGAACAGCGCCACCCAACATTTCAGTTGGACAGGTTTAGAAAGCTCGATTCATCAAAATGAAAAATAGCATAAGCTTCACAACCGCAATTTCGCTTTATATAATTCATTTGAAAATGTGGCCATCCATTTTAATAGGCTTGTGATCAATTACAAGAGGGCAAAACATTTCAGTTAATTTGATTGGATACAAGATATGTAGCAGAACAGCGCCACCCAACATTTCAGTTGGACAGGTTTAGAAAGCTCGATTCATCAAAATGAAAAATAGCATAAGCTTCACAACCGCAATTTCGCTTTATATAATTCATTTGAAAATGTGGCCATCCATTTTAATAGGCTTGTGATCAATTACAAGAGGGCAAAACATTTCAGTTAATTTGATTGGATACAAGATATGTAGCAGAACAGCGCCACCCAACATTTCAGTTGGACAGGTTTAGAAAGCTCGATTCATCAAAATGAAAAATAGCATAAGCTTCACCACCGCAATTGCGCTATATATAATTCATTTTAAAATGTGGCCATCCAATTTAAAATGCTTGTGATCAAATACAAGAGGGCAAAACATTTCAGTTACTTCGAATGGATACAAGATATGTAGCAGAACAGCGCCACACAACATTTCAGTTGGACAGGTTCAGAAAGCTCGATTCATCAAAATAAAAAAAACATAAGCTTTACAACCGCAATTTCGCTTTATATAATTCATTTGAAAATGTGGCCATCCATTTTAATAGGCTTGTGATCAATTACGAGAGGGCAAACATTTCACTAAATTTGATTACATAGAAGATATGTAGCAGAACAGCGCCACCCAAAATTTCAGTTGGACAGGTTTAGAAAGCTCGATTCATCATTATGAAAAATAGCATAAGCTTCTCCACCGCAATTGCGCTATATATAATTCATTTTAAAATGTGGCCATCCATTTTAATAAGCTTGTGATCAATTACAAGAGGGCAAAATATTTCAGTAAATTTGATTGGATACAAGATATGTAGCAGAACAGCGCAACCCAACATTTCATTTGGACAGGTTTAGACAGCTCGATTCATAAAAATGAAAAATAGCATAAGCTTCACAACCGCAATTTCGTTTTATATAATTCTTTTGAAAATTTGGCCATCCAATTTAAAAGACTTGTGATCAATTACAAGAGGAAAAACATATCATTTAATTTTATTCGATACAATATATATAGCAGAACAGCGCCACCCAACATTTCAGTTTGAAAGGTTTAGAAAGCTCGTTTCATCAAAATGAAAAACAGCATAAGCTTCACAACCGCTATTTCGCTATATACAATTCATTTGAAAATGTGCCCATCTATTTTAATAGGCTTGTGATCAATTAAAAGAGGGCAAAACATTTCAGTAACTTCGAATGGATATAAGATATGTAGCAGAATAGCGCCACACAACATTTCAGTTGGACAAGTTTAGAAAGCTCGATTCATCAAAATGAAAAATAGCATAACTTTCACAACCGCAATTTCGCCATATATAATTCATTTGTAAATGTGGCCATCCATTTTATTAGGCATGTGATCAATTACGACAGGCCAAACATTTCAGCTAATTTGTTTTGATACAGGAAATGTAGCAGAACATCGCCACCCAACATTTCAGTTGGACAGGTTTAGAAAGCTGGATTCATCAAAATGAAAAATAGCATAAGCTTCACAACCGCAATTTCGCTATATACAATTCATTTGAAAATGTGCCCATCTATTTTAATAGGCTTGTGATCAATTAAAAGAGGGCAAAACATTTCAGTTACTTCGAATGGATACAAGATATGTAGCAGAACAGCGCCACCCAACATTTCAGTTGGACAGGTTTAGAAAGCTCGATTCATCATTATGAAAAATAGCATAAGCTTCACCACCGCAATTGCGCTATATATAATTCATTTTAAAATGTGGCCATCCATTTTAATAAGCTTGTGATCAATTACAATAGGGCAAAATATTTCAGTAAATTTGATTGGATACAAGATATGTAGCAGAACAGCGCAACCCAACATTTCATTTGGACAGGTTTAGACAGCTCGATTCATAAAAATGAAAAATAGCATAAGCTTCACAACCGCAATTTCGTTTTATATAATTCTTTTGAAAATTGGGCCATCCAATTTATAAGGCTTGTGATCAATTACAAGAGGAAAAACATATCAGTTAATTTTATTCGATACAATATATGTAGCAGAACAGCGCCACCCAACATTTCAGTTTGACAGGTTTAGAAAGCTCGTTTCATCAAAATGAAAAACAGCATAAGCTTCAAAACCGCTATTTCGCTATATACAATTCATTTGAAAATGTGCCCATCTATTTTAATAGGCTTGTGATCAATTAAAAGAGGGCAAAACATTTCAGTAACTTCGAATGGATATAAGATATGTAGCAGAATAGCGCCACACAACATTTCAGTTGGACAAGTTTTGAAAGCTCGATTCATCAAAATGAAAAATAGCATAACCTTCACAACCGCAATTTCGCCATATATAATTCATTTGAAAATGTGGCCATCCATTTTATTAGGCATGTGATCAATTACGAGAGGCCAAACATTTCAGCTAATTTGATTTGATACAGGAAATGTAGCAGAACATCGCCACCCAACATTTCAGTTGGACAGGTTTAGAAAGCTGGATTCATCAAAATGAAAAATAGCATAAGCTTCACAACCGCAATTTCGCTTTATATAATTCATTTTAAAATGCGGCCATCCATTTTAATAGACATGTGATCATCTACAAGAAGGCAAAACATTTCAGTTAATTTGATTGGATACAAGATATGTTGCAGAACATCGCCACCCAACATTTCAGTAGGACAAGTTTAGAAATCTCGATTCAGCAAAATGAAAAATAGTATAAGCTTCACATCCGCAATTTCGCTTTATATAATTCCTTTAAAAATGTGGCCATCCATTTTAATAGGCTTGTGATCAATTACAAGAGGGCAAAACATTTCAGTTACTTCGAATGCATACAAGATATGTAGCAGAACAGCGCCACCCAACATTTCAGTTGGACAGGTTTAGAAAGCTCGATTCATCATTATGAAAAATAGCATAAGCTTCACCACCGCAATTGCGCTTTATATATAATTCATTTTAAAATGTGGCCATCCATTTTAATAGGCTTGTGATCAATTACAAGAGGGCAAACTATTTCAGTAAATTAGATTGGATACAAGATACGTAGCAGAACAGCGCAACCCAACATTTCAGTTTGACAGCTTTAGACAGCTCGTTTCATAAAAATGAAAAATAGCGTAAGCTTCACAACCGCAATTTCGTTTTATATAATTCATTTGAAAATTGGGCCATCCAATTTAAAAGGCTTGTGATCAATTACAAGAGGAAAAACATATCAGTTAATATTATTCGATACAATATATGTAGCAGAACAGCGCCACCCAACATTTCAGTTTGACAGGTTTAGAAAGCTCGATTCATAAAAATGAAAAATAGCATAATCTTCACAACCGCAATTTTGCTATATATAATTCATTTTAAAATGTGGCCATCCATTTTAATAGGCTTGTGATCAATTACAAGACGGCAAAACATTTCAGTTACTTCGAATTGATACAAGATATGTAGCAGAAGAGCGCCACAAAACATTCCAGTTGGACAGGTTCAGAAAGCTCTATTCATCAAAATGAAAAAAAGCATAAGCTTCACAACCGCAATTTCGCTTTCCATAATTCATTTTAAAATGTGGCCATCCATTTTAATAGACTTGTGATCAATTACCAGAGGGCAAAACATTTCAGTTACTTCGAATGGATACAAGATATGTAGCAGAACAGCGCCACCCAACATTTCAGTTTGACAGGTTTAGAAAGCTCGATTCATCATTATGAAAAATAGCATAAGTTTCACCACCGCAATTGGGCTATATATAATTCATTTTAAAATGTGGCCATCCATTTTAATAAGCTTGTGATCAATTACAAGAGGGCAAAATATTTCAGTAAATTTGATTGGATACAAGATATGTAGCAGAACAGCGCAACCCAACATTTCAGTTGGAGAGGTTTAGACAGCTCGATTCATAAAAATGAAAAATAGCATAAGCTTCACAACCGCAATTTCGTTTTATAGAATTCTTTTTTAAAATTGGGCCATCCAATTTAAAAGGCTTGTGATCAATTACAAGAGGTAAAACATATCAGTTAATTTTTTTCGATACAAGATATGTAGCAGAACAGCGCCACACAACATTTCAGTTTGACAGGTTTAGAAAGCTCGATTCATCAAAATGAAAAATAGGATAACCTTCACAACCGCAATTTTGCCATATATAATTAATTTGAAAATGTGGCCATCCATTTTATTAGGCGTGTGCTCATTTACGAGAGGCCAAACATTTCAGCTAATTTGATATGATACAGGAAATGTAGCAAAACATCGCCACCCAACATTTTTGGTCGACAGGTTTAGAAAGCTGGATTCATCAAAATGAAAAATAGCATAAGCTTCACAACCGCAATTTCGCTTTATATAATTAATTTGAAAATGTGGCCATCCTTTTTAATAGGCTTGTGATCAATTGAAAGAGGGCAAAATATTTCAGTTAATTTGATTGGATACAAGATATGTAGCCGAACATTGCCACCCAACATTTCAGTTGGACGGGTTTAGAAAGATCGATTCATCAAAATGAAAAATAGCATAAGCTTCACAACCGCAATTTCGCTTTATATAATCCATTTTAAAATGCTGTCCATTTTTAATAGGCTTTGTGATCAATTACCATAAGAGGGCAAACATTTCAGTTACTGAATGTATAGAAGATATGTAACAGAATATATCGCCACCACACAACATTTCAGCTTGGAATGTTTAGAAAGCTCTCGATTCTCATCAAAAATTAAAAAAATAGCATAAGCTTCAATAAGTAACTGCTTTATATATAATTCATTTTAAAAATGTGGCTATCCTCTTTAATAAGCTTTCAGATCAATCATGAGAAGGCAAAACATTTCAATTAATTTGATTGGATACAAGATATGTAGCCGAACATCGCCACCCAACATTTCAGTTGGACAGGTTTAGAAATCTCGATTCAGCATAATGAAAAATAGTATAAGCTTCACATACGCAATTTCGCTTTATATAATTCCTTTGAAAATGTGGCCATCCATTTTAATAGGCTTGTGATCAGTTACAAGAGGGCAAAATATTTCAGTAACTTCGAATGGATATAAGATATATAGCAGATTAGCGCCACAGAACATTTCAGCTGGACAAGTTTAGAAAGCTCGATTCATCAAAATGAAAAATATCATAACCTTCACAACCGCAATTTCGCCATATATAATTCATTTGAAAATGTGGCCATCCATTTTATTAGGCATGTGATCAATTACGAGAGGCCAAACATTTCAGCTAATTTGATTTGATACAGGAAATGTAGCAGAACATCGCCAACCAACATTTCAGGTGGACAGGTTTAGAAAGCTGGATTCATCAAAATGAAAAATAGCATAAGCTTCACAACCGCAATTTCTCTTTATATAATTCAGTTTAAAATGCGGCCATCCATTTTAATAGACATGTGATCATCTACAAGAAGGCAAAACATTTCAGTTAATTTGGTTGGATACAAGATATGTTGCAGAACATCGCCACCCAACATTTCAGTAGGACAAGTTTAGAAATCTCGATTCAGCAAAATGAAAAATAGCATAAGCTTCACCACCGCAAATGCGCTTTATATATAATTCATTTTAAAATGTGGCCATCCATTTTAATAAGCTTGTGATCAATTACAAGAGGGCAAACTATTTTAGTAAATTAGATTGGATACAAGATACGTAGCAGACCAGCGCAACCCAACATTTCAGTTGGACAGCTTTAGACAGCTCGTTTCATAAAAATGAAAAATAGCATAAGCTTCACAACCGCAATTTCGTTTTATATAATTCATTTGAAAATTGGGCCATCCAATTTAAAAGGCTTGTGATCAATTACAAGAGGAAAACATTTCAGTTACTTCGAATGGATACAAGATATGTAGCAGAACAGCGCCACCCAACATTTCAGTTGGACAGGTTTAGAAAGCTCGATTCATCATTATGAAAAATAGCATAAGTTTCACCACCGCAATTGGGCTATATATAATTCATTTTAAAATGTGGCCATCCATTTTAATAAGCTTGTGATCAATTACAAGAGGGCAAAATATTTCAGTAAATTTGATTGGATACAAGATATGTAGCAGAACAGCGCAACCCAACATTTCAGTTGGAGAGGTTTAGACAGCTCGATTCATAAAAATGAAAAATAGCATAAGCTTCACAACCGCAATTTCGTTTTATAGAATTCTTTTTTAAAATTGGGCCATCCAATTTAAAAGGCTTGTGATCAATTACAAGAGGTAAAACATATCAGTTAATTTTTTTCGATACAAGATATGTAGCAGAACAGCGCCACACAACATTTCAGTTTGACAGGTTTAGAAAGCTCGATTCATCAAAATGAAAAATAGGATAACCTTCACAACCGCAATTTTGCCATATATAATTAATTTGAAAATGTGGCCATCCATTTTATTAGGCGTGTGCTCATTTACGAGAGGCCAAACATTTCAGCTAATTTGATATGATACAGGAAATGTAGCAAAACATCGCCACCCAACATTTTTGGTCGACAGGTTTAGAAAGCTGGATTCATCAAAATGAAAAATAGCATAAGCTTCACAACCGCAATTTCGCTTTATATAATTAATTTGAAAATGTGGCCATCCTTTTTAATAGGCTTGTGATCAATTGCAAGAGGGCAAAATATTTCAGTTAATTTGATTGGATACAAGATATGTAGCCGAACATTGCCACCCAACATTTCAGTTGGACGGGTTTAGAAAGATCGATTCATCAAAATGAAAAATAGCATAAGCTTCACAACCGCAATTTCGCTTTATATAATTCATTTTAAAATGTGGCTATCCATTTTAATAGGCTTGTGATCAATTACAAGAGGGCAAAACATTTCAGTTACTTCGAATGTATAGAAGATATGTAACAGAATATCGCCACACAACATTTCAGTTGGACAAGTTTAGAAAGCTCGATTCATCAAAATTAAAAATAGCATAAGCTTCACAACTGCAACTTCGCTTTATATAATTCATTTTAAAATGTGGCTATCCTTCTTAATAAGCTTGTGATCAATTACGAGAAGGCAAAACATTTCAATTAATTTGATTGGATATAAGATATGTAGCCGAACATTGCCACCCAACATTTCAGTTGGACAGGTTTAGAAATCTCGATTCAGCATAATGAAAAATAGTATAAGCTTCACATACGCAATTTCGCTTTATATAATTCCTTTGAAAATGTGGCCATCCATTTTAATAGGCTTGTGATCAATTACAAGAGGGCAAAACATTTCAGTAACTTCGAATGGATATAAGATATTTAGCAGATTAGCGCCACACAACATTTCAGCTGGACAAGTTTAGAAAGCTCGATTCATCAAAATGAAAAATAGCATAACCTTCACAACCGCAATTTCGCCATATATAATTCATTTGAAAATGTGGCCATCCATTTTATTAGGCTTGTGATCAATTACGAGAGGCCAAACATTTCAGCTAATTTGATTTGATACAGGAAATGTAGCAGAACATTGCCACCCAACATTTCAGTTGGACAGGTTTAGAAAGCTGGATCCATCAAAATGAAAAATAGCATAAGCTTCACAACCGCAATTTCTCTTTATATAATTCAGTTTAAAATGCGGCCATCCATTTTAATAGACATGTGATCATCTACAAGAAGGCAAAACATTTCAGTTAAATTGATTGGATACAAGATATGTTGCAGAACATCGCCACCCAACATTTCAGTAGGACAAGTTTAGAAATCTCGATTCAGCAAAATGAAAAATAGCATAAGCTTCACCACCGCAAATGCGCTTTATATATAATTCATTTTAAAATGTGGCCATCCATTTTAATAGGCTTGTGATCAATTACAAGAGGGCAAACTATTTTAGTAAATTAGATTGGATACAAGATACGTAGCAGACCAGCGGAACCCAACATTTCAGTTGGACAGCTTTAGACAGCTCGTTTCATAAAAATGAAAAATAGCATAAGCTTCACAACCGCAATTTCGTTTTATATAATTCATTTGAAAATTGGGCCATCCAATTTAAAAGGCTTGTGATCAATTACAAGAGGAAAAACATTTCAGTTACTTCGAATGGATACAAGATATGTAGCAGAACAGCGCCACCCAACATTTCAGTTGGACAGGTTTAGAAAGCTCGATTCATCATTATGAAAAATAGCATAAGTTTCACCACCGCAATTGGGCTATATATAATTCATTTTAAAATGTGGCCATCCATTTTAATAAGCTTGTGATCAATTACAAGAGGGCAAAATATTTCAGTAAATTTGATTGGATACAAGATATGTAGCAGAACAGCGCAACCCAACATTTCAGTTGGAGAGGTTTAGACAGCTCGATTCATAAAAATGAAAAATAGCATAAGCTTCACAACCGCAATTTCGTTTTATAGAATTCTTTTTTAAAATTGGGCCATCCAATTTAAAAGGCTTGTGATCAATTACAAGAGGTAAAACATATCAGTTAATTTTTTTCGATACAAGATATGTAGCAGAACAGCGCCACACAACATTTCAGTTTGACAGGTTTAGAAAGCTCGATTCATCAAAATGAAAAATAGGATAACCTTCACAACCGCAATTTTGCCATATATAATTCATTTGAAAATGTGGCCATCCATTTTATTAGGCGTGTGCTCATTTCCGAGAGGCCAAACATTTCAGCTAATTTGATATGATACAGGAAATGTAGCAAAACATCGCCACCCAACATTTTTGGTCGACAGGTTTAGAAAGCTGGATTCATCAAAATGAAAAATAGCATAAGCTTCACAACCGCAATTTCGCTTTATATAATTCATTTGAAAATGTGGCCATCCTTTTTAATAGGCTTGTGATCAATTGCAAGAGGGCAAAATATTTCAGTTAATTTGATTGGATACAAGATATGTAGCCGAACATTGCCACCCAACATTTCAGTTGGACGAGTTTAGAAAGATCGATTCATCAAAATGAAAAATAGCATAAGCTTCACAACCGCAATTTCGCTTTATATAATTCATTTTAAAATGTGGCCATCCATTTTAATAGGCTTGTGATCAATTACAAGAGGGCAAAACATTTCAGTTACTTCGAATGTATAGAAGATATGTAACAGAATATCGCCACACAACATTTCAGTTGGACAAGTTTAGAAAGCTCGATTCATCAAAATTAAAAATAGCATAAGCTTCACAACTGCAACTTCGCTTTATATAATTCATTTTAAAATGTGGCTATCCTTCTTAATAAGCTTGTGATCAATTACGAGAAGGCAAAACATTTCAATTAATTTGATTGGATACAAGATATGTAGCCGAACATTGCCACCCAACATTTCAGTTGGACAGGTTTAGAAAGCTCGATTCATCAAAATGAAAAATAGCATAAGCTTCACAACCGCAATTTCGCTTTATATAATTCATTTGAAAATGTGGCCATCCATTTTAATAGGCTTGTGATCAATTACAAGAGGGCAAAACATTTCAGTAACTTCGAATGGATACAAGATATGTAGCAGAATAGCGCCACACAACATTTCAGTTGGACAAGTTTAGAAAGCTCGATTCATCAAAATGAAAAATAGCATAACCTTCACAACCGCAATTTCGCCATATATAATTCATTTGAAAATGTGGCCATCCATTTTAATAGGCTTGTGATCAATTACGAGAGGCCAAACATTTCAGCTAATTTGATTTGATACAGGATATGTAGCAGAACATCGCCACCCAACATTTCAGTTGGACAGGTTTAGAAAGCTCGATTCATCAAAATGAAAAATAGCATAAGCTTCACAACCGCAATTTCGCTTTATATAATTCATTTGAAAATGTGGCCATCCATTTTAATAGGCTTGTGATCAATTACAAGAGGGCAAAACATTTCAGTTAATTTGATTGGATACAAGATATGTAGCAGAACAGCGCCACCCAACATTTCAGTTGGACAGGTTTAGAAAGCTCGATTCATCAAAATGAAAAATAGCATAAGCTTCACAACCGCAATTTCGCTTTATATAATTCATTTTAAAATGTGGCCATCCATTTTAATAGGCTTGTGATCAATTACAAGAGGGCAAAACATTTCAGTTAATTTGATTGGATACAAGATATGTAGCAGAACAGCGCCACCCAACATTTCAGTTGGACAGGTTTAGAAAGCTCGATTCATCAAAATGAAAAATAGCATAAGCTTCACAACCGCAATTTCGCTTTATATAATTCATTTGAAAATGTGGCCATCCATTTTAATAGGCTTGTGATCAATTACAAGAGGGCAAAACATTTCAGTTACTTCGAATGGATACAAGATATGTAGCAGAACAGCGCCACCCAACATTTCAGTTGGACAGGTTTAGAAAGCTCGATTCATCAAAATGAAAAATAGCATAAGCTTCACAACCGCAATTTCGCCATATATAATTCATTTGAAAATGTGGCCATCCATTTTAATAGGCTTGTGATCAATTACAAGAGGGCAAAACATTTCAGTTAATTTGATTGGATACAAGATATGTAGCAGAACAGCGCCACCCAACATTTCAGTTGGACAGGTTTAGAAAGCTCGATTCATCAAAATGAAAAATAGCATAAGCTTCACAACCGCAATTTCGCTTTATATAATTCATTTGAAAATGTGGCCATCCATTTTAATAGGCTTGTGATCAATTACAAGAGGGCAAAACATTTCAGTTAATTTGATTGGATACAAGATATGTAGCAGAACAGCGCCACCCAACATTTCAGTTGGACAGGTTTAGAAAGCTCGATTCATCAAAATGAAAAATAGCATAAGCTTCACAACCGCAATTTCGCTTTATATAATTCATTTGAAAATGTGGCCATCCATTTTAATAGGCTTGTGATCAATTACAAGAGGGCAAACTTTTCTGCTAATTTGATTGGATACAGGATATGTAGCAGAACATCGCCACCCAACATTTCAGTTGGACAGGTTTAGAAAGCTCGATTCATCAAAATGAAAAATAGCATAAGCTTCACAACCGCAATTTCGCTTTATATAATTCATTTGAAAATGTGGCCATCCATTTTAATAGGCTTGTGATCAATTACAAGAGGGCAAAACATTTCAGTTAATTTGAATGGATACAAGATATGTAGCAGAACAGCGCCACCCAACATTTCAGTTGGACAGGTTTAGAAAGCTCGATTCATCAAAATGAAAAATAGCATAAGCTTCACAACCGCAATTTCGCTTTATATAATTCATTTGAAAATGTGGCCATCCATTTTAATAGGCTTGTGATCAATTACAAGAGGGCAAAACATTTCAGTTAATTTGATTGGATACAAGATATGTAGCAGAACAGCGCCACCCAACATTTCAGTTGGACAGGTTTAGAAAGCTCGATTCATCAAAATGAAAAATAGCATAAGCTTCACAACCGCAATTTCGCTTTATATAATTCATTTTAAAATGTGGCCATCCATTTTAATAGGCTTGTGATCAATTACAAGAGGGCAAAACATTTCAGTTAATTTGATTGGATACAAGATATGTAGCAGAACAGCGCCACCCAACATTTCAGTTGGACAGGTTTAGAAAGCTCGATTCATCAAAATGAAAAATAGCATAAGCTTCACAACCGCAATTTCGCTTTATATAATTCATTTGAAAATGTGGCCATCCATTTTAATAGGCTTGTGATCAATTACAAGAGGGCAAAACATTTCAGTTAATTTGAATGGATACAAGATATGTAGCAGAACAGCGCCACCCAACATTTCAGTTGGACAGGTTTAGAAAGCTCGATTCATCAAAATGAAAAATAGCATAAGCTTCACAACCGCAATTTCGCTTTATATAATTCATTTGAAAATGTGGCCATCCATTTTAATAGGCTTGTGATCAATTACAAGAGGGCAAAACATTTCAGTTAATTTGATTGGATACAAGATATGTAGCAGAACAGCGCCACCCAACATTTCAGTTGGACAGGTTTAGAAAGCTCGATTCATCAAAATGAAAAATAGCATAAGCTTCACAACCGCAATTTCGCTTTATATAATTCATTTGAAAATGTGGCCATCCATTTTAATAGGCTTGTGATCAATTACAAGAGGGCAAAACATTTCAGTTAATTTGATTGGATACAAGATATGTAGCAGAACAGCGCCACCCAACATTTCAGTTGGACAGGTTTAGAAAGCTCGATTCATCAAAATGAAAAATAGCATAAGCTTCACAACCGCAATTTCGCTTTATATAATTCATTTGAAAATGTGGCCATCCATTTTAATAGGCTTGTGATCAATTACAAGAGGGCAAAACATTTCAGTTACTTTGAATGGATACAAGATATGTAGCAGAACAGCGCCACCCAACATTTCAGTTGGACAGGTTTAGAAAGCTCGATTCATCAAAATGAAAAATAGCATAAGCTTCACAACCGCAATTTCGCTTTATATAATTCATTTGAAAATGTGGCCATCCATTTTAATAGGCTTGTGATCAATTACAAGAGGGCAAAACATTTCAGTTAATTTGATTGGATACAAGATATGTAGCAGAACAGCGCCACCCAACATTTCAGTTGGACAGGTTTAGAAAGCTCGATTCATCAAAATGAAAAATAGCATAAGCTTCACAACCGCAATTTCGCTTTATATAATTCATTTGAAAATGTGGCCATCCATTTTAATAGGCTTGTGATCAATTACAAGAGGGCAAAACATTTCAGTTAATTTGATTGGATACAAGATATGTAGCAGAACAGCGCCACCCAACATTTCAGTTGGACAGGTTTAGAAAGCTCGATTCATCAAAATGAAAAATAGCATAAGCTTCACAACCGCAATTTCGCTTTATATAATTCATTTGAAAATGTGGCCATCCATTTTAATAGGCTTGTGATCAATTACAAGAGGGCAAAACATTTCAGTTAATTTGATTGGATACAAGATATGTAGCAGAACAGCGCCACCCAACATTTCAGTTGGACAGGTTTAGAAAGCTCGATTCATCAAAATGAAAAATAGCATAAGCTTCACAACCGCAATTTCGCTTTATATAATTCATTTGAAAATGTGGCCATCCATTTTAATAGGCTTGTGATCAATTACAAGAGGGCAAAACATTTCAGTTAATTTGATTGGATACAAGATATGTAGCAGAACAGCGCCACCCAACATTTCAGTTGGACAGGTTTAGAAAGCTCGATTCATCAAAATGAAAAATAGCATAAGCTTCACAACCGCAATTTCGCTTTATATAATTCATTTGAAAATGTGGCCATCCATTTTAATAGGCTTGTGATCAATTACAAGAGGGCAAAACATTTCAGTTACTTCGAATGGATACAAGATATGTAGCAGAACAGCGCCACCCAACATTTCAGTTGGACAGGTTTAGAAAGCTCGATTCATCAAAATGAAAAATAGCATAAGCTTCACAACCGCAATTTCGCTTTATATAATTCATTTTAAAATGTGGCCATCCATTTTAATAGGCTTGTGATCAATTACAAGAGGGCAAAACATTTCAGTTACTTCGAATGGATACAAGATATGTAGCAGAACAGCGCCACACAACATTTCAGTTGGACAGGTTCAGAAAGCTCGATTCATCAAAATGAAAAATAGCATAAGCTTCACAACCGCAATTTCGCTTTATATAATTCATTTTAAAATGTGGCCATCCATTTTAATAGGCTTGTGATCAATTACAAGAGGGCAAAACATTTCAGTTACTTTGAATGGATACAAGATATGTAGCAGAACAGCGCCACCCAACATTTCAGTTGGACAGGTTCAGAAAGCTCGATTCATCAAAATGAAAAATAGCATAAGCTTCACAACCGCAATTTCGCTTTATATAATTCATTTGAAAATGTGGCCATCCATTTTAATAGGCTTGTGATCAATTACAAGAGGGCAAAACATTTCAGTTACTTCGAATGGATACAAGATATGTAGCAGAACAGCGCCACACAACATTTCAGTTGGACAGGTTCAGAAAGCTCGATTCATCAAAATGAAAAAAAGCATAAGCTTCACAACCGCAATTTCGCTTTATATAATTCATTTTAAAATGTGGCCATCCATTTTAATAGACTTGTGATCAATTACAAGAGGGCAAAACATTTCAGTTACTTCGAATGGATACAAGATATGTAGCAGAACAGCGCCACCCAACATTTCAGTTGGACAGGTTTAGAAAGCTCGATTCATCATTATGAAAAATAGCATAAGCTTCACCACCGCAATTGCGCTATATATAATTCATTTTAAAATGTGGCCATCCAATTTAAAATGCTTGTGATCAATTACAAGAGGAAAAACATATCAGTTAATTTGATTCGATACAAGATATGTAGCAGAACAGCGCCACCCAACATTTCAGTTTGACAGGTTTAGAAAGCTCGATTCATCAAAATGAAAAATAGCATAAGCTTCACAACCGCAATTTCGCCATATATAATTCATTTGAAAATGTGGCCATCCATTTTAATAGGCTTGTGATCAATTACAAGAGGGCAAAACATTTCAGTAACTTCGAATGGATACAAGATATGTAGCAGAATAGCGCCACCAAACATTTCAGTTGGACAGGTTTAGAAAGCTCGATTCATCAAAATGAAAAATAGCATAAGCTTCACAACCGCAATTTCGCCATATATAATTCATTTGAAAATGTGGCCATCCATTTTAATAGGCTTGTGATCAATTACAAGAGGGCAAACATTTCAGTTAATTTGATTGGATACAAGATATGTAGCAGAACAGCGCCACCCAACATTTCAGTTGGACAGGTTTAGAAAGCTCGATTCATCAAAATGAAAAATAGCATAAGCTTCACAACCGCAATTTCGCTTTATATAATTCATTTGAAAATGTGGCCATCCATTTTAATAGACTTGTGATCAATTACAAGAGGGCAAAACATTTCAGTTACTTCGAATGGATACAAGATATGTAGCAGAACAGCGCCACACAACATTTCAGTTGGACAGGTTCAGAAAGCTCGATTCATCAAAATGAAAAAAAGCATAAGCTTCACAACCGCAATTTCGCTTTATATAATTCATTTGAAAATGTGGCCATCCATTTTAATAGGCTTGTGATCAATTACAAGAGGGCAAAACATTTCAGTTACTTCGAATGGATACAAGATATGTAGCAGAACAGCGCCACCCAACATTTCAGTTGGACAGGTTTAGAAAGCTCGATTCATCATTATGAAAAATAGCATAAGCTTCACCACCGCAATTGCGCTATATATAATTCATTTTAAAATGTGGCCATCCATTTTAATAAGCTTGTGATCAATTACAAGAGGGCAAAATATTTCAGTAAATTTGATTGGATACAAGATATGTAGCAGAACAGCGCAACCCAACATTTCAGTTGGACAGGTTTAGACAGCTCGATTCATAAAAATGAAAAATAGCATAAGCTTCACAACCGCAATTTCGTTTTATATAATTCTTTTGAAAATTGGGCCATCCAATTTAAAAGGCTTGTGATCAATTACAAGAGGAAAAACATATCAGTTAATTTTATTCGATACAAGATATGTAGCAGAACAGCGCCACCCAACATTTCAGTTTGACAGGTTTAGAAAGCTCGTTTCATCAAAATGAAAAACAGCATAAGCTTCACAACCGCTATTTCGCTATATACAATTCATTTGAAAATGTGCCCATCCATTTTAATAGGCTTGTGATCAATTAAAAGAGGGCAAAACATTTCAGTAACTTCGAATGGATATAAGATATGTAGCAGAATAGCGCCACACAACATTTCAGTTGGACAAGTTTAGAAAGCTCGATTCATCAAAATGAAAAATAGCATAACCTTCACAACCGCAATTTCGCCATATATAATTCATTTGAAAATGTGGCCATCCATTTTATTAGGCATGTGATCAATTACGAGAGGCCAAACATTTCAGCTAATTTGATTTGATACAGGAAATGTAACAGAACATCGCCACCCAACATTTCAGTTGGACAGGTTTAGAAAGCTGGATTCATCAAAATGAAAAATAGCATAAGCTTCACAACGGCAATTTCGCTTTATATAATTCATTTTAAAATGCGGCCATCCATTTTAATAGACATGTGATCATCTACAAGAAGGCAAAACATTTCAGTTAATTTGATTGGATACAAGATATGTTGCAGAACATCGCCACCCAACATTTCAGTAGGACAAGTTTAGAAATCTCGATTCAGCAAAATGAAAAATAGTATAAGCTTCACATCCGCAATTTCGCTTTATATAATTCCTTTGAAAATGTGGCCATCCATTTTAATAGGCTTGTGATCAATTACAAGAGGGCAAAACATTTCAGTTACTTCGAATGGATACAAGATATGTAGCAGAACAGCGCCACCCAACATTTCAGTTGGACAGGTTTAGAAAGCTCGATTCATCATTATGAAAAATAGCATAAGCTTCACCACCGCAATTGCGCTTTATATATAATTCATTTTAAAATGTGGCCATCCATTTTAATAGGCTTGTGATCAATTACAAGAGGGCAAACTATTTCAGTAAATTAGATTGGATACAAGATACGTAGCAGAACAGCGCAACCCAACATTTCAGTTTGACAGGTTTAGACAGCTCGTTTCATAAAAATGAAAAATAGCATAAGCTTCACAACCGCAATTTCGTTTTATATAATTCTTTTGAAAATTGGGCCATCCATTTTAATAGGCTTGTGATCAATTACAAGAGGAAAAACATATCAGGTAATTTGATTCGTTACAAGATATGTAGCAGAACAGCGCCACACAACATTTCAGTTTGACAGGTTTAGAATCGCGATTCATAAAAATGAAAAATAGCATAATCTTCACAACCGTAATTTTGCTATATATAATTCATTTGAAAATGTGGACATCCATTTTATAAGGCTTGTGTTCAATTGCAAGAGGGCAAAATATTTCAGTAAATTAGATTGGATACAAGATATGTAGCAGAAAAGCGCCACACAACATTTCAGTTGGACAGGTTCAGAAAGCTCGATTCATCGAAATGAAAAAAAGCATAAGCTTCAAAACCGCAATTTCACTTTATATAATTCATTTGAAAATGTGGCCATCCATTTTAATAGGCTTGTGATCAATTGCAAGAGGGCAAATATTTCAGTAAATTTGATTGGATACAAGATATGTAGCAGAACAGCGCCACCAAACATTTCAGTTGGACAGGTTTAGAATGCTCGATTCATCATTATGAAAATTAGCATAAGCTTCACCACCGCAATTGCGCTATATATAATTCATTTTAAAATGTGGCCATCCAATTTAAAATGCTTGTGATCAAATACAAGAGGGCAAAACATTTCAGTTACTTCGAATGGATACAAGATATTTAGCAGAACAGCGCCACACAACATTTCAGTTGGACAGGTTCAGAAAGCTCGATTCATCAAAATAAAAAAAAACATAAGCTTCACAACCGCAATTTCGCTTTATATAATTCATTTGAAAATGTGGCCATCCATGTTAATAGACTTGTGATCAATTACAAGAGGGCAAAACATTTCAGCTACATTTGATTGGATACAAGATATGTAGCAGAACAGCGCCACCCAACATTTCAGTTGGACAGGTTTAGAAAGCTCGATTCATCAAAATGAAAAATAGCATAAGCTTCACAACCGCAATTTCGCTTTATATAATTCATTTGAAAATGTGGCCATCCATTTTAATAAGCTTGTGATCAATTACAAGAGGGCAAAATATTTCAGTAAATTTGATTGGATACAAGATATGTAGCAGAACAGCGCAACCCAACATTTCATTTGGACAGGTTTAGACAGCTCGATTCATAAAAATGAAAAATAGCATAAGCTTCACAACCGCAATTTCGTTTTATATAATTCTTTTGAAAATTGGGCCATCCAATTTAAAAGGCTTGTGATCAATTACAAGAGGAAAAACATATCAGTTAATTTTTTTCGATACAAGATATGTAGCTGAACATCGCCACCCAACATTTCAGTTTGACAGGTTTAGAAAGCTCGTTTCATCAAAATGAAAAACAGCATAAGCTTCACAACCGCTATTTCGCTATATACAATTCATTTTAAAATGTGCCCATCTATTTTAATAGGCTTTTGATCAATTAAATGAGGGCAAAACATTTCAGTAACTTCGAATGGATATAAGATATGTAGCAGAATAGCGCCACACAACATTTCAGTTGGACAAGTTTAGAAAGCTCGATTCATCAAAATGAAAAATAGCATAACCTTCACAACCGCAATTTCGCCATATATAATTCATTTGAAAATGTGGCCATCCATTTTATTAGGCATGTGATCAATTACGAGAGGCCAAACATTTCAGCTAATTTGATTTGATACAGGAAATGTAGCAGAACATCGCCACCCAACATTTCAGTTGGACAGGTTTAGAAAGCTGGATTCATCAAAATGAAAAATAGCATAAGCTTCACAACCGCAATTTCGCTTTATATAATTCATTTTAAAATGCGGCCATCCATTTTAATAGACATGTGATCATCTACAAGAAGGCAAAACATTTCAGTTAATTTGATTGGATACAAGATATGTTGCAGAACATCGACACCCAACATTTCAGTAGGACAAGTTTAGAAATCTCGATTCAGCAAAATGAAAAATAGTATAAGCTTCACATCCGCAATTTCGCTTTATATAATTCCTTTGAAAATGTGGCCATCCATTTTAATAGGCTTGTGATCAATTAAAAGAGGGCAAAACATTTCAGTTACTTCGAATGCATACAAGATATGTAGCAGAACAGCGCCACCCAACATTTCAGTTGGACAGGTTTAGAAAGCTCGATTCATCATTATGAAAAATAGCATAAGCTTCACCACCGCAATTGCGCTTTATATATAATTCATTTTAAAATGTGGCCATCCATTTTAATAGGCTTGTGATCAATTACAAGAGGGCAAACTATTTCAGTAAATTAGATTGGATACAAGATACGTAGCAGAACAGCGCAACCCAACATTTCAGTTTGACAGCTTTAGACAGCTCGTTTCATAAAAATGAAAAATAGCGTAAGCTTCACAACCGCAATTTCGTTTTATATAATTCATTTGAAAATTGGGCCATCCAATTTAAAAGGCCTGTGATCAATTACACGAGGAAAAACATATCAGGTAATTTGATTCGTTACAAGATATGTAGCAGAACAGCGCCACACAACATTTCAGTTTGACAGGTTTAGAATCGCGATTCATAAAAATGAAAAATAGCATAATCTTCACAACCGTAATTTTGCTATATATAATTCATTTGAAAATGTGGACATCCATTTTATAAGGCTTGTGTTCAATTGCAAGAGGGCAAAATATTTCAGTAAATTAGATTGGATACAAGATATGTAGCAGAAAAGCGCCACACAACATTTCAGTTGGACAGGTTCAGAAAGCTCGATTCATCGAAATGAAAAAAAGCATAAGCTTCAAAACCGCAATTTCACTTTATATAATTCATTTGAAAATGTGGCCATCCATTTTAATAGGCTTGTGATCAATTGCAAGAGGGCAAATATTTCAGTAAATTTGATTGGATACAAGATATGTAGCAGAACAGCGCCACCAAACATTTCAGTTGGACAGGTTTAGAATGCTCGATTCATCATTATGAAAATTAGCATAAGCTTCACCACCGCAATTGCGCTATATATAATTCATTTTAAAATGTGGCCATCCAATTTAAAATGCTTGTGATCAAATACAAGAGGGCAAAACATTTCAGTTACTTCGAATGGATACAAGATATTTAGCAGAACAGCGCCACACAACATTTCAGTTGGACAGGTTCAGAAAGCTCGATTCATCAAAATAAAAAAAACATAAGCTTCACAACTGCAATTTCGCTTTATATAATTCATTTGAAAATGTGGCCATCCATTTTAATAGGCTTGTGATCAATTACAAGAGGGCAAACTATTTCAGTAAATTAGATTGGATACAAGATACGTAGCAGAACAGCGCAACCCAACATTTCAGTTGGACAGCTTTAGACAGCTCGTTTCATAAAAATGAAAAATAGCATAAGCTTCACAACCGCAATTTCGTTTTATATAATTCATTTGAAAATTGGGCCATCCAATTTAAAAGGCTTCTGATCAATTACAAGAGGAAAAACATATCAGTTAATTTGATTCGTTACAAGATATGTAGCAGAACAGCGCCACACAACATTTCAGTTTGACAGGTTTAGAATCGCGATTCATAAAAATGAAAAATAGCATAATCTTCACAACCGTAATTTTGCTATATATAATTCATTTGAAAATGTGGACATCCATTTTATAAGGCTTGTGTTCAATTGCAAGAGTGCAAAATATTTCAGTAAATTAGGTTGGATACAAGATATGTAGCAGAAAAGCGCCACATAACATTTCAGTTGGACAGGTTCAGAAAGCTCGATTCATCGAAATGAAAAAAAGCATAAGCTTCACAACCGCAATTGCGCTTTATATAATTCATGTTAAAATGTGGCCATCCATTTTATTAGACTTGTGATCAATTACAAGAGGGCAAATCATTTCAGTTACTTAGAATGGATACAAGATAAGTAGCAGAACAGCGCCACATTACATTTCATTTGGACAGGTTCAGAAAGCTCGATTCATCGAAATGAAAAGAAGCATAAGCTTCACAACCGCAATTTCGCTTTATATAATTCATTTTAAAATGTGGCCATCGATTTTAATAGGCTTGTGATCAATTACAAGAGGGAAAATCATTTCAGTTACTTAGAATGGATACAAGATATGTAATAAGAAAAGCACCACACAACATTTTAGTTGGACAGGTTCAGAAAGCTCGATTCATCGAAATGAAAAAAAGCATAAGCTTCACAACCGCAATTGCGCTTTATATAATTCATGTTAAAATGTGGCCATCCATTTTATTAGACTTGTGATCAATTACAAGAGGGCAAATCATTTCAGTTACTTAGAATGGATACAAGATATGTAGCAGAACAGCGCCACATTACATTTCATTTGGACAGGTTCAGAAAGCTCGATTCATCAAAATTAAAAAAAGCATAAGCTTCACAACCGCAATTTCGCTTTATATAATTCATTTTAAAATGTGGCCATCCATTTTAATAGACTTGTGATCAATTACAAGAGGGCAAATCATTTCAGTTACTTAGAATGGATACAAGATATGTAGCAGAACAGCGCCACACAACATTTCAGTTGGACAGGTTCAGAAAGCTCGATTCATCAAAATTAAAAAAAAGCATAAGCTTCCTAACCGCAATTTCGCTTTATATAATTCATTTGAAAATGTGGCCATCCATTTTATTAGGCTTGTGATCAATTACAAGAAGGAAAATATTTCAGTAAATTTGATTGGATACAATATATGTAGCAGAACAGCGCCACCCAACATTTCAGTAGGACAGGTTTAGAATGCTCGATTCATAAAAATGAAAAATAGCATAAGCTTCACCACCGCAATTGCGATTTATATATAATTCATTTTAAAATGTGGCCATCCATTTTAATAAGCTTGTGATCAATTAGAAGAGGGCAAACTATTTCAGTAAATTAGATGGGATACAAGATATGTTGCAGAACAGCGCAACCCAACATTTCAGTTGGACAGGTTTAGACAGCTCGATTCATAAAAATGAAAAATAGCATATGCTTCACAACCGCAATTTCGTTTTATATAATTCATTTGAAAATTGGGCCATCCAATTTAAAGGGCTTGTGATCAATTACAAGAGGAAAAACATATCAGTTAATTTGATTCGATACAAGATATGTAGCAGAACAGCGCCACCCAACATTTCAGTTTGACAGGTTTAGAATCGCGATTCATAAAAATGAAAAATAGCATAATCTTCACAACCGCAATTTTGCTATATATAATTCATTTGAAAATGTGGCCATCCATTTTATTAAGCTTGTGATCAATTACGAGAGGCGAAACTTTTCTGCTAATTTGATTGGATACAGGTTATGTAGCAGAACATCGCCACCCAACATTTCAGTTGGTCAGGTTTAGAAAGCTCGATTCATCGAAATGAAAAAATGCATAAGCTTCACAACCGCAATTTCGCTTTATAGAATTCATGTTAAAATGTGGCTATCTATTTTATTAGGCTTGTGATCAAATACAAGAGGGCAAAACATTTCAGTTACTTCGAATGGATACAAGATATGTTCAAGAATAGCACCACACAACATTTTAGTTGGACAAGTTTAAATAGCTGGATTCATCATAATGAAAAATAGCATAAGCTTCACAACCGCAATTTCGCTTTATATAATTCATTTTAAAATGTGGCCATCCATTTTAATAGACTTGTGATCAATTACAAGAGGGCAAATCATTTCAGTTACTTCGAATGGAGAAAAGATATTTAGCAGAAAAGCGCCACACAACATTTCAGTTGGACAGGTTCAGAAAGCTCGATTCATCGAAATGAAAAAAAGCATAAGCTTCACAACCGCAATTTCGCTTTATATAATTCATTTGAAAATGTGGCCATCCATTTTAATAGGCTTGTGATCAATTACAAGAGGGCAAATATTTCAGTAAATTTGATTGGATACAAGATATGTAGCAGAACAGCGCCACCCAACATTTCAGTAGGACAGGTTTAGAATGCTCCATTCATCATTATGAAAAATAGCATAAGCTTCACCACCGCAATTGCGATTTATATATAATTCATTTTAAAATGTGGCCATCCATTTTAATAAGCTTGTGATCAATTACAAGAGGGCAAACTATTTCAGTAAATTAGATTGGATACAAGATATGTTGCAGAACAGCGCAACCCAACATTTCAGTTGGACAGGTTTAGACATCTCGATTCATAAAAATGAAAAATAGCATAAGCTTCACAACCGCAATTTCGCTTTATATAATTCATTTAAAATGTGGCCATCCATTTTACTTGACTTGTGATCAATGACAAGAGGGCAAAACATTTCAGTTACTTCGAAT
The DNA here is from genome assembly GCA_029291075.1 of Eudiplozoon nipponicum. NCBI lineage: Eukaryota > Metazoa > Platyhelminthes > Monogenea > Mazocraeidea > Diplozoidae > Eudiplozoon > Eudiplozoon nipponicum. Next base: position 128,883 of record JAQBSW010000344.1, read on the forward strand.
GGATACAAGATATGTAGCAGAACAGCGCCACACAACATTTCATTTGGACAGGTTCAGAAAGCTCGATTCACCAAAATTAAAAAAAAGCATAAGCTTCACAACCGCAAATTCGCTTTATATAATTCATTTTAAAATGTGGCCATCCATTTTAATAGACTTGTGATCAATTACAACAGGGCAAATCATTTCAGTTACTTAGAATGGATACAAGATATGTAGCAGAACAGCGCCACACAACATTTCGGTTGGACAGGTTCAGAAAGCTCGATTCATCAAAATAAAAAAAAGCATAAGCTTCACAACCGCAATTTCGCTTTATATAATTCATTTTAAAATGTGGCCATCGATTTTAATAGGCTTGTGATCAATTACAAGAGGGAAAATCATTTCAGTTACTTAGAATGGATACAAGATATGTAGCAGAACAGCGCCACACAACATTTCAGTTGGACAGGTTCAGAAAGCTCGATTCATCGAAATGAAAAAAAGCATAAGCTTCACAACCGCAATTTCGCTTTATATAATTCATTTTAAAATGTGGCCATCCATTTTAATAGACTTGTGATCAATTACAAGAGGGAAAATCATTTCAGTTACTTAGAATGGATACAAGATATGTAGCAGAACAGCGCCACACAACATTTCAGTTGGACAGGTTCAGAAAGCTCGATTCATCGAAATGAAAAGAAGCATAAGCTTCACAACCGCAATTTCGCTTTATATAATTCATTTTAAAATGTGGCCATCGATTTTAATAGGCTTGTGATCAATTACAAGAGGGAAAATCATTTCAGTTACTTAGAATGGATACAAGATATGTAGCAGAAAAGCACCACACAACATTTTAGTTGGACAGGTTCAGAAAGCTCGATTCATCGAAATGAAAAAAAGCATAAGCTTCACAACCGCAATTGCGCTTTATATAATTCATGTTAAAATGTGGCCATCCATTTTATTAGACTTGTGATCAATTACAAGAGGGCAAATCATTTCAGTTACTTAGAATGGATACAAGATATGTAGCAGAACAGCGCCACATTACATTTCATTTGGACAGGTTCAGAAAGCTCGATTCATCAAAATTAAAAAAAGCATAAGCTTCACAACCGCAATTTCGCTTTATATAATTCATTTTAAAATGTGGCCATCCATTTTAATAGACTTGTGATCAATTACAAGAGGGCAAATCATTTCAGTTACTTAGAATGGATACAAGATATGTAGCAGAACAGCGCCACACAACATTTCAGTTGGACAGGTTCTGAAAGCTCGATTCATCAAAATAAAAAAAAAGCATAAGCTTCCTAACCGCAATTTCGCTTTATATAATTCATTTGAAAATGTGGCCATCCATTTTATTAGGCTTGTGATCAATTACAAGAAGGAAAATATTTCAGTAAATTTGATTGGATACAATATATGTAGCAGAACAGCGCCACCCAACATTTCAGTAGGACAGGTTTAGAATGCTCGATTCATAAAAATGAAAAATAGCATAAGATTCACAACCGCAATTGCGATTTATATATAATTCATTTTAAAATGTGGCTATCCATTTTAATAAGGTTGTGATCAATTATTAGAGGGCAAACTATTTCAGTAAATTAGATTGGATACAAGATATGTTGCAGAACAGCGCAACCCAATATTTCAGTTGGACAGGTTTAGACAGCTCGATTCATAAAAATGAAAAATATCATAAGCTTCACAACCGCAATTTGGTTTTATATAATTCATTTGAAAATTGGGCCATCCAATTTAAAAGGCTTGTGATCAATTACAAGAGGAAAAACATATAAGTTAATTTGATTCGATACAAGATATGTAGCAGAACAGCGCCACCCAACATTTCAGTTTGACAGGTTTAGAATCGCGATTCATAAAAATGAAAAATAGCATAATCTTCACAATCGCAATTTTGCTATATATAATTCATTTGAAAATGTGGCCATCCATTTTATTAGGCTTGTGATCAATTACGAGTGGTCAAACTTTTCTGCTAATTTGATTGGATACAGGTTATGTAGCAGAACATCGCCACCCAACATTTTAGTTGGACAGGTTCAGAAAGCTCGATTCATCGAAATGAAAAAAAGCATAAGCTTCACAACCGCAATTGCGCTTTATATAATTCATGTTAAAATGTGGCCATCCATTTTAATAGACTTGTGATCAATTACAAGAGGGCAAATCATTTCAGTTACTTCGAATGGAGACAAGATATTTAGCAGGAAAGCGCCACACAACATTTCAGTTGGACAGGTTCAGAAAGCTCGATTCATCAAAATAAAAAAAGCATAAGCTTCCCAAACGCAATTTCGCTTTATATAATTCATTTGAAAATGTGGCCATCCATTTTAATAGGCTTGTGATCAATTACAAGAGGGCAAATATTTCAGTAAATTTGATTGGATACAAGATATGTAGCAGAACAGCGCCACCCAACATTTCAGTTGGACAGGTTTAGAATGCTCGATTCAGCATTATGAAAAATAGCATAAGCTTCACCACCGCAATTGCGATTTATATATAATTCATTTTAAAATGTGGCCATCCATTTTAATAAGCTTGTGATCAATTAGAAGAGGGCAAACTATTTCAGTAAATTAGATGGGATACAAGATATGTTGCAGAACAGCGCAACCCAACATTTCAGTTGGACAGGTTTAGAAAGCTCGATTCATCAAAATGAAAAATAGCGTAAGCTTCACAACCGCAATTTCGTTTTATATAATTCATTTGAAAATTGGGCCATCCAATTTAAAAGGCCTGTGATCAATTACACGAGGAAAAACATATCAGGTAATTTGATTCGTTACAAGATAGGTAGCAGAACAGCGCCACACAACATTTCAGTTTGACAGGTTTAGAATCGCGATTCATAAAAATGAAAAATAGCATAATCTTCACAACCATAATTTTGCTATATATAATTCATTTGAAAATGTGGCCATCCATTTTATAAGGCTTGTGTTCAATTGCAAGAGGGCAAAATATTTCAGTAAATTAGATTGGATACAAGATATGTAGCAGAAAAGCGCCACACAACATTTCAGTTGGACAGGTTCAGAAAGCTCGATTCATCGAAATGAAAAAAAGCATAAGATTCAAAACCGCAATTTCACTTTATATAATTCATTTGAAAATGTGGCCATCCATTTTAATAGGCTTGTGATCAATTTCAAGAGGGCAAATATTTCAGTAAATTTGATTGGATACAAGATATGTAGCAGAACAGCGCCACCAAACATTTCAGTTGGACAGGTTTAGAATGCTCGATTCATCATTATGAAAAATAGCATAAGCTTCACCACCGTAATTGCGCTGTATATAATTCATTTTAAAATGTGGCCATCCAATTTAAAATGCTTGTGATCAATTACAAGTGGAAAAACATATCAGTTAATTTGATCCGATACAAGATATGTAGCAGAACAGCGCCACACAACATTTCAGTTTGACAGGTTTAGAATCGCGATTCATAAAAATGAAAAATAGCATAATCTTCACAACCGTAATTTTGCTATATATAATTCATTTGAAAATGTGGACATCCATTTTATAAGGCTTGTGTTCAATTGCAAGAGGGCAAAATATTTCAGTAAATTAGATTGGATACAAGATATGTAGCAGAAAAGCGCCACACAACATTTCAGTTGGACAGGTTCAGAAAGCTCGATTCATCGAAATGAAAAAAAGCATAAGCTTCACAACCGCAATTTCACTTTATATAATTCATTTTAAAATGTGGCCATCCATTTTAATAGGCTTGTGATCAATTGCAAGAGGGCAAATATTTCAGTAAATTTGATTGGATACAAGATATGTAGCAGAAGAGCGCCACAAAACATTTCAGTTGGACAGGTTTAGAATGCTCGATTCATCATTATGAAAATTAGCATAAGCTTCACCACCGCAATTGCGCTATATATAATTCATTTTAAAATGTGGCCATCCAATTTAAAATGCTTGTGATCAAATACAAGAGGGCAAAACATTTCAGTTACTTCGAATGGATACAAGATATTTAGCAGAACAGCGCCACACAACATTTCAGTTGGACAGGTTCTGAAAGCTCGATTCATCAAAATGAAAAATAGGATAAGCTTCACAACTGCAACTTCGCTTTATATAATTCATTTTAAAATGTGGCTATCCTTTTTAATAAGCTTGTGATCAATTACGAGAAGGCAAAACATTTCAATTAATTTGATTGGATACAAGATATGTAGCAGAACAGCGCCACCCAACATTTCAGTTGGACAGGTTCAGAAAGCTCGATTCATCAAAATGAAAAATAGCATAAGCTTCACAACCGCAATTTTACTTTATATAATTCATTTTAAAATGTGGCCATCCATTTTAACAGGCCTGTGGACAATTACATGAGGGCAAAACATTTCAGTTACTTTGATTGGATACAAGATATGTAGCAGATCTTGGCCACCCAACATTTCAGTTGGACAGGTTTAGAAATCTCGATTCATAAAAATGAAAAAGAGCATAAGCTTCACAAGCACAATTTCACTTTATATAATTCATTTGTAAATGTGGCCATCCATTTTAATAGGCTTGTGATCAATTAGAAGAGGGCAAAACATTTCAGTTACTTTGATTAGATACAAGATATGTAGCAGAACTTCGCCACCCAACATTTCAGTTGGACAGGTTTAGAAAGCTCGATTCATCAAAATGAAAAGTAGCATAAGCTTCACAATCACAATTTCACTTTATATAATTCATTTGAAAATATGTTCATCCATTTTAATAGGCTTGTTATCAATTACAAGAGGGCAAAACATTTCAGTAATTTTGATTGGATACAACATTTGTAGCAGAACTTCGCCACCCAACATTTCAGTTGGACAGGTTTAGAAAGATCCATTCATAAAAATGAAAAAGAGCATAAGCTTCACAACCACAATTTTGCTTTATATAATTCATTTGAAAATGTGGCCATCCATTTTATTAGGCTTGTGGCCAATTAACAGAGGGCAAAATATTTCAGTTACTTTGATTGGATACAAGATATGTAGCCGAACATCGCCACCCAACATTTCAGTTGGACAGGTTTAGAAAGCTCCATTCATAAGAATGAAAAATATCAAAAGCTTCACAAGCACAATTTCACTTTATATAATTCATTTGTAAATGTGGCCATCCATTTTAATAGGCTTGTGATCAATTAGAAGAGGGCAAATTATTTCAGTTAATTTGATTGGTTAAAAAATATGTAACAGAACTTCGCCCCCCAACATTTCAGTTGGAAAGGTTTAGAAATTTCGATTCATAAAAATGAAAAATATCACAAGCTTCACAAGCACAATTTCACTTTATATAATTTATTTGTAAATGTGGCCATCCATTTTAATAGGCTTGTGATCAATTAGAAGAGGGCAAAATATTTCAGTTAATTTGATTGGATACAAGATATGTAACAGAACTTCGCCCCCCAACATTTCAGTTGGACAGGTTTAGAAAGCTCGATTCATCAAAATGAAAAATAGCATAAGCTTCACAACCGCAATTTCGCTTTATGTAATTCATTTGAATATGTGGCCATCCATTTTAATAGACTTGTGGACAATTACAAGAGGGCAAAATATTTCAGTTACTTTGATTGGATACAAGATATGTAGCAGAACATCGCCACCCAACATTTCAGTTGGACAGGTTTAGAAATCTCGATTAATAAAAATGAAAACTATTATAAGCTTCACAAGCTCAATTTCGCATTATATAATTCATTTGAAAATGTAGGCATCCATTTTAATAGGCTTGTTATCAATTACAAGAGGACAAAACATTTCAGTTATTTTGATTGGATACAAGATATGTAGCAGAACTTCGCCACCCAACATTTCAGTTGGACAGGTTTAGAAATCTTGATTCATCGAAATGAAAAATAGCGTAAGCTTCACAACCGCAATTTTGCTTTATATAGTTCATTTGAAAATGTGGCCATCCATTTTAATAGGCTTGTGGACAATTACAAGAGGGCAAAATATTTCAGTATCTTTGATTGGATACAAGATATGTAGCAGAACTTCGCCACCCAACATTTCATTTGGACAGGTTTAGAAAGCTCGATTCATCAAAATGAAAAATAGCATAAGCTTCACAACCGCAATTTTACTTTATATAATTCATTTTAAAATGTGGCCATCCATTTTAATAGGCCTGTGGATAATTACATGAGGGCAAAACATTTCAGTTACTTTGATTGGATACAAGATATGTAGCAGATCTTGGCCACCCAACATTTCAGTTGGACAGGTTTATAAATCTCGATTCATAAAAATGAAAAAGAGCAAAAGCTTCACAACCACAATTTCGCTTTATATAATTCATTTGAAAATGTGGCCATCCATTTTAATAGGCTTGTGATCAATCACAAGAGGGCAAAATATTTCAGTTAATTTGATTGGATACAACATTTGTAGCAGAACTTCGCCACCCAACATTTCAGTTGGACAGGTTTAGAAAGCTCGATTCATCAAAATGAAAAATAGCATAAGCTTCACAATCACAATTTCGCTTTATATATTTCATTTGAAAATATGTTCATCCATTTTAATAGGCTTGTTATCAATTACAAGAGGGCAAAACATTTCAGTAATTTTGATTGGATACAACATTTGTAGCAGAACTTCGCCACCCAACATTTCAGTTGGACAGGTTTAGAAAGCTCGATTCATCAAAATGAAAAATAGCATAAGCTTCACAATCACAATTTCGCTTTATATAATTCATTTGAAAATGTGGCCATCCATTTTAATAGGCTTGTGATCAATTACAAGAGGGCAAAACATTTCAGTTACTTTGATTGGATACAAGATATGTAGCAGAACTTCGCCACCCAACATTTCAGTTGGACAGGTTTAGAAAGCTCCATTCATAAAAATGAAAAAGAGCATAAGCTTCACAACCACAATTTTGCTTTATATAATTCATTTGAAAATGTGGCCATCCATTTTAATAGGCTTGTGCTCAATTAGAAGAGGGCAAATTATTTCAGTTACTTTGATTGGATACAAGATATGTAGCAGAACATCGCCACCCAACATTTCAGTTGGACAGGTTTAGAAATCTCGATTCATAAAAATGAAAAATATCATAAGCTTCACAAGCACAATTTCACTTTATATAATTCATTTGTAAATGTGGCCATCCATTTTAATAGGCTTGTGATCAATTAGAAGAGGGCAAATTATTTCAGTTAATTTGATTGGATACAAGATATGTAACAGAACTTCGCCCCCCAACATTTCGGTTGGACAGGTTTAGAAATCTCGATTCATAAAAATGAAAAATATCATAAGCTTCACAAGCACAATTTCACTTTATATAATTCATTTGTAAATGTGGCCATCCATTTTAATAGGCTTGTGATCAATTAGAAGAGGGCAAAATATTTCAGTTAATTTGATTGGATACAAGATATGTAACAGAACTTCGCCCCCCAACATTTCAGTTGGACAGGTTTAGAAATCTCGATTCATAAAAATGAAAAATAGCATAAGCTTCACAACCGCAATTTCGCTTTATATAATTCATTTGAAAATGTGGCCATCCATTTTAATAGGCTTGTGATCAATTACAAGAGGGCAAAACATTTCAGTTACTTTGATTGGATACAAGATATGTAGCAGAACTTCGCCACCCAACATTTCAGTTGGACAGGTTTAGAAATCTCGATTCATAAAAATGAAAAATAGCATAAGCTTCACAACCACAATTTCGCTTTATATAATTCATTTGAAAATGTGGCCATCCATTTTAATAGGCTTGTGATCAATTACAAGAGGGCAAAACATTTCAGTTACTTTGATTGGATACAAGATATGTAGCAGAACTTCGCCACCCAACATTTCAGTTGGACAGGTTTAGAAAGCTCGATTCATCAAAATGAAAAATAGCATAAGCTTCACAACCACAATTTCGCTTTATATAATTCATTTGAAAATATGTTCATCCATTTTAAAAGGCTTGTTATCAATTACAAGAGGGCCAAACATTTCAGTTATATTGATTGGATACAAGATTTGTAGCAGAACTTCACCACCCAACATTTAAGTTGGGCAGGTTTAGAAATCTCGATTCAAAAAAATGAAAAATATCATAAGCTTCACAAGCACAATTTCACTTTATATAATTCATTTGTAAATGTGGCCATCCATTTTAATAGGCTTGTGATCAATTAGAAGAGGGCAAATTATTTCAGTTAATTTGATTGGTTACAAGATATGTAACAGAACTTCGCCCCCCAACATTTCAGTTGGACAGGTTTAGAAATCTCGATTCATAAAAATGAAAAATATCATAAGCTTCACAAGCACAATTTCACTTTATATAATTCATTTGTAAATGTGGCCATCCATTTTAATAGGCTTGTGATCAATTAGAAGAGGGCAAATTATTTCAGTTAATTTGATTGGATACAAGATATGTAACAGAACTTCGCCCCCCAACATTTCAGTTGGACAGGTTTAGAAATCTCGATTCATAAAAATGAAAAATATCATAAGCTTCACAAGCACAATTTCACTTTATATAATTCATTTGTAAATGTGGCCATCCATTTTAATAGGCTTGTGATCAATTAGAAGAGGGCAAAATATTTCAGTTAATTTGATTGGATACAAGATATGTAGCAGAACTTCGCCACCCAACATTTCAGTTGGACAGGTTTAGAAATCTCAATTCATCAAAATGAAAAATAGTATAAGCTTCACAAGCTCAATTTCGCTTTATATAATTCATTTGAAAATGTGGCCATCCATTTTAATAGGCTTGTGATCAATTACAAGAGGGCAAAATATTTCAGTTAATTTGATTGGATACAAGATATGTAGCAGAACTTCGCCACCCAACATTTCAGTTGGACAGGTTTAGAAAGCTCGATTCATAAAAATGAAAAATAGCATAAGCTTCACAACTACAATTTTGCTTTATATAATTCATTTGAAAATGTGGCCATCCATTTTAATAGGCTTGTGGATCAATTACAAGAGGGCAAAACATTTCAGTTACTTTGATTGGATACAAGATATGTAGCAGAACTTCGCCACCCAACATTTCAGTTGGACAGGTTTAGAAAGCTCGATTCATCAAAATGAAAAATAGCATAAGCTTCACAACACAATTTCGCTTTATATAATTCATTTGAAAATGTGGCCATCCATTTTAATAGGCTTGTGATCAATTACAAGAGGGCAAAACATTTCAGTTAATTTGATTGGATACAAGATATGTAACAGAACTTCGCCACCCAACATTTCAGTTGGACAGGTTTAGAAAGCTCCATTCATAAAAATGAAAAATAGCATAAGCTTCACAACCACAATTTTGCTTTATATAATTCATTTGAAAATGTGGCCATCCATTTTAATAGGCTTGTGATCAATTACAAGAGGGCAAAATATTTCAGTTAATTTGATTGGATACAAGATATGTAGCAGAACTTCGCCACCCAACATTTCAGTTGGACAGGTTTAGAAAGCTCGATTCATAAAAATGAAAAATAGCATAAGCTTCACAACCGCAATTTCGCTTTATATAATTCATTTGAAAATGTGGCCATCCATTTTAATAGGCTTGTGATCAATTACAAGAGGGCAAAACATTTCAGTTAATTTGATTGGATACAAGATATGTAGCAGAACTTCGCCACCCAACATTTCAGTTGGACAGGTTTAGAAAGCTCGATTCATCAAAATGAAAAATAGCATAAGCTTCACAACCACAATTTCGCTTTATATAATTCATTTGAAAATGTGGCCATCCATTTTAATAGGCTTGTGATCAATTACAAGAGGGCAAAACATTTCAGTTACTTTGATTGGATACAAGATATGTAGCAGAACAGCGCCACCCAACATTTCAGTTGGACAGGTTTAGAAAGCTCGATTCATCAAAATGAAAAATAGCATAAGCTTCACAACCGCAATTTCGCTTTATATAATTCATTTGAAAATGTGGCCATCCATTTTAATAGGCTTGTGATCAATTACAAGAGGGCAAACATTTCAGTTAATTTGATTGGATACAAGATATGTAGCAGAACATCGCCACCCAACATTTCAGTTGGACAGGTTTAGAAAGCTCGATTCATCAAAATGAAAAATAGCATAAGCTTCACAACCGCAATTTCGCTTTATATAATTCATTTTAAAATGTGGCCATCCATTTTAATAGGCTTGTGATCAATTACAAGAGGGCAAAACATTTCAGTTAATTTGATTGGATACAAGATATGTAGCAGAACATCGCCACCCAACATTTCAGTTGGACAGGTTTAGAAATCTCGATTCATCAAAATGAAAAATAGCATAAGCTTCACAACCGCAATTTCGCTTTATATAATTCATTTGAAAATGTGGCCATCCATTTTAATAGGCTTGTGATCAATTACAAGAGGGCAAAACATTTCAGTTACTTCGAATGGATACAAGATATGTAGCAGAACAGCGCCACACAACATTTCAGTTGGACAGGTTTAGAAAGCTCGATTCATCAAAATGAAAAATAGCATAAGCTTCACAACCGCAATTTCGCTTTATATAATTCATTTTAAAATGTGGCCATCCATTTTAATAGGCTTGTGATCAATTACAAGAGGGCAAAACATTTCAGTTAATTTGATTGGATACAAGATATGTAGCAGAACATCGCCACCCAACATTTCAGTTGGACAGGTTTAGAAAGCTCGATTCATCAAAATGAAAAATAGCATAAGCTTCACAACCGCAATTTCGCTTTATATAATTCATTTGAAAATGTGGCCATCCATTTTAATAGGCTTGTGATCAATTACAAGAGGGCAAAACATTTCAGTTACTTTGATTGGATACAAGATATGTAGCAGAACAGCGCCACACAACATTTCAGTTGGACAGGTTCAGAAAGCTCGATTCATCAAAATGAAAAAAAGCATAAGCTTCACAACCGCAATTTCGCTTTATATAATTCATTTTAAAATGTGGCCATCCATTTTAATAGACTTGTGATCAATTACAAGAGGGCAAATCATTTCAGTTACTTAGAATGGATACAAGATATGTAGCAGAACAGCGCCACCCAACATTTCAGTTGGACAGGTTCAGAAAGCTCGATTCATCAAAATTAAAAAAGCATAAGCTTCACAACCGCAATTTCGCTTTATATAATTCATTTCAAAATGTGGCCATCCATTTTACTAGACTTGTGATCAATTACAAGAGGGCAAAACATTTCAGTTACTTCGAATGGATACAAAATATGTAGCAGAAGAGCGCCACAAAACATTTCAGTTGGACAGGTTCAGAAAGCTCTATTCATCAAAATGAAAAAAAGCATAAGCTTCACAACCGCAATTTCGCTTTATATAATTCATTTTAAAATGTGGCCATCCATTTTAATAGACTTGTGATCAATTACCAGAGGGCAAAACATTTCAGTTACTTCGAATGGATACAAGATATGTAGCAGAACAGCGCCACCAAACAATTCAGTTGGACAGGTTTAGAATGCTCGATTCATCATTATGAAAAATAGCATAAGCTTCACCACCGCAATTGCGCTATATATAATTCATTTTAAAATGTGGCCATCCAATTTAAAATGCTTGTGATCAATTACAAGAGGAAAAACATATCATTTAATTTGATCCGATACAAGATATGTAGCAGAACAGCGCCACCCAACATTTCAGTTTGACAGGTTTAGAAAGCTCGATTCATAAAAATGAAAAATAGCATAATCTTTACAACCGCAATTTTGCTATATATAATTCATTTGAAAATGTGGCCATCCATTTTAATAGACTTGTGATCAATTACCAGAGGGCAAAACATTTCAGTTACTTCGAATGGATACAAGATATGTAGCAGAAAAGCGCCACCAAACATTTCAGTTGGACAGGTTTAGAATGCTCGATTCATCATTATGAAAAATAGCATAAGCTTCACCACCGCAATTGCGCTATATATAATTCATTTTAAAATGTGGCCATCCATTTTAATAGGCTTGTGATCAATTACAAGAGGAAAAACATATCATTTAATTTGATCCGATACAAGATATGTAGCAGAACAGCGCCACCCAACATTTCAGTTTGACAGGTTTAGAAAGCTCGATTCATAAAAATGAAAAATAGCATAATCTTCACAACCGCAATTTTGCTATATATAATTCATTTGAAAATGTGGCCATCCATTTTATTAGGCTTGTGATCAATTACGAGAGGCCAAACTTTTCTGCTAATTTGATTCGATACAGATTATGTAGCAGAACATCGCCACCCAACATTTCAGTCGGACAGGTTTAGAAAGCTCGTTTCATCAAAATGAAAACAGCATAAGCTTCACAACCTCCATTTCGCTATATACAATTCATTTGAAAATGTGGCCAACCATTTTAATAGGCTTGTGATCAATTACAAGAGGGCAAAACATTTCAGTAACTTCGAATGGATATTAGATATATAGCAGATTAGCGCCACACAACATTTCAGTTGGACAAGTTTAGAAAGCTCGATTCATCAAAATGAAAAAATAGCATAACCTACGCAACCGCAATTTCGCCATATATAATTCATTTGAAAATGTGGCCATCCATTTTATTAGGCTTGTGATCAATTACGAGAGGCCTAACTTTTCTGCTAATTTGATTCGATACAGGTTATGTAGCAGAACATCGCCACCCAACATTTCAGTTGGACAGGTTTAGAAAGCTGCATTCATCAAAATGAAAAATAGCATAAGCTTCACAACCGCAATTTAGCTTAATATAATTCATTTGAAAATGTGGCCATCCATTTTAATAGGATTGTGATCAATTACAAGAGGGCAAAACATTTCAGTTACTTCGAATGGATACAAGATAGCTAGCAGAAGAGCGCCACAAAACATTCCAGTTGGACAGGTTCAGAAAGCTCGATTCATCAAAATGAAGAAAAGCATATGCTTCACAAACGCACTTTCGCTTTATATAATTCATTTGAAAATGTAGCCATCTATTTTAATAGGCTTGTGATCAATTACAAGAGGGCAAACATTTCACTAAATTTGATTGAATACAAGATATGTAGCAGAACAGCGCCACCCAACATTTCAGTTGGACAGGTTTAGAAAGCTCGATTCATCTTTATGAAAAATAGCATAAGCTTCACCACCGCAGTTGCGCTATATGTAATTCATTTTAAAATGTGGCCATCCATTTAAATAAACTTGTGATCAATTAAATGAGGGCAAAACATTTCAATTAATTTGATTGGATACAAGATATATAGCCGAACAGCGCCACACAACATTTCAGTTGGACAGGTTCAGAAAGCTCGATTCATCAAAATAAAAAAAAGCATAAGCTTCACAACCGCAATTTCGCTTTATATAATTCATTTGAAAATGTGGCCATCCATTTTAATAGGCTTGTGATCAATTACGAAAGGCCAATTTTTCTGCTAATTTGATTCGATACAGGTTATGTAGCAGAACATCGCCACCCAACATTTCAGTTGGACAGGTTTAGAAAGCTGCATTCATCAAAATGAAAAATATGCATAAGCTTCACAACCGCAATTTCGATTTATATAATTCATTTGAAAATGTGCCCATCCATGTTAATAGGCTTGTGATCAATAACAAGAGGGCAAAATATTTCAGTTACTTCGAATGGATACGAGATATGTAACAGAATAGCGCCACACAACATTTCAGTTGGACAAGATTAGAAAGCTTGATTCATCAAAAAGTAAAAATAGCATAAGCTTCACAACCGCAATTTCGCTTTATATAATTCATTTGAAAATGTGGCCATCCATTTTAATAGGCTTGTGATCAATTACAAGAGGAAAAACATATCAGTTAATTTGATTCGATACAAGTTATGTAGCAGAACAGCGCCACCCAACATTTCAGTTTGACTGGTTTAGAAAGCTCGATTCATAAAAATGAAAAATAGCATTATCTTCAAAACGCAATTTTGCTTTATATAATTCATTTTAAAATGTGGCCATCCATTTTAATAGGCTTGTGATCATTTACAAGAGGGAAAATCATTTCAGTTACTTAGAATGGATACAAGATATGTAGCAGAACAGCGCCACACAACATTTCAGTTGGACAGGTTCAGAAAGCTCGATTCATCAAAATTAAAAGAAGCATAAGCTTCACAACCGCAATTTCGCTTTATATAATTCATTTTAAAATGTGGCCATCCATTTTAATAGACTTGTGATCAATTACAAGAGGGTAAATCATTTCAGTTACTTAGAATGGATACAAGATATGTAGCAGAACAGCGCCACCCAACATTTCAGTTGGACAGGTTCAGAAAGCTCGATTCATCAAAATTAAAAAAAGCATAAGCTTCACAACCGCAATTTCGCTTTATATAATTCATTTCAAAATGTGGCCATCCATTTTACTAGACTTGTGATCAATTACAAGAGGGCAAAACATTTCAGTTACTTCGAATGGATACAAAATATGTAGCAGAACAGCGCCACCAAACAATTCAGTTGGACAGGTTTAGAATGCTCGATTCATCATTATGAAAAATAGCATAAGCTTCACCACCGCAATTGCGCTATATATAATTCATTTTAAAATGTGGCCATCCAATTTAAAATGCTTGTGATCAATTACAAGAGGAAAAACATATCATTTAATTTGATCCGATACAAGATATGTAGCAGAACAGCGCCACCCAACATTTCAGTTTGACAGGTTTAGAAAGCTCGATTCATAAAAATGAAAAATAGCATAATCTTCACAACCGCAATTTTGCTATATATAATTCATTTGAAAATGTGGCCATCCATTTTAATAGACTTGTGATCAATTACCAGAGGGCAAAACATTTCAGTTACTTCGAATGGATACAAGATATGTAGCAGAAAAGCGCCACCAAACATTTCAGTTGGACAGGTTTAGAATGCTCGATTCATCATTATGAAAAATAGCATAAGCTTCACCACCGCAATTGCGCTATATATAATTCATTTTAAAATGTGGCCATCCAATTTAAAATGCTTGTGATCAATTACAAGAGGAAAAACATATCATTTAATTTGATCCGATACAAGATATGTAGCAGAACAGCGCCACCCAACATTTCAGTTTGACAGGTTTAGAAAGCTCGATTCATAAAAATGAAAAATAGCATAATCTTCACAACCGCAATTTTGCTATATATAATTCATTTGAAAATGTGGCCATCCATTTTAATAGGCTTGTGATCAATTACAAGAGGGAAAATCATTTCAGTTACTTAGAATGGATACAAGATATGTAGCAGAACAGCGCCACACAACATTTCAGTTGGACAGGTTCAGAAAGCTCGATTCATCAAAATGAAAAGAAGCATAAGCTTCACAACCGCAATTTCGCTTTATATAATTCATTTTAAAATGTGGCCATCCATTTTAATAGACTTGTGATCAATTACCAGAGGGCAAAACATTTCAGTTACTTCGAATGGATACAAGATATGTAGCAGAACAGCGCCACCAAACAATTCAGTTGGACAGGTTTGGAATGCTCGATTCATCATTATGAAAAATAGCATAAGCTTCACCACCGCAATTGCGCTATATATAATTCATTTTAAATGTGGCCATCCAATTTAAAATGCTTGTGATCAATTACAAGAGGAAAAACATATCATTTAATTTGATCCGATACAAGATATGTAGCAGAACAGCGCCACCCAACATTTCAGTTTGACAGGTTTAGAAAGCTCGATTCATAAAAATGAAAAATAGCATAATCTTTACAACCGCAATTTTGCTATATATAATTCATTTGAAAATGTGGCCATCCATTTTAATAGACTTGTGATCAATTACCAGAGGGCAAAACATTTCAGTTACTTCGAATGGATACAAGATATGTAGCAGAAAAGCGCCACCAAACATTTCAGTTGGACAGGTTTAGAATGCTCGATTCATCATTATGAAAAATAGCATAAGCTTCACCACCGCAATTGCGCTATATATAATTCATTTTAAAATGTGGCCATCCAATTTAAAATGCTTGTGATCAATTACAAGAGGAAAAACATATCATTTAATTTGATCCGATACAAGATATGTAGCAGAACAGCGCCACCCAACATTTCAGTTTGACAGGTTTAGAAAGCTCGATTCATAAAAATGAAAAATAGCATAATCTTCACAGCCGCAATTTTCCTATATATAATTCATTTGAAAATGTGGCCATCCATTTTAATAGGCTTGTGATCAATTACAAGAGGGAAAATCATTTCAGTTACTTAGAATGGATACAAGATATGTAGCAGAACAGCGCCACCCAACATTTCAGTTGGACATGTTCAGAAAGCTCGATTCATCAAAATTAAACAAAGCATAAGCTTCACAACCGCAATTTCGCTTTATATAATTCATTTCAAAATGTGGCCATCCATTTTACTAGACTTGTGATCAATTACAAGAGGGCAAAACATTTCAGTTACTTCGAATGGATACAAAATATGTAGCAGAAGAGCGCCACAAAACATTTCAGTTGGACAGGTTCAGAAAGCTCTATTCATCAAAATGAAAAAAAGCATAAGCTTCACAACCGCAATTTCGCTTTATATAATTCATTTTAAAATGTGGCCATCCATTTTAATAGACTTGTGATCAATTACCAGAGGGCAAAACATTTCAGTTACTTCGAATGGATACAAGATATGTAGCAGAACAGCGCCACCAAACAATTCAGTTGGACAGGTTTAGAATGCTCGATTCATCATTATGAAAAATAGCATAAGCTTCACCACCGCAATTGCGCTATATATAATTCATTTTAAAATGTGGCCATCCAATTTAAAATGCTTGTGATCAATTACAAGAGGAAAAACATATCATTTAATTTGATCCGATACAAGATATGTAGCAGAACAGCGCCACCCAACATTTCAGTTTGACAGGTTTAGAAGCTCGATTCATAAAAATGAAAAATAGCATAAGCTTCACAACCGCAATTTCGCTATATATAATTCATTTGAAAATGTGGCCATCCATTTTAATAGGCTTGTGATCAATTACAAGAGGGCAAAACATTTCAGTTACTTCGAATGGATACAAGATATGTAGCAGAACAGCGCCACACAACATTTCAGTTGGACAGGTTCAGAAAGCTCGATTCATCAAAATGAAAAAAGCATAAGCTTCACAACCGCAATTTCGCTTTATATAATTCATTTTAAAATGTGGCCATCCATTTTAATAGACTTGTGATCAATTACAAGAGGGCAAAACATTTCAGCTAATTTGATTGGATACAGGATATGTAGCAGAACATCGCCACCCAACATTTCAGTTGGACAGGTTTAGAAAGCTCGATTCATCAAAATGAAAAATAGCATAAGCTTCACAACCGCAATTTCGCTTTATATAATTCATTTGAAAATGTGGCCATCCATTTTAATAGACTTGTGATCAATTACAAGAGGGCAAAACATTTCAGTTAATTTGAATGGATACAAGATATGTAGCAGAACAGCGCCACACAACATTTCAGTTGGACAGGTTTAGAAAGCTCGATTCATCAAAATGAAAAAAAGCATAAGCTTCACAACCGCAATTTCGCTTTATATAATTCATTTGAAAATGTGGCCATCCATTTTAATAGGCTTGTGATCAATTACAAGAGGGCAAAACATTTCAGTTACTTCGAATGGATACAAGATATGTAACAGAATAGCGCTACACAACATTTCAGTTGGACAAGTTTAGAAATCTCGATTCATCAAAATGAAAAATAGCATAAGCTTCACAACCGCAATTTCGCTTTATATAATTCATTTTAAAATGTGGCGATCCATTTTAATAGACTTGTGATCAATTACAAGAGGGCAAAACATTTCAGTTATTTCGAATGGAGACAAGATATTTAGCAGAAAAGCGCCACACAGCATTTCAGTTGGACAGGTTCAGAAAGCTCGATTCATCGAAATGAAAAAAAGCATAAGCTTCACAACCGCAATTTCACTTTATATAACTCATTTGAAAATGTGGCCATCCATTTTAATAGGCTTGTGATCAATTACAAGAGGGCAAATATTTCATTAAATTTGATTGGATACAAGATATGTAGCAGAACAGCGCCACCCAACATTTGAGTTGGACAGGTTTAGAATGCTCGATTCATCATTATGAAAAATAGCATAAGCTTCACCACCGTAATTGCGCTATATATAATTCATTTTAAAATGTGGCCATCCATTTTAATAAGCTTGTGATCAATTACAAGAGGGCAAACTATTTCAGTAAATTAGATTGGATACAAGATATGTAGCAGAACAGCGCAACCCAACATTTCAGTTGGACAGGTTTAGACAGCTCGATTCATAAAAATGAAAAATAGCATAAGCTTCACAACCGCAATTTCGTTTTATATAATTCATTTGAAAATTGGGCCATCCAATTTAAAATGCTTGTGATCAATTACAAGAGGAAAAACATATCAGTTAATTTGATCCGATACAAGATATGTAGCAGAACAGTGCCACCCAACATTTCCGTTTGACAGGTTTAGAAAGCTTGATTCATAAAAATGAAAAATAGCATAATCTTCACAACCGCAATTTTGCTATATATAATTCATTTGAAAATGTGGCCATCCATTTTATTAGGCTTGTGATCAATTACGAGAGGACAAAATTTCCTGCTAATTTGATTCGATACAGGTTATGTAGCAGAACATCTCCACCCAACATTTCAGTCGGACAGGTTTAGAAAGCTCGTTTCATCAAAATAAAAAACAGCATAAGCCTCACAACCTCCATTTCGCTATATACAATTCATTTGAAAATGTGGCCATCCATTTTAATAGGCTTGTGATCAATTACAAGAGGGCAAAACATTTCAGTAACTTCGAATGGATATAAGATATGTAGCAGATTAGCGCCACACAACATTTCAGTTGGACAAGTATAGAAAGCTCGATTCATTAAAATGAAAAATAGCATAACCTTCACAACCGCAATTTCGCCATATATAATTCATTTGAAAATGTGGCCATCCATTTTATTAGCCTTGTGATCAATTACGAGAGGCCAAACATTTCAGCTAATTTGATTTGATAGAGGATATCTAGCAGAACATCGCCACCCAACATTTCAGTTGGACAGGTTTAGAAAGCTCGATTAATCAAAATGAAAAAAAGCATAAGCTTCACAACCGCAATTTCGCTTTACATAATTCATTTGAAAATGTGGCCATCCATTTTAATAGGGTTGTGATCAATTACAAGAGGGCAAACATTTCACTAAATTTGATTGGATACAAGATATGTAGCAGAACAGCGCCACCCAACATTTCAGTTGGACAGGTTTAGAAAGCTCGCTTCATCATTATGAAAAATAGCATAAGCTTCACCACCGCAATTGCGCTATATATAATTCATTTTAAAATGTGGCCATCCATTTTAATAAGCTTGTGATCAATTACAAGAGGGCAAAATATTTCAGTAAATTTGATTGCATACAAGATATGTAGCAGAACAGCGCAACCCAACATTTCAGTTGGACAAGTTTAGAAAGCTCGATTCATCAAAATGAAAAATAGCATAACCTTCACAACCGCAATTTTGCCATATATAATTCATTTGAAAATGTGGCCATCCATTTTATTAGGCATGTGATCAATTACGAGAGGCCAAACATTTCAGTAACTTCGAATGGATATAAGATATGTAGCAGAATAGCGCCACACAACATTTAAGTTGGACAAGTTTAGAAAGCTCGATTCATCAAAATGAAAAAAAGCATAAGCTTCACAACCGCAATTTCGCTTTACATAATTCATTTTAAAATGTGGCCATCCATTTTAATAGACTTGTGATCAATTACAAGAAGGCAAAATATTTCAGTAAATTTGATTGGATACAAGATTTGTAGCAGAACTTCACCACCCAACATTTAAGTTGGGCAGGTTTAGAAATCTCGATTCAAAAAAATGAAAAATATCATAAGCTTCACAAGCACAATTTCACTTTATATAATTCATTTGTAAATGTGGCCATCCATTTTAATAGGCTTGTGATCAATTAGAAGAGGGCAAATTATTTCAGTTAATTTGATTGGTTACAAGATATGTAACAGAACTTCGCCCCCCAACATTTCAGTTGGACAAGTTTAGAAAGCTCGATTCATGAAAATGAAAAATAGCATAAGCTTCATAACCGCAATTTCGCTTTATATAATTCATTTGAAAATGTGGCCATCCTTTTTAATAGGCTTGTGATCAATTACAAGAGGGCAAAACATTTCATTCACTTAGAATGGATACAAGATATATAGCAGAACAGCGCCACACATCATTTCAGTTGGACAGGTTCAGAATGCTCGATTCATCAAAATAAAAAAAGCATAAGCTTCACAACCGCAATTTCGCTTTATATAATTCATTTGAAAATGTGGCCATCCATTTTAATAGGCTTGTGATCAATTACAAGAGGGCAAAACATTTCAGTTACTTCGAATGGATACAAGATATGTAACAGAATAGCGCCACACAACATTTCAGTTGGACAAGTTTAGAAATCTCGATTCATCAAAATGAAAAATAGCATAAGCTTCACAACCGCAATTTCGCTTTATATAATTCATTTTAAAATGTGGCCATCCATTTTAATAGACTTGTGATCAATTACAAGAGGGCAAAACATTTCAGTTATTTCGAATGGAGACAAGATATTTAGCAGAAAAGCGCCACACAGCATTTCAGTTGGACAGGTTCAGAAAGCTCGATTCATCGAAATGAAAAAAAGCATAAGCTTCACAACCGCAATTTCACTTTATATAACTCATTTGAAAATGTGGCCATCCATTTTAATAGGCTTGTGATCAATTACAAGATGGCAAATATTTCATTAAATTTGATTGGATACAAGATATGTAGCAGAACAGCGCCTCCCAACATTTTAGTTGGACAGGTTTAGAATGCTCGATTCATCATTATGAAAAATAGCATAAGCTTCACCACCGTAATTGCGCTATATATAATTCATTTTAAAATGTGGCCATCCAATTTAAAATGCTTGTGATCAATTACAAGGGGAAAAACATATCATTTAATTTGATCCGGTACAAGATATGTAGCAGAACAGCGCCACCCAACATTTCAGTTTGACAGGTTTAGAAAGCTCGATTCATAAAAATGAAAAATAGCATAATATTCACAACCGCAATTTTGCTATATATAATTCATTTGAAAATGTGGACATCCATTTAATTAGGCTTGTGATCAATTACGAGAGGCCAAACTTTTCGGCTAATTTGATTCGGTACAGGTTATGTAGCAGAACATCGCCACCCAACATTTCAGTTGGACAGGTTTAGAAAGCTCGATTCATCAAAATGAAAACAGCATAAGCTTCACAACCTCCATTTCGCTATATACAATTCATTTGAATATGTGGCCAACCATTTTAATAGGCTTGTGATCAATTACAAGAGGGCAAATCATTTCAGTAACTTCGAATGGATATAAGATATGTAGCAGATTAGCGCCACACAACATTTCAGTTGGACAAGTTTAGAAAGCTCGATTCATCAAAATGAAAAATAGCATAAGCTTCACAACCGCAATTTCGCCATATATAATTCATTTGAAAATGTGGCCATCCATTTTATTAGGCATGTGATCAATTACGAGAGGCCAAACATTTCAGCTAATTTGATTTGATACAGGAAATGTAGCAGAACATCGCCACCCAACATTTCAGTTGGACAGATTTAGAAAGCTGGATTCATCAAAATGAAAAATAGCATAAGCTTCACAACCGCAATTTCGTTTTATATAATTCATTTTAAAATGCGGCCATCCATTTTAATAGACATGTGATCATCTACAAGAAGGCAAAACATTTCAGTTAATTTGGTTGGATACAAGATATGTTGCAGAACATCGCCACCCAACATTTCAGTAGGACAAGTTTAGAAATCTCGATTCAGCAAAATGAAAAATAGTATAAGCTTTACAGCCGCAATTTCGCTTTATATAATTCCTTTGAAAATGTGGCCATCCATTTTAATAGATTTGTGATCAATTACATGAGGGCAAAACATTTCAGTTAATTTGATTGGATACAAGATATGTAGCAGAACTTCGCCACCCAAAATTTCAGTTGGACAGGTTTAGAAATCTCGATTCACAAAAATGAAAAAGAGCATAAGCTTCAAAAACACAATTTCGCATTATTGAATTCATTTGAAAATGTGGCTATCCATTTTAATAGGCTTGTGGACAATTACAAGAAGGCAAAACATTTCTGTTTCTTTGATTGGATACAAGATATGTAGCAGAACTCCGCCACCCAAAATTTCAGTTAGACAGGTTTAGAAATCTCGATTCACAAAAATGAAAAAGAGCATAATCTTCACAACCGCAATTTCACATTATATAATTCTTTTGTAAATGTGGCCATCCATTTTAATAGGCTTGTGATCGATTACAAGAGGGCAAAACATTTCAGTTAATTTGATTGGACTCAAGATATGTAGAAGAACATCGCCGCCATACATTTCTGTTCGGCAGGTTTTTAAAGCTCGAATCATAAAAATGAAAAAGAGCATAAGCTTCACAACCGCAATTTCGCTTTATATAATTCATTTGAAAATATGTTCATCCATTTTAATAGGCTTGTTATCAATTACAAGAGGGCAAAACATTTCAGTTATTTTGATTGGATACAAGATTTGTAGCAGAACTTCACCACCCAACATTTCAGTTGGACAGGTTTAGAAAGCTCCATTCATAAAAATGAAAAAGAGCGTAAACTTCACAACTACAATTTTGCTTTATATAATTCATTTGAAGATGTGGCCATCCATTTTAATAGGCTTGTGGCCAATTACCAGAGGGCAAAACATTTCAGTTACTTTGATTGGATACAAGATATGTAGCAGAACTTCGCCACCCAACATTTCAGTTGGACAGGTTTAGAAATCTCAATTCATAAAAATGAAAAAGAGCATAAGCTTCACAACCAAAATTTCGCTTTATATAATTCATTTGAAAATGTGGCCACCCATTTTAATAGGCTTGTTATCAATTACAATAGGGCAAAACATTTCAGTTATTTTGATTGGATACAAGATTTGTAGCAAAACTTCACCACCCAACATTTCAGTTGGACAGGTTTAGAAAGCTCCATTCATAAAAATGAAAAAGAGCATAAGCTTCACAACTACAATTTTGCTTTATATAATTCATTTGAAAATGTGGCCATCCATTATAATAGGCTTGTGGCCAATTACTAGAGGGCAAAACATTTCAGTTAATTTTATTGGATACAAGATATGTAGCAGAACTTCGCCACCCAACATTTCAGTTGGACAGGTGTAGAAAGCTCCATTCATAAAAATGAAAAAGAACATAAGATTCACAACCACAATTTCGCTTTATATAATTCATTTGAAAATGTGCTTATCCATTTTAATAGGCTTGTTATCAATTACAAGAGGGCAAAACATTTCAGTTATTTTGATTGGATACAAGATTTGTAGCAGAACTTCACCACCCAACATTTCAGTTGGACAGGTTTAGAATGCTCCATTCATAAAAATGAAAAAGAGCATAAGCTTCACAACTACAATTTTGTTTTATATAATTCATTTGTAAATGTGGCCTTCCATTTTAATAGGCTTGTGGCCAATTACCAGAGGGCAAAACATTTCAGATACTTTGATTGGATACAAGATATGTAGCAAAAATTCGCCACCCAACATTTCAGTTGGACAGGTTTAGAAAACTCCATTTATAAAAATGAAAAAGAGCATAAGCTTCACAACCATAATTTTGCTTTATATAATTCATTTGAAAATGTGGCCATCCATTTTAATAGGCTTGTGATCAATTACATGAGGGCAAAATATTTCAGTTACTTTGATTGGATACCAGATATGTAGCAGAACACCGCCACCCAACATTTCAGTTGGACAGATTTAGAAAGCTGGTTTCATCAAAATGAAAAATAAAAAAAGCTTCACAACCACAATTTCACTTTATGTAATTCATTTGTAAATGTGGCCATCCATTTTAATAGGCTTGTGATCAATTACAAGAGGACAAAACATTTCAGTTAATTTGATTCGATACAAGATATGTAGCAGAATATCGCCGCCAAACATTTCTGTTGGACAGGTTTTCAAAGCTCGATTCATAAAAATGAAAAAGAGCATAAGCTTCACAACCACAATTTCGCTTTAAATAATTCCTTTGAAAATGTGGTCATCCATTTTAATAAACGTTTTATCAATTACAAGAGGGCAAAACATTTCAGTTACTTTGATTGGATACAAGATATGTAGCAGAACATCGCCACCCAACATTTCAGTTGGACAGGTTTAGAAAGCTCGATTCATCAAAATGAAAAATAGCATAAGCTTCACAAGCACAATTTCACTTTATATAATTCATTTGTAAATGTGGCCATCCATTTTAATAGGCTTGTGATCAATTACAAGAGGGCAAAGCATTTCAGTTAATTTGATTGGATACAAGATATGTAGCAGAACATCGCCACCCAACATTTCAGTTGGACAGGTTTAGAAAGCTCGATTCATCAAAATGAAAAAGAGCATAAGCTTCACAACCGCAATTTCGCTTTATATAATTCATTTGAAAATGTGGCCATCCATTTTAATAGGCTTGTGATCAATTACAAGAGGGCAAAACATTTCAGTTACTTTGATTGGATACAAGATATGTAGCAGAACATCGCCACCCAACATTTCAGTTGGACAGGTTTAGAAAGCTCCATTCATAAAAATGAAAAAGAGCATAAGCTTCACAACCGCAATTTCGCTTTATATAATTCATTTGAAAATGTGGCCATCCATTTTAATAGGCTTGTGATCAATTACAAGAGGGCAAAACATTTCAGTTACTTTGATTGGATACAAGATATGTAGCAGAACTTCGCCACCCAACATTTCAGTTGGACAGGTTTAGAAAGCTCGATTCATAAAAATGAAAAATAGCATAAGCTTCACAACCACAATTTTGCTTTATATAATTCATTTGAAAATGTGGCCATCCATTTTAATAGGCTTGTGATCAATTACAAGAGGGCAAAACATTTCAGTTACTTTGATTGGATACAAGATATGTAGCAGAACATCGCCACCCAACATTTCAGTTGGACAGGTTTAGAAAGCTCGATTCATAAAAATGAAAAATAGCATAAGCTTCACAACCGCAATTTCGCTTTATATAATTCATTTGAAAATGTGGCCATCCATTTTAATAGGCTTGTGATCAATTACAAGAGGGCAAAATATTTCAGTTACTTTGATTGGACACAAGTTATGTAGCAGAACTTCGCCACCCAACATTTCAGTTGGACAGGTTTAGAAATCTCGATTCATCAAAATGAAAAATAGCATAAGCTTCACAACCGCAATTTCGCTTTATATAATTCATTTTAAAATGTGGCCATCCATTTTAATAGGCTTGTGATCAATTACAAGAGGGCAAAACATTTCAGTTAATTTGATTGGATACAAGATATGTAGCAGAACAGCGCCACCCAACATTTCAGTTGGACAGGTTTAGAAAGCTCGATTCATAAAAATGAAAAATAGCATAAGCTTCACAACCGCAATTTCGCTTTATATAATTCATTTGAAAATGTGGCCATCCATTTTAATAGGCTTGTGATCAATTACAAGAGGGCAAAACATTTCAGTTAATTTGAATGGATACAAGATATGTAGCAGAACAGCGCCACCCAACATTTCAGTTGGACAGGTTTAGAAAGCTCGATTCATAAAAATGAAAAATAGCATAAGCTTCACAACCGCAATTTTGCTTTATATAATTCATTTGAAAATGTGGCCATCCATTTTAATAGGCTTGTGATCAATTACCAGAGGGCAAAACATTTCAGTTACTTCGAATGGATACAAGATATGTAGCAGAACAGCGCCACCCAACATTTCAGTTGGACAGGTTTAGAATGCTCGATTCATCATTATGAAAAATAGCATAAGCTTCACCACCGCAATTGCGCTATATATAATTCATTTTAAAATGTGGCCATCCAATTTAAAATGCTTGTGATCAATTACAAGAGGAAAAACATATCATTTAATTTGATCCGATACAAGATATGTAGCAGAACAGCGCCACCCAACATTTCAGTTTGACAGGTTTAGAAAGCTCGATTCATAAAAATGAAAAATAGCATAATCTTTACAACCGCAATTTTGCTATATATAATTCATTTGAAAATGTGGCCATCCATTTTAATAGACTTGTGATCAATTACCAGAGGGCAAAACATTTCAGTTACTTCGAATGGATACAAGATATGTAACAGAATGGCGGCACACAACATTTCAGTCGGACAAGTTTAGAAAGCTCGATTCATCAAAATGAAAAATAGCATAAGCTTCACAACCGCAATTTCGCTTTATATAATTCATTTGAAAATGTGGCCATCCAATTTAAAAGGCTTGTGATCATTTACAAGAGGAAAAACATATCAGTTAATTTGATTCGATACAAGTTATGTAGCAGAACAGCGCCACCCAAAATTTCAGTTTGACTGGTTTAGAAAGCTCGATTCATAAAAATGAAAAATAGCATAAGCTTCACAACGCAATTTTGCTTTATATAATTCATTCGAAAATGTGGCCATCCATGTTAATAGGCTTGTGATCAATTACAAGAGGGAAAATCATTTCAGTTACTTAGAATGGATACAAGATATGTAGCAGAACATCGCCACACAACATTTCAGTTTGACAGGTTTAGAAAGCTCGATTCATCAAAATTAAAAAAGCATAAGCTTCACAACCGCAATTTCGCTTTATATAATTCATTTCAAAATGTGGCCATCCATTTTACTAGACTTGTGATCAATTACAAGAGGGCAAAACATTTCAGTTACTTCGAATGGATACAAAATATGTAGCAGAAGAGCGCCACAAAACATTTCAGTTGGACAGGTTCAGAAAGCTCGATTCATCAAAATGAAAAAAAGCATAAGCTTCACAGCCGCAATTTCGCTTTATATAATTCATTTTAAAATGTGGCCATCCATTTTAATAGACTTGTGATCAATTACCAGAGGGCAAAACATTTCAGTTACTTCGAATGGATACAAGATATGTAGCAGAACAGCGCCACCAAACATTTCAGTTGGACAGGTTTAGAATGCTCGATTCATCATTATGAAAAATAGCATAAGCTTCACCACCGCAATTGCGCTATATATAATTCATTTTAAAATGTGGCCATCCAATTTAATATGCTTGTGATCAATTACAAGAGGAAAAACATATCATTTAATTTGATCCGATACAAGATATGTAGCAGAACAGCGCCACCCAACATTTCAGTTTGACAGGTTTAGAAAGCTCGATTCATAAAAATGAAAAATAGCATAATCTTCACAACCGCAATTTTGCTATATATAATTCATTTGAAAATGTGGCCATCCATTTTATTAGGCTTGTGATCAATTACGAGAGGCCAAACTTTTCTGCTAATTTGATTCGATACAGGTTATGTAGCAGAACATCGCCACCCAACATTTCAGTTGGACAGGTTTAGAAAGCTCGATTCATCAAAATGAAAAATAGCATAAGCTTCACAACCGCAATTTCGCTTTATATAATTCATTTGAAAATGAGCCATCCATTTTAATAGGCTTGTGATCAATTACGAGAGGGCAAACATTTCAGCTAATTTGATTCGATACAAGATATGTAGCAGAACAGCGCCACCCAACATTTCAGTTGGACAGGTTTAGAAAGCTCGATTCATCAAAATGAAAAATAGCATAAGCTTCACAACCGCAATTTCGCTTTATATAATTCATTTTAAAATGTGGCCATCCATTTTAATAGACTTGTGATCAATTACAAGAGGGCAAAACATTTCAGCTAATTTGATTGGATACAAGATATATAGCAGAACATCCCAACACAACATTTCAGTTGGACAGGTTCAGAAAGCTCGATTCATCAAAATAAAAAAAAGCATATGCCTCGCAACCGCAATTTGGCTTTATATAATTCATTTCAAAATGTGGCCATCCATGTTAATAGGCTTGTGATCAATAACAAGAGGGCAAAACATTTCAGTTACTTCGAATGGATACAAGATATGTAACAGAATAGCGCCACACAACATTTCAGTTGGACAAGTTTAGAAAGATCGATTCATCAAAATGAAAAATAGCATAAGCTTCGCAACCGCAATTTCGCTTTATATAATTCATTTGAAAATGTGGCCATCCAATTTAAAAGGCTTGTGATCAATTACAAGAGGAAAAACATATCAGTTAATTTGATTCGATACAAGTTATGTAGCAGAACAGCGCCACCCAACATTCCAGTTTGACTGGTTTAGAAAGCTCGATTCATAAAAATGAAAAATAGCATTATCTTCACAACGCAATTTTGCTTCATATAATTCATTTTAAAATGTGGCCATCCATTTTAATAGGCTTGTGATCAATTACAAGAGGCAAAATCATTTCAGTTACTTAGAATGAATACAAGATATGTAGCAGAACAGCGCCACACAACATTTCAGTTGGACAGGTTCAGAAAGCTCGATTCATCAAAATTAAAAAAAGCATAAGCTTCACAACCGCAATTTCGCTTTATATAATTCATTTCAAAATGTGGCCATCCATTTTACTAGACTTGTGATCAATTACAAGAGGGCAAAACATTTCAGTTACTTCGAATGGATACAAAATATGTAGCAGAAGAGCGCCACAAAACATTTCAGTTGGACAGGTTCAGAAAGCTCGATTCATCAAAATGAAAAAAAGCATAAGCTTCACAACCGCAATTTCGCTTTATATAATTCATTTTAAAATGTGGCCATCCATTTTAATAGACTTGTGATCAATTACCAGAGGGCAAAACATTTCAGTTACTTCGAATGGATACAAGATATGTAGCAGAACAGCGCCACCAAACATTTCAGTTGGACAGGTTTAGAATGCTCGATTCATCATTATGAAAAATAGCATAAGCTTCACCACCGCAATTGCGCTATATATAATTCATTTTAAAATGTGGCCATCCAATTTAATAGGCTTGTGATCAATTACAAGAGGAAAAACATATCATTTAATTTGATCCGATACAAGATATGTAGCAGAACAGCGCCACCCAACATTTCAGTTTGACAGGTTTAGAAAGCTCGATTCATAAAAATGAAAAATAGCATAATCTTCACAACCGCAATTTTGCTATATATAATTCATTTGAAAATGTGGCCATCCATTTTATTAGGCTTGTGATCAATTACGAGAGGCCAAACTTTTCTGCTAATTTGATTCGATACAGTTTATGTAGCAGAACATCGCCACCCAACATTTCAGTCGGACAGGTTTAGAAAGCTCGTTTCATCAAAATGAAAACAGCATAAGCTTCACAACCTCCATTTCGCTATATACAATTCATTTGAAAATGTGGCCAACCATTTTAATAGGCTTGTGATCAATTACAAGAGGGCAAAACATTTCAGTAACTTCGAATGGGTATAAGATATATAGCAGATTAGCGCCACACAACATTTCAGTTGGACAAGTTTAGAAAGCTCGATTCATCAAAATGAAAAATAGCATAACCAACGCAACCGCAATTTCGACATATATAATTCATTTGAAAATGTGGCCATCCATTTTATTAGGCTTGTGATCAATTACGAGAGGCCAAACTTTTCTGCTAATTTGATTCGATACAGGTTATGTAGCAGAACATCGCCACCCAACATTTCAGTCGGACAGGTTTAGAAAGCTCGTTTCGTCAAAATGAAAACAGCATAATCTTCACAACCTCCATTTCGTTATATACAATTCATTTGAAAATGTGGCCAACCATTTTAATAGGCTTGTGATCAATGACAAGAGGGCAAAACATTTCAGTTACTTCGAATGGATACAAGATATGTAGCAGAACAGCGCCACACAACATTTCAGTTGGACAAGTTTAGAAAGCTCGATTCATCAAAATGAAAAATAGCATAAGCTTCACAACCGCAATTTCGCTTTATATAATTCATTTGAAAATGTGGCCATCCATTTTAATAGGCTTGTGATCAATTACAAGAGGGCAAAACATTTCAGTTACTTCGAATGGATACAAGATATGTAGCAGAACAGCGCCACCCAACATTTCAGTTGGACAGGTTTAGAAAGCTCGATTCATCATTATGAAAAATAGCATAAGCTTCACCACCGCAATTGCGCTATATATAATTCATTTTAAAATGTGGCCATCCATTTTAATAGGCTTGTGATCAATTACAAGAGGGCAAAATATTTCAGTTAATTTGATTGGATACAAGATATGTAGCAGAACAGCGCCACCCAACATTTCAGTTTGACAGGTTTAGAAAGCTCGATTCATAAAAATGAAAAATAGCATAAGCTTCACAACCGCAATTTCGCCATATATAATTCATTTGAAAATGTGGCCATCCATTTTAATAGGCTTGTGATCAATTACAAGAGGAAAAACATATCAGGAAATTTGATTGGATACAAGATATGTAGCAGAACAGCGCCACCCAACATTTCAGTTTGACAGGTTTAGAAAGCTCGTTTCATCAAAATGAAAAACAGCATAAGCTTCACAACCGCAATTTCGCTATATACAATTCATTTGAAAATGTGGCCATCCATTTTAATAGGCTTGTGATCAATTACAAGAGGGCAAAACATTTCAGTAACTTCGAATGGATATAAGATATGTAGCAGAATATCGCCACCCAACATTTCAGTTGGACAGGTTCAGAAAGCTCGATTCATCAAAATGAAAAATAGCATAAGCTTCACAACCGCAATTTCGCCATATATAATTCATTTGAAAATGTGGCCATCCATTTTATTAGGCTTGTGATCAATTACGAGAGGCCAAACATTTCAGCTAATTTGATTTGATACAGGATATGTAGCAGAACATCGCCACCCAACATTTCAGTTGGACAGGTTTAGAAAGCTCGATTCATCAAAATGAAAAATAGCATAAGCTTCACAACCGCAATTTCGCTATATATAATTCATTTGAAAATGTGGCCATCCATTTTAATAGGCTTGTGATCAATTACAAGAGGGCAAAACATTTCAGTTACTTCGAATGGATACAAGATATTTAGCAGAACAGCGCCACACAACATTTCAGTTGGACAGGTTTAGAAAGCTCGATTCATCAAAATGAAAAAAAGCATAAGCTTCACAACCGCAATTTCGCTTTATATAATTCATTTGAAAATGTGGCCATCCATTTTAATAGGCTTGTGATCAATTACAAGAGGGCAAACATTTCACTAAATTTGATTGGATACAAGATATGTAGCAGAACAGCGCCACCCAACATTTCAGTTGGACAGGTTTAGAAAGCTCGATTCATCATTATGAAAAATAGCATAAGCTTCACCACCGCAATTGCGCTATAAATAATTCATTTTAAAATGTGGCCATCCATTTAAATAAGCTTGTGATCAATTACAAGAGGGCAAATTATTTCAGTAAATTTGATTGGATACAAGATATGTAGCAGAACAGCGCAACCCAAAATTTCTGTTAGACAGGTTTAGACAGCACGATTCATAAAAATGAAAAATAGCATAAGCTTCACAACCGCAATTTTGTTTTATATAATTCTTTTCAAAATTGGGCTATCCAATTTAAAAGGCTTGTGATCAATTACAAGAGGAAAAACATATCAGTTAATTTTATTCGATACAAGATATGTAGCAAAACAGCGCCACCCAACATTTCAGTTTGACAGGTTTAGAAAGCTCGTTTCATCAAAATGAAAAACAGCATAAGCTTCACAACCGCTATTTCGCTATATGCAATTCATTTGAAAATGTGCCCATCCATTTTAATAGGCTTGTGATCAATTAAAAGAGGGCAAAACATTTCAGTAACTTCGAATGTATATAAGATATGTAGCAGAATAGCGCCACAAAACATTTCAGTTGGACAAGTTTAGAAAGCTCGATTCATCAAAACGAAAAATAGCATAACCTTTACAACCGCAATTTCGCCATATATAATTCATTTGAAAATGTGGCCATCCATTTTATTAGGCATGTGATCAATTACGAGAAGGCCAAACATTTCAGCTAATTTAATTTGATACAGGAAATGTAGCAGAACATCGCCACCCAACATTTCAGTTGGACAGGTTTAGAAAGCTGGATTCATCAAAATGAAAAATAGCATAAGCTTCACAACCGCAATTTCGCTTTATATAATTCATTTTAAAATGTGGCCATCCATTTTAATAGACTTGTGATCAATTACAAGAGGGCAAAACATTTCAGCTAATTTGATTGGATACAGGATATGTGGCAGAACATCAACACCCAACATTTCAGTTGGACAGGTTAAGAAAGCTCGATTCATCAAAATGAAAAATAGCATAAGCTTCAAAACCGCAATTTCCCTTTATATAGTTCATTTGAAAATGTGGCTATCCTTTTTAATAAGCTTGTGATCAATTACGAGAAGGCAAAACATTTCAATTAATTTGATTGGATACAAGATATATAGCCGAACAGCGCCACACAACATTTCAGTTGGACAGGTTCAGAAAGCTCGATTCATCAAAATAAAAAAAAGCATAAGTTTCACAACCGCAATTTCGCTTAATATAATTCATTTGAAAATGTGGCCATCCATGTTAATAGGCTTGTGATCAATAACAAGAGGGCAAAACATTTCAGTTACTTCGAATGGATACAAGATATGTAACAGAATAGCGCCACACAACATTTCAGTTGGACAAGTTTAGAAAGCTCGATTCATCAAAATGAAAAATAGCATAAGCTTCACCACCGCAATTGCGCTATATATAATTCATTTTAAAATGTGGCCATCCAATTTAAAATGCTTGTGATCAATTACAAGAGGAAAAGCATATCATTTAATTTGATCCGATACAAGATATGTAGCAGAACAGCGCCACCCAACATTTCAGTTTGACAGGTTTAGAAAGCTCGATTCATAAAAATGAAAAATAGCATAATCTTCACAACCGCAATTTTGCTATATATAATTCATTTTAAAATGTGGCCATCCATTTTAATAGGCTTGTGATCAATTACAAGAGGGCAAAACATTTCAGTTACTTCGAATGGATACAAGATATGTAGCAGAAGAGCGCCACAAAACATTCCAGTTGGACAGGTTCAGAAAGCTCGATTCATCAAAATGAAAAAAAGCATAAGCTTCACAACCGCAATTTCGCTTTATATAATTCATTTTAAAATGTGGCCATCCATTTTAATAGACTTGTGATCAATTACAAGAGGGCAAAACATTTCAGCTAATTTGATTGGATACAGGATATGTGGCAGAACAGCGCCACCCAACATTTCAGTTGGACAGGTTAAGAAAGCTCGATTCATCAAAATGAAAAATAGCATAAGCTTCACAACCGCAATTTCCCTTTATATAGTTCATTTGAAAATGTCGCCATCCATTTTAATAAGCTTGTGATCAATTAGAAGAGGGCAAAATATTTCAGTTAATTTGATTGGATACAAGATATGTAGCAGAACAGCGCCACACAACATTTCAGTTGGACAGGTTCAGAAAGCTCGATTCATCAAAATAAAAAAAAGCATAAGCTTCACAACCGCAATTTCGCTTTATATAATTCATTTGAAAATGTGGCCATCCATTTTAATAGGCTTGTGATCAATTACAAGAGGGCAAAACATTTCAGTTACTTCGAATGGATACAAGATATGTAGCAGATTAGCGCCACACAACATTTCAGTTGGACAGGTTTAGAAAGCTCGATTCATCAAAATGAAAAATAGCATAAGCTTCACAACCGCAATTTCGCTTTATATAATTCATTTGAAAATGTGGCCATCCAATTTAAAAGGCTTGTGATCAATTACAAGAGGAAAAACATATCAGTTAATTTGATTCGATACAAGTTATGTAGGAGAACAGCGCCACCCAACATTTCAGTTGGACAGGTTCAGAAAGCTCGATTCATCAAAATTAAAAAAAGCATAAGCTTCACAACCGCAATTTCGCTTTATATAATTCATTTTAAAATGTGGCCATCCATTTTAATAGGCTTGTGATCAATTACAAGAGGGTAAATCATTTCAGTTACTTAGAATGGATACAAGATATGTAGCAGAACAGCGCCACACAACATTTCAGTTGGACAGGTTCAGAAAGCTCGATTCATCAAAATGAAAAAAAGCATAAGCTTCACAACCGCAATTTCGCTTTATATAATTCATTTTAAAATGTGGCCATCCATTTTAATAGACTTGTGATCAATTACCAGAGGGCAAAACATTTCAGCTAATTTGATTGGATACAGGATATGTAGCAGAACATCGCCACCAAACATTTCAGTTGGACAGGTTAAGAAAGCTCGATTCATCAAAATGAAAAATAGCATAAGCTTCACAACCGCAATTTCGCTTTATATAATTCATTTTAAAATGCGGCCATCCATTTTAATAGACATGTGATCATCTACAAGAAGGCAAAACATTTCAGTTAATTTGATTGGATACAAGATATGTTGCAGAACATCGCCACCCAACATTTCAGTAGGACAAGTTTAGAAATCTCGATTCAGCAAAATGAAAAATAGTATAAGCTTCACATCCGCAATTTCGCTTTATATAATTCCTTTGAAAATGTGGCCATCCATTTTAATAGGCTTGTGATCAATTACAAGAGGGCAAAACATTTCAGTTACTTCGAATGGATACAAGATATGTAGCAGAACAGCGCCACCCAACATTTCAGTTGGACAGGTTTAGAAAGCTCGATTCATCAAAATGAAAAATAGCATAAGCTTCACAACCGCAATTTCGCTTTATATAATTCATTTTAAAATGTGGCCATCCATTTTAATAGGCTTGTGATCAATTACAAGAGGGCAAAAATTTCAGTTAATTTGATTGGATACAAGATATGTAACAGAACAGCGCCACCCAACATTTCAGTTGGACAGGTTTAGAAAGCTCGATTCATCAAAATGAAAAATAGCATAAGCTTCACAACCGCAATTTCGCTTTATATAATTCATTTGAAAATGTGGCCATCCATTTTAATAGGCTTGTGATCAATTAGAAGAGGGCAAAATATTTCAGTTAATTTGATTGGATACAAGATATGTAGCAGAACATCGCCACACAACATTTCAGTTTGACAGGTTTAGAAAGCTCGATTCATCAAAATGAAAAATAGCATAAGCTTCACAACCGCAATTTCGCTTTATATAATTCATTTGAAAATGTGGCCATCCATTTTAATAGGCTTGTGATCAATTACAAGAGGGCAAACATTTCAGTAAATTAGATTGGATACAAGATATGTAGCAGAACAGCGCCACCCAACATTTCAGTTGGACAGGTTTAGAAAGCTCGATTCATCAAAATGAAAAATAGCATAAGCTTCACAACCGCAATTTCGCTTTATATAATTCATTTGAAAATGTGGCCATCCATTTTAATAGGCTTGTGATCAATTACAAGAGGGCAAAACATTTCAGTTACTTTGATTGGATACAAGATATGTAGCAGAACAGCGCCACCCAACATTTCAGTTGGACAGGTTTAGAAAGCTCGATTCATCAAAATGAAAAATAGCATAAGCTTCACAACCGCAATTTCGCTTTATATAATTCATTTGAAAATGTGGCCATCCATTTTAATAGGCTTGTGATCAATTACAAGAGGGCAAAACATTTCAGTAAATTTGATTGGATACAAGATATGTAGCAGAACAGCGCCACCCAACATTTCAGTTGGACAGGTTTAGAAAGCTCGATTCATCAAAATGAAAAATAGCATAAGCTTCACAACCGCAATTTCGCTTTATATAATTCATTTTAAAATGTGGCCATCCATTTTAATAGGCTTGTGATCAATTACAAGAGGGCAAAACATTTCAGTTAATTTGATTGGATACAAGATATGTAGCAGAACAGCGCCACCCAACATTTCAGTTGGACAGGTTTAGAAAGCTCGATTCATCAAAATGAAAAATAGCATAAGCTTCACAACCGCAATTTCGCTTTATATAATTCATTTGAAAATGTGGCCATCCATTTTAATAGGCTTGTGATCAATTACAAGAGGGCAAAACATTTCAGTTAATTTGATTGGATACAAGATATGTAGCAGAACAGCGCCACCCAACATTTCAGTTGGACAGGTTTAGAAAGCTCGATTCATCAAAATGAAAAATAGCATAAGCTTCACAACCGCAATTTCGCTTTATATAATTCATTTGAAAATGTGGCCATCCATTTTAATAGGCTTGTGATCAATTACAAGAGGGCAAAACATTTCAGTAATTTTGATTGGATACAACATTTGTAGCAGAACATCGCCACCCAACATTTCAGTTGGACAGGTTTAGAAAGCTCGATTCATCAAAATGAAAAATAGCATAAGCTTCACAACCGCAATTTCGCTTTATATAATTCATTTGAAAATGTGGCCATCCATTTTAATAGGCTTGTGATCAATTACAAGAGGGCAAAACATTTCAGTTAATTTGATTGGATACAAGATATGTAGCAGAACATCGCCACCCAACATTTCAGTTGGACAGGTTTAGAAAGCTCGATTCATCAAAATGAAAAATAGCATAAGCTTCACAACCGCAATTTCGCTTTATATAATTCATTTGAAAATGTGGCCATCCATTTTAATAGGCTTGTGATCAATTACAAGAGGGCAAAACATTTCAGTTAATTCGATTGGATACAAGATATGTAGCAGAACAGCGCCACCCAACATTTCAGTTGGACAGGTTTAGAAAGCTCGATTCATCAAAATGAAAAATAGCATAAGCTTCACAACCGCAATTTCGCTTTATATAATTCATTTGAAAATGTGGCCATCCATTTTAATAGGCTTGTGATCAATTACAAGAGGAAAAATATTTCAGTTAATTTGATTGGATACAAGATATGTAGCAGAACAGCGCCACCCAACATTTCAGTTGGACAGGTTTAGAAAGCTCGATTCATAAAAATGAAAAATAGCATAAGCTTCACAACCGCAATTTCGCTTTATATAATTCATTTGAAAATGTGGCCATCCATTTTAATAGGCTTGTGATCAATTACAAGAGGGCAAAACATTTCAGTTAATTTGATTGGATACAAGATATGTAGCAGAACAGCGCCACCCAACATTTCAGTTGGACAGGTTTAGAAAGCTCGATTCATCAAAATGAAAAATAGCATAAGCTTCACAACCGCAATTTCGCTTTATATAATTCATTTGAAAATGTGGCCATCCATTTTAATAGGCTTGTGATCAATTACAAGAGGGCAAAACATTTCAGTTAATTTGATTGGATACAAGATATGTAGCAGAACAGCGCCACCCAACATTTCAGTTGGACAGGTTTAGAAAGCTCGATTCATCAAAATGAAAAATAGCATAAGCTTCACCACCGCAATTGCGCTATATATAATTCATTTTAAAATGTGGCCATCCAATTTAAAATGCTTGTGATCAAATACAAGAGGGCAAAACATTTCAGTTACTTCGAATGGATACAAGATATTTAGCAGAACAGCGCCACACAACATTTCAGTTGGACAGGTTCAGAAAGCTCGATTCATCGAAATGAAAAAAAGCATAAGCTTCACAACCGCAATTTCGCTTTATATAATTCATTTGAAAATGTGGCCATCCATTTTAATAGGCTTGTGATCAATTACAAGAGGGCAAAATATTTCAGTTAATTTGATTGGATACAAGATATGTAGCAGAACAGCGCCACCCAACATTTCAGTTGGACAGGTTTAGAAAGCTCGATTCATCATTATGAAAAATAGCATAAGCTTCACCACCGCAATTGCGCTATATATAATTCATTTTAAAATGTGGCCATCCATTTAAATAAGCTTGTGATCAATTACAAGAGGGCAAAATATTTCAGTAAATTTGATTGGATACAAGATATGTAGCAGAACAGCGCAACCCAGCATTTCAGTTGGACAGGTTTAGACAGCACGATTCATTAAAATGAAAAATAGCATAAGCTTCACAACCGCAATTTCGTTTTATATAATTCTTTTGAAAATTGTGGCCATCCAATTTAAAAGGCTTGTGATCAATTACAAGAGGAAAAACATTTCAGTTAATTTGATTGGATACAAGATATGTAGCAGAACAGCGCCACCCAACATTTCAGTTTGACAGGTTTAGAAAGCTCGATTCATCAAAATGAAAAGCAGCATGAGCTTCGCAACCGCTATTTCCCTATATACAATTCATTTGAAAATGTGGCCATCCATTTTAATAGGCTTGTGATCAATTACAAGAGGGCAAAACATTTCAGTAACTTCGAATGGATACAAGATATGTAGCAGAATAGCGCCACACAACATTTCAGTTGGACAAGTTTAGAAAGCTCGATTCATCAAAATGAAAAATAGCATAAGCTTCACAACCGCAATTTCGCCATATATAATTCATTTGAAAATGTGGCCATCCATTTTATTAGGCTTGTGATCAATTACGAGAGGCCAAACATTTCAGCTAATTTGATTGGATACAAGATATGTAGCAGAACATCGCCACCCAACATTTCAGTTGGACAGGTTTAGAAAGCTCGATTCATCAAAATGAAAAATAGCATAAGCTTCACAACCGCAATTTCGCTTTATATAATTCATTTGAAAATGTGGCCATCCATTTTAATAGGCTTGTGATCAATTACAAGAGGGCAAAACATTTCAGTTAATTTGATTGGATACAAGATATGTAGCAGAACATCGCCACCCAACATTTCAGTTGGACAGGTTTAGAAAGCTCGATTCATCAAAATGAAAAATAGCATAAGCTTCACAACCGCAATTTCGCTTTATATAATTCATTTGAAAATGTGGCCATCCATTTTAATAGGCTTGTGATCAATTACAAGAGGGCAAAACATTTCAGTTACTTCGAATGGATACAAGATATGTAGCAGAACAGCGCCACCCAACATTTCAGTTGGACAGGTTTAGAAAGCTCGATTCATCAAAATGAAAAATAGCATAAGCTTCACAACCGCAATTTCGCTTTATATAATTCATTTGAAAATGTGGCCATCCATTTTAATAGGCTTGTGATCAATTACAAGAGGGCAAAATATTTCAGTTAATTTGATTGGATACAAGATATGTAGCAGAACAGCGCCACCCAACATTTCAGTTGGACAGGTTTAGAAAGCTCGATTCATAAAAATGAAAAATAGCATAAGCTTCACAACCGCAATTTCGCTTTATATAATTCATTTGAAAATGTGGCCATCCATTTTAATAGGCTTGTGATCAATTACAAGAGGGCAAAACATTTCAGTTACTTTGATTGGATACAAGATATGTAGCAGAACAGCGCCACCCAACATTTCAGTTGGACAGGTTTAGAAATCTCAATTCATAAAAATGAAAAATAGCATAAGCTTCACAACCGCAATTTTGCTATATATAATTCATTTGAAAATGTGGCCATCCATTTTAATAGGCTTGTGATCAATTACAAGAGGGCAAAACATTTCAGTTAATTTGATTGGATACAAGATATGTAGCAGAACAGCGCCACCCAACATTTCAGTTGGACAGGTTTAGAAAGCTCGATTCATCAAAATGAAAAATAGCATAAGCTTCACAACCGCAATTTCGCTTTATATAATTCATTTGAAAATGTGGCCATCCATTTTAATAGGCTTGTGATCAATTACAAGAGGGCAAAACATTTCAGTTACTTTGATTGGATACAAGATATGTAGCAGAACAGCGCCACCCAACATTTCAGTTGGACAGGTTTAGAAAGCTCGATTCATCAAAATGAAAAATAGCATAAGCTTCACAACCGCAATTTCGCTTTATATAATTCATTTGAAAATGTGGCCATCCATTTTAATAGGCTTGTGATCAATTACAAGAGGGCAAAACATTTCAGTTAATTTGATTGGATACAAGATATGTAGCAGAACAGCGCCACCCAACATTTCAGTTGGACAGGTTTAGAAAGCTCGATTCATCAAAATGAAAAATAGCATAAGCTTCACAACCGCAATTTCGCTTTATATAATTCATTTGAAAATGTGGCCATCCATTTTAATAGGCTTGTGATCAATTACAAGAGGGCAAAACATTTCAGTTAATTTGATTGGATACAAGATATGTAGCAGAACAGCGCCACCCAACATTTCAGTTGGACAGGTTTAGAAAGCTCGATTCATCAAAATGAAAAATAGCATAAGCTTCACAACCGCAATTTCGCTTTATATAATTCATTTGAAAATGTGGCCATCCATTTTAATAGGCTTGTGATCAATTACAAGAGGGCAAAACATTTCAGTTAATTTGATTGGATACAAGATATGTAGCAGAACAGCGCCACCCAACATTTCAGTTGGACAGGTTTAGAAAGCTCGATTCATCAAAATGAAAAATAGCATAAGCTTCACAACCGCAATTTCGCTTTATATAATTCATTTGAAAATGTGGCCATCCATTTTAATAGGCTTGTGATCAATTACAAGAGGGCAAAATATTTCAGTTAATTTGATTGGATACAAGATATGTAGCAGAACATCGCCACCCAACATTTCAGTTGGACAGGTTTAGAAAGCTCGATTCATCAAAATGAAAAATAGCATAAGCTTCACAACCGCAATTTCGCTTTATATAATTCATTTGAAAATGTGGCCATCCATTTTAATAGGCTTGTGATCAATTACAAGAGGGCAAAACATTTCAGTTAATTTGATTGGATACAAGATATGTAGCAGAACATCGCCACCCAACATTTCAGTTGGACAGGTTTAGAAATCTCGATTCATCAAAATGAAAAATAGCATAAGCTTCACAACCGCAATTTCGCTTTATATAATTCATTTGAAAATGTGGCCATCCATTTTAATAGGCTTGTGATCAATTACAAGAGGGCAAAACATTTCAGTTACTTTGATTGGATACAAGATATGTAGCAGAACAGCGCCACCCAACATTTCAGTTGGACAGGTTTAGAAAGCTCGATTCATCAAAATGAAAAATAGCATAAGCTTCACAACCGCAATTTCGCTTTATATAATTCATTTGAAAATGTGGCCATCCATTTTAATAGGCTTGTGATCAATTACAAGAGGGCAAAACATTTCAGTTAATTTGATTGGATACAAGATATGTAGCAGAACAGCGCCACCCAACATTTCAGTTGGACAGGTTTAGAAAGCTCGATTCATCAAAATGAAAAATAGCATAAGCTTCACAACCGCAATTTCGCTTTATATAATTCATTTGAAAATGTGGCCATCCATTTTAATAGGCTTGTGATCAATTACAAGAGGGCAAAACATTTCAGTTAATTTGATTGGATACAAGATATGTAGCAGAACTTCGCCACCCAACATTTCAGTTGGACAGGTTTAGAAAGCTCGATTCATAAAAATGAAAAATAGCATAAGCTTCACAACCACAATTTCGCTTTATATAATTCATTTGTAAATGTGGCCATCCATTTTAATAGGCTTGTGATCAATTAGAAGAGGGCAAATTATTTCAGTTAATTTGATTGGTTACAAGATATGTAACAGAACTTCGCCCCCCAACATTTCAGTTGGACAGGTTTAGAAATCTCGATTCATAAAAATGAAAAATATCATAAGCTTCACAAGCACAATTTCACTTTATATAATTCATTTGTAAATGTGGCCATCCATTTTAATAGGCTTGTGATCAATTAGAAGAGGGCAAATTATTTCAGTTAATTTGATTGGATACAAGATATGTA
Organism: Eudiplozoon nipponicum; assembly: GCA_029291075.1. NCBI lineage: Eukaryota > Metazoa > Platyhelminthes > Monogenea > Mazocraeidea > Diplozoidae > Eudiplozoon > Eudiplozoon nipponicum. Next base: position 170,647 of record JAQBSW010000344.1, read on the forward strand.
ACAGAACTTCGCCCCCCAACATTTCAGTTGGACAGGTTTAGAAATCTCAATTCATAAAAATGAAAAATATCATAAGCTTCACAAGCACAATTTCACTTTATATAATTCATTTGTAAATGTGGCCATCCATTTTAATAGGCTTGTGATCAATTAGAAGAGGGCAAAATATTTCAGTTAATTTGATTGGATACAAGATATGTAACAGAACTTCGCCCCCCAACATTTCAGTTGGACAGGTTTAGAAATCTCAATTCATAAAAATGAAAAATATCATAAGCTTCACAAGCACAATTTCACTTTATATAATTCATTTGTAAATGTGGCCATCCATTTTAATAGGCTTGTGATCAATTAGAAGAGGGCAAAATATTTCAGTTAATTTGATTGGATACAAGATATGTAGCAGAACTTCGCCACCCAACATTTCAGTTGGACAGGTTTAAAATTCTCGTTTCATAAAAATGAAAAATAGCATAAGCTTCACAACCACAATTTTGCTTTATATAATTCATTTGAAAATGTGGCCATCCATTTTAATAGGCTTGTGATCAATTACAAGAGGGCAAAACATTTCAGTTACTTTGATTGGATACAAGATATGTAGCAGAACTTCGCCACCCAACATTTCAGTTGGACAGGTTTAGAAAGCTCGATTCATCAAAATGAAAAATAGCATAAGCTTCACAACCGCAATTTCGCTTTATATAATTCATTTGAAAATGTGGCCATCCATTTTAATAGGCTTGTGATCAATTACAAGAGGGCAAAACATTTCAGTTAATTTGATTGGATACAAGATATGTAGCAGAACATCGCCACCCAACATTTCAGTTGGACAGGTTTAGAAAGCTCGATTCATCAAAATGAAAAATAGCATAAGCTTCACAACCGCAATTTCGCTTTATATAATTCATTTGAAAATGTGGCCATCCATTTTAATAGGCTTGTGATCAATTACAAGAGGGCAAAACATTTCAGTTAATTTGATTGGATACAAGATATGTAGCAGAACAGCGCCACCCAACATTTCAGTTGGACAGGTTTAGAAAGCTCGATTCATAAAAATGAAAAATAGCATAAGCTTCACAACCGCAATTTCGCTTTATATAATTCATTTGAAAATGTGGCCATCCATTTTAATAGGCTTGTGATCAATTACAAGAGGGCAAAACATTTCAGTTAATTTGATTGGATACAAGATATGTAGCAGAACATCGCCACCCAACATTTCAGTTGGACAGGTTTAGAAAGCTCGATTCATCAAAATGAAAAATAGCATAAGCTTCACAACCGCAATTTCGCTTTATATAATTCATTTGAAAATGTGGCCATCCATTTTAATAGGCTTGTGATCAATTACAAGAGGGCAAAACATTTCAGTTAATTTGATTGGATACAAGATATGTAGCAGAACAGCGCCACCCAACATTTCAGTTGGACAGGTTTAGAAAGCTCGATTCATCAAAATGAAAAATAGCATAAGCTTCACAACCGCAATTTCGCTTTATATAATTCATTTGAAAATGTGGCCATCCATTTTAATAGGCTTGTGATCAATTACAAGAGGAAAAACATATCAGTTAATTTGATTGGATACAAGATATGTAGCAGAACATCGCCACCCAACATTTCAGTTGGACAGGTTTAGAAAGCTCGATTCATCAAAATGAAAAATAGCATAAGCTTCACAACCGCAATTTCGCTTTATATAATTCATTTGAAAATGTGGCCATCCATTTTAATAGGCTTGTGATCAATTACAAGAGGGCAAAACATTTCAGTTAATTTGATTGGATACAAGATATGTAGCAGAACATCGCCACCCAACATTTCAGTTGGACAGGTTTAGAAAGCTCGATTCATCAAAATGAAAAATAGCATAAGCTTCACAACCGCAATTTCGCTTTATATAATTCATTTGAAAATGTGGCCATCCATTTTAATAGGCTTGTGATCAATTACAAGAGGGCAAAACATTTCAGTTAATTTGATTGGATACAAGATATGTAGCAGAACAGCGCCACCCAACATTTCAGTTGGACAGGTTTAGAAAGCTCGATTCATCAAAATGAAAAATAGCATAAGCTTCACAACCGCAATTTCGCTTTATATAATTCATTTGAAAATGTGGCCATCCATTTTAATAGGCTTGTGATCAATTACAAGAGGGCAAAACATTTCAGTTAATTTGATTGGATACAAGATATGTAGCAGAACAGCGCCACCCAACATTTCAGTTGGACAGGTTTAGAAAGCTCGATTCATCAAAATGAAAAATAGCATAAGCTTCACAACCGCAATTTCGCTTTATATAATTCATTTGAAAATGTGGCCATCCATTTTAATAGGCTTGTGATCAATTACAAGAGGGCAAAATATTTCAGTTAATTTGATTGGATACAAGATATGTAGCAGAACAGCGCCACCCAACATTTCAGTTGGACAGGTTTAGAAAGCTCGATTCATCAAAATGAAAAATAGCATAAGCTTCACAACCGCAATTTCGCTTTATATAATTCATTTGAAAATGTGGCCATCCATTTTAATAGGCTTGTGATCAATTACAAGAGGGCAAAACATTTCAGTTAATTTGATTGGATACAAGATATGTAGCAGAACAGCGCCACCCAACATTTCAGTTGGACAGGTTTAGAAAGCTCGATTCATCAAAATGAAAAATAGCATAAGCTTCACAACCGCAATTTCGCTTTATATAATTCATTTGAAAATGTGGCCATCCATTTTAATAGGCTTGTGATCAATTACAAGAGGGCAAAACATTTCAGTTAATTTGATTGGATACAAGATATGTAGCAGAACATCGCCACCCAACATTTCAGTTGGACAGGTTTAGAAAGCTCGATTCATCAAAATGAAAAATAGCATAAGCTTCACAACCGCAATTTCGCTTTATATAATTCATTTGAAAATGTGGCCATCCATTTTAATAGGCTTGTGATCAATTACAAGAGGGCAAAACATTTCAGTTAATTTGATTGGATACAAGATATGTAGCAGAACATCGCCACCCAACATTTCAGTTGGACAGGTTTAGAAAGCTCGATTCATCAAAATGAAAAATAGCATAAGCTTCACAACCGCAATTTCGCTTTATATAATTCATTTGAAAATGTGGCCATCCATTTTAATAGGCTTGTGATCAATTACAAGAGGGCAAAACATTTCAGTTAATTTGATTGGATACAAGATATGTAGCAGAACATCGCCACCCAACATTTCAGTTGGACAGGTTTAGAAAGCTCGATTCATCAAAATGAAAAATAGCATAAGCTTCACAACCGCAATTTCGCTTTATATAATTCATTTGAAAATGTGGCCATCCATTTTAATAGGCTTGTGATCAATTACAAGAGGGCAAAACATTTCAGTTACTTTGATTGGATACAAGATATGTAGCAGAACATCGCCACCCAACATTTCAGTTGGACAGGTTTAGAAAGCTCGATTCATCAAAATGAAAAATAGCATAAGCTTCACAACCGCAATTTCGCTTTATATAATTCATTTGAAAATGTGGCCATCCATTTTAATAGGCTTGTGATCAATTACAAGAGGGCAAAACATTTCAGTTAATTTGATTGGATACAAGATATGTAGCAGAACAGCGCCACCCAACATTTCAGTTGGACAGGTTTAGAAAGCTCGATTCATCAAAATGAAAAATAGCATAAGCTTCACAACCGCAATTTCGCTTTATATAATTCATTTGAAAATGTGGCCATCCATTTTAATAGGCTTGTGATCAATTACAAGAGGGCAAAACATTTCAGTTAATTTGATTGGATACAAGATATGTAGCAGAACAGCGCCACCCAACATTTCAGTTGGACAGGTTTAGAAAGCTCGATTCATAAAAATGAAAAATAGCATAAGCTTCACAACCGCAATTTCGCTTTATATAATTCATTTGAAAATGTGGCCATCCATTTTAATAGGCTTGTGATCAATTACAAGAGGGCAAAACATTTCAGTTAATTTGATTGGATACAAGATATGTAGCAGAACAGCGCCACCCAACATTTCAGTTGGACAGGTTTAGAAAGCTCGATTCATCAAAATGAAAAATAGCATAAGCTTCACAACCGCAATTTCGCTTTATATAATTCATTTGAAAATGTGGCCATCCATTTTAATAGGCTTGTGATCAATTACAAGAGGGCAAAACATTTCAGTTACTTTGATTGGATACAAGATATGTAGCAGAACAGCGCCACCCAACATTTCAGTTGGACAGGTTTAGAAAGCTCGATTCATCAAAATGAAAAATAGCATAAGCTTCACAACCGCAATTTCGCTTTATATAATTCATTTGAAAATGTGGCCATCCATTTTAATAGGCTTGTGATCAATTACAAGAGGCCAAACATTTCAGCTAATTTGATTGGATACAAGATATGTAGCAGAACATCGCCACCCAACATTTCAGTTGGACAGGTTTAGAAAGCTCGATTCATCAAAATGAAAAATAGCATAAGCTTCACAACCGCAATTTCGCTTTATATAATTCATTTGAAAATGTGGCCATCCATTTTAATAGGCTTGTGATCAATTACAAGAGGGCAAAACATTTCAGTTAATTTGATTGGATACAAGATATGTAGCAGAACATCGCCACCCAACATTTCAGTTGGACAGGTTTAGAAAGCTCGATTCATCAAAATGAAAAATAGCATAAGCTTCACAACCGCAATTTCGCTTTATATAATTCATTTGAAAATGTGGCCATCCATTTTAATAGGCTTGTGATCAATTACAAGAGGGCAAAACATTTCAGTTACTTCGAATGGATACAAGATATGTAGCAGAACAGCGCCACACAACATTTCAGTTGGACAGGTTTAGAAAGCTCGATTCATCAAAATGAAAAATAGCATAAGCTTCACAACCGCAATTTCGCTTTATATAATTCATTTTAAAATGTGGCCATCCATTTTAATAGGCTTGTGATCAATTACAAGAGGGCAAAACATTTCAGTTAATTTGATTGGATACAAGATATGTAGCAGAACAGCGCCACCCAACATTTCAGTTGGACAGGTTTAGAAAGCTCGATTCATCAAAATGAAAAATAGCATAAGCTTCACAACCGCAATTTCGCTTTATATAATTCATTTGAAAATGTGGCCATCCATTTTAATAGGCTTGTGATCAATTACAAGAGGGCAAAACATTTCAGTTACTTTGAATGGATACAAGATATGTAGCAGAACAGCGCCACACAACATTTCAGTTGGACAGGTTCAGAAAGCTCGATTCATCAAAATGAAAAAAAGCATAAGCTTCACAACCGCAATTTCGCTTTATATAATTCATTTTAAAATGTGGCCATCCATTTTAATAGACTTGTGATCAATTACAAGAGGGCAAATCATTTCAGTTACTTAGAATGGATACAAGATATGTAGCAGAACAGCGCCACCCAACATTTCAGTTGGACAGGTTCAGAAAGCTCGATTCATCAAAATTAAAAAAGCATAAGCTTCACAACCGCAATTTCGCTTTATATAATTCATTTCAAAATGTGGCCATCCATTTTACTAGACTTGTGATCAATTACAAGAGGGCAAAACATTTCAGTTACTTCGAATGGATACTAAATATGTAGCAGAAGAGCGCCACAAAACAGTTCAGTTGGACAGGTTCAGAAAGCTCGATTCATCAAAATGAAAAAAAGCATAAGCTTCACAACCGCAATTTCGCTTTATATAATTCATTTTAAAATGTGGCCATCCATTTTAATAGACTTGTGATCAATTACCAGAGGGCAAAACATTTCAGTTACTTCGAATGGATACAAGATATGTAGCAGAACAGCGCCACCAAACAATTCAGTTGGACAGGTTTAGAATGCTCGATTCATCATTATGAAAAATAGCATAAGCTTCACCACCGCAATTGCGCTATATATAATTCATTTTAAAATGTGGCCATCCAATTTAAAATGCTTGTGATCAATTACAAGAGGAAAAACATATCATTTAATTTGATCCGATACAAGATATGTAGCAGAACAGCGCCACCCAACATTTCAGTTTGACAGGTTTAGAAAGCTCGATTCATAAAAATGAAAAATAGCATAATCTTTACAACCGCAATTTTGCTATATATAATTCATTTGAAAATGTGGCCATCCATTTTAATAGACTTGTGATCAATTACCAGAGGGCAAAACATTTCAGTTACTTCGAATGGATACAAGATATGTAGCAGAAAAGCGCCACCAAACATTTCAGTTGGACAGGTTTAGAATGCTCGATTCATCATTATGAAAAATAGCATAAGCTTCACCACCGCAATTGCGCTATATATAATTCATTTTAAAATGTGGCCATCCAATTTAAAATGCTTGTGATCAATTACAAGAGGAAAAACATATCAGTTAATTTGATCCGATACAAGATATGTAGCAGAACAGCGCCACCCAACATTTCAGTTTGACAGGTTTAGAAAGCTCGATTCATAAAAATGAAAAATAGCATAATCTTCACAACCGCAATTTTGCTATATATAATTCATTTGAAAATGTGGCCATCCATTTTATTAGGCTTGTGATCAATTACGAGAGGCCAAACTTTTCTGCTAATTTGATTCGATACAGATTATGTAGCAGAACATCGCCACCCAACATTTCAGTCGGACAGGTTTAGAAAGCTCGTTTCATCAAAATGAAAACAGCATAAGCTTCACAACCTCCATTTCGCTATATACAATTCATTTGAAAATGTGGCCAACCATTTTAATAGGCTTGTGATCAATTACAAGAGGGCAAAACATTTCAGTAACTTCGAATGGATATAAGATATATAGCAGATTAGCGCCACACAACATTTCAGTTGGACAAGTTTAGAAAGCTCGATTCATCAAAATGAAAAATAGCATAACCTTCACAACCGCAATTTCGCCATATATAATTCATTTGAAAATGTGGCCATCCATTTTATTAGGCTTGTGATCAATTACGAGAGGCCAAACATTTCAGCTAATTTGATTCGATACAGGATATGTAGCAGAACATCGCCACCCAACATTTCAGTTGGACAGGTTTAGAAAGCTCGCATTCATCAAAATGAAAAATAGCATAAGCTTCACAACCGCAATTTCGCTTTATATAATTCATTTGAAAATGTGGCCATCCATTTTAATAGGCTTGTGATCAATTACAAGAGGGCAAAACATTTCAGTTACTTCGAATGGATACAAGATATGTAGCAGAAGAGCGCCACAAAACATTTCAGTTGGACAGGTTCAGAAAGCTCGATTCATCAAAATGAAAAAAGCATAAGCTTCACAACCGCAATTTCGCTTTATATAATTCATTTGAAAATGTGGCCATCCATTTTAATAGGCTTGTGATCAATTACAAGAGGGCAAACATTTCACTAAATTTGATTGGATACAAGATATGTAGCAGAACAGCGCCACCCAACATTTCAGTTGGACAGGTTTAGAAAGCTCGATTCATCATTATGAAAAATAGCATAAGCTTCACCACCGCAATTGCGCTATATATAATTCATTTTAAAATGTGGCCATCCATTTTAATAAGCTTGTGATCAATTACAAGAGGGCAAAACATTTCAATTAATTTGATTGGATACAAGATATATAGCCGAACAGCGCCACACAACATTTCAGTTGGACAGGTTCAGAAAGCTCGATTCATCAAAATAAAAAAAAGCATAAGCTTCACAACCGCAATTTCGCTTTATATAATTCATTTGAAAATGTGGCCATCCATGTTAATAGGCTTGTGATCAATAACAAGAGGGCAAAACATTTCAGTTAATTTGATTGGATACAAGATATGTAGCAGAACATCGCCACCCAACATTTCAGTTGGACAGGTTTAGAAAGCTCGCATTCATCAAAATGAAAAATAGCATAAGCTTCACAACCGCAATTTCGATTTATATAATTCATTTGAAAATGTGCCCATCCATGTTAATAGGCTTGTGATCAATAACAAGAGGGCAAAATATTTCAGTTACTTCGAATGGATACGAGATATGTAACAGAATAGCGCCACACAACATTTCAGTTGGACAAGATTAGAAAGCTTGATTCATCAAAAAGTAAAAATAGCATAAGCTTCACAACCGCAATTTCGCTTTATATAATTCATTTGAAAATGTGGCCATCCAGTTTAAAAGGCTTGTGATCAATTACAAGAGGAAAAACATATCAGTTAATTTGATTCGATACAAGTTATGTAGCAGAACAGCGCCACCCAACATTTCAGTTTGACTGGTTTAGAAAGCTCGATTCATAAAAATGAAAAATAGCATTATCTTCACAACGCAATTTTGCTTTATATAATTCATTTTAAAATGTGGCCATCCATTTTAATAGGCTTGTGATCAATTACAAGAGGGAAAATCATTTCAGTTACTTAGAATGGATACAAGATATGTAGCAGAACAGCGCCACACAACATTTCAGTTGGACAGGTTCAGAAAGCTCGATTCATCAAAATTAAAAAAAGCATAAGCTTCACAACCGCAATTTCGCTTTATATAATTCATTTTAAAATGTGGCCATCCATTTTAATAGACTTGTGATCAATTACAAGAGGGCAAAACATTTCAGTTACTTCGAATGGATACAAGATATGTAGCAGAACAGCGCCACCCAACATTTCAGTTGGACAGGTTCAGAAAGCTCGATTCATCAAAATTAAAAAAAGCATAAGCTTCACAACCGCAATTTCGCTTTATATAATTCATTTCAAAATGTGGCCATCCATTTTACTAGACTTGTGATCAATTACAAGAGGGCAAAACATTTCAGTTACTTCGAATGGATACAAAATATGTAGCAGAACAGCGCCACCAAACAATTCAGTTGGACAGGTTTAGAATGCTCGATTCATCATTATGAAAAATAGCATAAGCTTCACCACCGCAATTGCGCTATATATAATTCATTTTAAAATGTGGCCATCCAATTTAAAATGCTTGTGATCAATTACAAGAGGAAAAACATATCATTTAATTTGATCCGATACAAGATATGTAGCAGAACAGCGCCACCCAACATTTCAGTTTGACAGGTTTAGAAAGCTCGATTCATAAAAATGAAAAATAGCATAATCTTCACAACCGCAATTTTGCTATATATAATTCATTTGAAAATGTGGCCATCCATTTTAATAGACTTGTGATCAATTACCAGAGGGCAAAACATTTCAGTTACTTCGAATGGATACAAGATATGTAGCAGAAAAGCGCCACCAAACATTTCAGTTGGACAGGTTTAGAATGCTCGATTCATCATTATGAAAAATAGCATAAGCTTCACCACCGCAATTGCGCTATATATAATTCATTTTAAAATGTGGCCATCCAATTTAAAATGCTTGTGATCAATTACAAGAGGAAAAACATATCATTTAATTTGATCCGATACAAGATATGTAGCAGAACAGCGCCACCCAACATTTCAGTTTGACAGGTTTAGAAAGCTCGATTCATCAAAATGAAAAATAGCATAAGCTTCACAGCCGCAATTTCGCTATATATAATTCATTTGAAAATGTGGCCATCCATTTTAATAGGCTTGTGATCAATTACAAGAGGGCAAAATCATTTCAGTTACTTAGAATGGATACAAGATATGTAGCAGAACAGCGCCACACAACATTTCAGTTGGACAGGTTCAGAAAGCTCGATTCATCAAAATGAAAAAAGCATAAGCTTCACAACCGCAATTTCGCTTTATATAATTCATTTTAAAATGTGGCCATCCATTTTAATAGGCTTGTGATCAATTACCAGAGGGCAAAACATTTCAGTTACTTCGAATGGATACAAGATATGTAGCAGAACAGCGCCACCAAACAATTCAGTTGGACAGGTTTAGAATGCTCGATTCATCATTATGAAAAATAGCATAAGCTTCACCACCGCAATTGCGCTATATATAATTCATTTTAAAATGTGGCCATCCAATTTAAAATGCTTGTGATCAATTACAAGAGGAAAAACATATCATTTAATTTGATCCGATACAAGATATGTAGCAGAACAGCGCCACCCAACATTTCAGTTTGACAGGTTTAGAAAGCTCGATTCATAAAAATGAAAAATAGCATAATCTTCACAACCGCAATTTTGCTATATATAATTCATTTGAAAATGTGGCCATCCATTTTAATAGACTTGTGATCAATTACCAGAGGGCAAAACATTTCAGTTACTTCGAATGGATACAAGATATGTAGCAGAAAAGCGCCACCAAACATTTCAGTTGGACAGGTTTAGAATGCTCGATTCATCATTATGAAAAATAGCATAAGCTTCACCACCGCAATTGCGCTATATATAATTCATTTTAAAATGTGGCCATCCAATTTAAAATGCTTGTGATCAATTACAAGAGGAAAAACATATCAGTTAATTTGATCCGATACAAGATATGTAGCAGAACAGCGCCACCCAACATTTCAGTTTGACAGGTTTAGAAAGCTCGATTCATAAAAATGAAAAATAGCATAATCTTCACAACCGCAATTTCGCTATATATAATTCATTTGAAAATGTGGCCATCCATTTTAATAGGCTTGTGATCAATTACAAGAGGGAAAATCATTTCAGTTACTTAGAATGGATACAAGATATGTAGCAGAACAGCGCCACCCAACATTTCAGTTGGACATGTTCAGAAAGCTCGATTCATCAAAATTAAACAAAGCATAAGCTTCACAACCGCAATTTCGCTTTATATAATTCATTTCAAAATGTGGCCATCCATTTTACTAGACTTGTGATCAATTACAAGAGGGCAAAACATTTCAGTTACTTCGAATGGATACAAAATATGTAGCAGAAGAGCGCCACAAAACATTTCAGTTGGACAGGTTCAGAAAGCTCTATTCATCAAAATGAAAAAAAGCATAAGCTTCACAACCGCAATTTCGCTTTATATAATTCATTTTAAAATGTGGCCATCCATTTTAATAGACTTGTGATCAATTACCAGAGGGCAAAACATTTCAGTTACTTCGAATGGATACAAGATATGTAGCAGAACAGCGCCACCAAACAATTCAGTTGGACAGGTTTAGAATGCTCGATTCATCATTATGAAAAATAGCATAAGCTTCACCACCGCAATTGCGCTATATATAATTCATTTTAAAATGTGGCCATCCAATTTAAAATGCTTGTGATCAATTACAAGAGGAAAAACATATCATTTAATTTGATCCGATACAAGATATGTAGCAGAACAGCGCCACCCAACATTTCAGTTTGACAGGTTTAGAAGCTCGATTCATAAAAATGAAAAATAGCATAAGCTTCACAACCGCAATTTCGCTATATATAATTCATTTGAAAATGTGGCCATCCATTTTAATAGGCTTGTGATCAATTACAAGAGGGCAAAACATTTCAGTTACTTCGAATGGATACAAGATATGTAGCAGAACAGCGCCACACAACATTTCAGTTGGACAGGTTCAGAAAGCTCGATTCATCAAAAATGAAAAAAAGCATAAGCTTCACAACCGCAATTTCGCTTTATATAATTCATTTTAAAATGTGGCCATCCATTTTAATAGACTTGTGATCAATTACAAGAGGGCAAAACATTTCAGCTAATTTGATTGGATACAAGATATGTAGCAGAACATCGCCACCCAACATTTCAGTTGGACAGGTTTAGAAAGCTCGATTCATCAAAATGAAAAATAGCATAAGCTTCACAACCGCAATTTCGCTTTATATAATTCATTTGAAAATGTGGCCATCCATTTTAATAGGCTTGTGATCAATTACAAGAGGGCAAAATATTTCAGTTAATTTGATTGGATACAAGATATGTAGCAGAACAGCGCCACACAACATTTCAGTTTGACAGGTTTAGAAAGCTCGATTCATCAAAATGAAAAAAAGCATAAGCTTCACAACCGCAATTTCGCTTTATATAATTCATTTGAAAATGTGGCCATCCATTTTAATAGGCTTGTGATCAATTACAAGAGGGCAAAACATTTCAGTTACTTCGAATGGATACAAGATATGTAACAGAATAGCGCTACACAACATTTCAGTTGGACAAGTTTAGAAATCTCGATTCATCAAAATGAAAAATAGCATAAGCTTCACAACCGCAATTTCGCTTTATATAATTCATTTTAAAATGTGGCGATCCATTTTAATAGACTTGTGATCAATTACAAGAGGGCAAAACATTTCAGTTATTTCGAATGGAGACAAGATATTTAGCAGAAAAGCGCCACACAGCATTTCAGTTGGACAGGTTCAGAAAGCTCGATTCATCGAAATGAAAAAAAGCATAAGCTTCACAACCGCAATTTCGCTTTATATAATTCATTTGAAAATGTGGCCATCCATTTTAATAGGCTTGTGATCAATTACAAGAGGGCAAATATTTCATTAAATTTGATTGGATACAAGATATGTAGCAGAACAGCGCCACCCAACATTTGAGTTGGACAGGTTTAGAATGCTCGATTCATCATTATGAAAAATAGCATAAGCTTCACCACCGTAATTGCGCTATATATAATTCATTTTAAAATGTGGCCATCCATTTTAATAAGCTTGTGATCAATTACAAGAGGGCAAACTATTTCAGTAAATTAGATTGGATACAAGATATGTAGCGGAACAGCGCAACCCAACATTTCAGTTGGACAGGTTTAGACAGCTCGATTCATAAAAATGAAAAATAGCATAAGCTTCACAACCGCAATTTCGTTTTATATAATTCATTTGAAAATTGGGCCATCCAATTTAAAATGCTTGTGATCAATTACAAGAGGAAAAACATATCAGTTAATTTGATCCGATACAAGATATGTAGCAGAACAGTGCCACCCAACATTTCAGTTTGACAGGTTTAGAAAGCTTGATTCATAAAAATGAAAAATAGCATAATCTTCACAACCGCAATTTTGCTATATATAATTCATTTGAAAATGTGGCCATTCATTTTATTAGGCTTGTGATCAATTACGAGAGGACAAAATTTCCTGCTAATTTGATTCGATACAGGTTATGTAGCAGAACATCTCCACCCAACATTTCAGTCGGACAGGTTTAGAAAGCTCGTTTCATCAAAATAAAAAACAGCATAAGCCTCACAACCTCCATTTCGCTATATATAATTCATTTGAAAATGTGGCCATCCATTTTAATAGGCTTGTGATCAATTACAAGAGGGCAAAACATTTCAGTAACTTCGAATGGATATAAGATATGTAGCAGATTAGCGCCACACAACATTTCAGTTGGACAAGTATAGAAAGCTCGATTCATTAAAATGAAAAATAGCATAACCTTCACAACCGCAATTTCGCCATATATAATTCATTTGAAAATGTGGCCATCCATTTTATTAGCCTTGTGATCAATTACGAGAGGCCAAACATTTCAGCTAATTTGATTTGATAGAGGATATCTAGCAGAACATCGCCACCCAACATTTCAGTTGGACAGGTTTAGAAAGCTCGATTAATCAAAATGAAAAAAAGCATAAGCTTCACAACCGCAATTTCGCTTTACATAATTCATTTGAAAATGTGGCCATCCATTTTAATAGGGTTGTGATCAATTACAAGAGGGCAAACATTTCACTAAATTTGATTGGATACAAGATATGTAGCAGAACAGCGCCACCCAACATTTCAGTTGGACAGGTTTAGAAAGCTCGATTCATCATTATGAAAAATAGCATAAGCTTCACCACCGCAATTGCGCTATATATAATTCATTTTAAAATGTGGCCATCCATTTTAATAAGCTTGTGATCAATTACAAGAGGGCAAAATATTTCAGTAAATTTGATTGCATACAAGATATGTAGCAGAACAGCGCAACCCAACATTTCAGTTGGACAAGTTTAGAAAGCTCGATTCATCAAAATGAAAAATAGCATAACCTTCACAACCGCAATTTTGCCATATATAATTCATTTGAAAATGTGGCCATCCATTTTATTAGGCATGTGATCAATTACGAGAGGCCAAACATTTCAGTAACTTCGAATGGATATAAGATATGTAGCAGAATAGCGCCACACAACATTTAAGTTGGACAAGTTTAGAAAGCTCGATTCATCAAAATGAAAAAAAGCATAAGCTTCACAACCGCAATTTCGCTTTACATAATTCATTTTAAAATGTGGCCATCCATTTTAATAGACTTGTGATCAATTACAAGAAGGCAAAATATTTCAGTAAATTTGATTGGATACAAGATTTGTAGCAGAACTTCACCACCCAACATTTAAGTTGGACAGGTTTAGAAATCTCGATTCAAAAAAATGAAAAATATCATAAGCTTCACAAGCACAATTTCACTTTATATAATTCATTTGTAAATGTGGCCATCCATTTTAATAGGCTTGTGATCAATTAGAAGAGGGCAAATTATTTCAGTTAATTTGATTGGTTACAAGATATGTAACAGAACTTCGCCCCCCAACATTTCAGTTGGACAGGTTTAGAAAGCTCGATTCATCAAAATGAAAAATAGCATAAGCTTCATAACCGCAATTTCGCTTTATATAATTCATTTGAAAATGTGGCCATCCTTTTTAATAGGCTTGTGATCAATTACAAGAGGGCAAAACATTTCATTCACTTAGAATGGATACAAGATATATAGCAGAACAGCGCCACACATCATTTCAGTTGGACAGGTTCAGAATGCTCGATTCATCAAATTAAAAAAAGCATAAGCTTCACAACCGCAATTTCGCTTTATATAATTCATTTGAAAATGTGGCCATCCATTTTAATAGGCTTGTGATCAATTACAAGAGGGCAAAACATTTCAGTTACTTCGAATGGATACAAGATATGTAACAGAATAGCGCTACACAACATTTCAGTTGGACAAGTTTAGAAATCTCGATTCATCAAAATGAAAAATAGCATAAGCTTCACAACCGCAATTTCGCTTTATATAATTCATTTTAAAATGTGGCGATCCATTTTAATAGACTTGTGATCAATTACAAGAGGGCAAAACATTTCAGTTATTTCGAATGGAGACAAGATATTTAGCAGAAAAGCGCCACACAGCATTTCAGTTGGACAGGTTCAGAAAGCTCGATTCATCGAAATGAAAAAAAGCATAAGCTTCACAACCGCAATTTCACTTTATATAACTCATTTGAAAATGTGGCCATCCATTTTAATAGGCTTGTGATCAATTACAAGATGGCAAATATTTCATTAAATTTGATTGGATACAAGATATGTAGCAGAACAGCGCCTCCCAACATTTTAGTTGGACAGGTTTAGAATGCTCGATTCATCATTATGAAAAATAGCATAAGCTTCACCACCGTAATTGCGCTATATATAATTCATTTTAAAATGTGGCCATCCAATTTAAAATGCTTGTGATCAATTACAAGGGGAAAAACATATCATTTAATTTGATCCGGTACAAGATATGTAGCAGAACAGCGCCACCCAACATTTCAGTTTGACAGGTTTAGAAAGCTCGATTCATAAAAATGAAAAATAGCATAATATTCACAACCGCAATTTTGCTATATATAATTCATTTGAAAATGTGGACATCCATTTAATTAGGCTTGTGATCAATTACGAGAGGCCAAACTTTTCGGCTAATTTGATTCGGTACAGGTTATGTAGCAGAACATCGCCACCCAACATTTCAGTCGGACAGGTTTAGAAAGCTCGTTTCATCAAAATGAAAAACAGCTTAAGCTTCACAACCTCCATTTCTCTATATACAATTCATTTGAAAATGTGGCCAAACATTTTAATAGGCTTGTGATCAATTACAAGAGGGCAAATCATTTCAGTAACTTCGAATGGATATAAGATATGTAGCAGATTAGCGCCACACAACATTTCAGTTGGACAAGTTTAGAAAGCTCGATTCATCAAAATGAAAAATAGCATAAGCTTCACAACCGCAATTTCGCCATATATAATTCATTTGAAAATGTGGCCATCCATTTTATTAGGCATGTGATCAATTACGAGAGGCCAAACATTTCAGCTAATTTGATTTGATACAGGAAATGTAGCAGAACATCGCCACCCAACATTTCAGTTGGACAGATTTAGAAAGCTGGATTCATCAAAATGAAAAATAGCATAAGCTTCACAACCGCAATTTCGTTTTATATAATTCATTTTAAAATGCGGCCATCCATTTTAATAGACATGTGATCATCTACAAGAAGGCAAAACATTTCAGTTAATTTGATTGGATACAAGATATGTTGCAGAACATCGCCACCCAACATTTCAGTAGGACAAGTTTAGAAATCTCGATTCAGCAAAATGAAAAATAGTATAAGCTTTACAGCCGCAATTTCGCTTTATATAATTCCTTTGAAAATGTGGCCATCCATTTTAATAGATTTGTGATCAATTACATGAGGGCAAAACATTTCAGTTAATTTGATTGGATACAAGATATGTAGCAGAACTTCGCCACCCAAAATTTCAGTTGGACAGGTTTAGAAATCTCGATTCACAAAAATGAAAAAGAGCATAAGCTTCAAAAACACAATTTCGCATTATTGAATTCATTTGAAAATGTGGCTATCCATTTTAATAGGCTTGTGGACAATTACAAGAAGGCAAAACATTTCTGTTTCTTTGATTGGATACAAGATATGTAGCAGAACTCCGCCACCCAAAATTTCAGTTAGACAGGTTTAGAAATCTCGATTCACAAAAATGAAAAAGAGCATAATCTTCACAACCGCAATTTTACTTTATATAATTCATTTGTAAATGTGGCTATCCATTTTAATAGGCTTGTGATCGATTACAAGAGGGCAAAACATTTCAGTTAATTTGATTGGACTCAAGATATGTAGAAGAACATCGCCGCCATACATTTCTGTTCGGCAGGTTTTTAAAACTCGAATCATAAAAATGAAAAAGAGCATAAGCTTCACAATCGCAATTTCGCTTTATATAATTCATTTGAAAATGTGCTTATCCATTTTAATAGGCTTGTTATCAATTACAAGAGGGCAAAACATTTCAGTTATTTTGATTGGATACAAGATTTGTAGCAGAACTTCACCACCCAACATTTCAGTTGGACAGGTTTAGAAAGCTCCATTCATAAAAATGAAAAAGAGCGTAAACTTCACAACTACAATTTTGCTTTATATAATTCATTTGAAAATGTGGCCATCCATTTTAATAGGCTTGTGGCCAATTACTAGAGGGCAAAACATTTCAGTTACTTTGATTGGATACAAGATATGTAGCAGAACTTCGCCACCCAACATTTCAGTTGGACAGGTTTAGAAAGCTCCATTCATAAAATTGAAAAAGAGCATAAGCTTCACAACCAAAATTTCGCTTTATATAATTCATTTGAAAATGTGGCCACCCATTTTAATAGGCTTGTTATCAATTACAATAGGGCAAAACATTTCAGTTATTTTGATTGGATACAAGATTTGTAGCAGAACTTCACCACCCAACATTTCAGTTGGACAGGTTTAGAAAGCTCCATTCATAAAAATGAAAAAGAGCATAAGCTTCACAACTACAATTTTGCTTTATATAATTCATTTGAAAATGTGGCCATCCATTTTAATAGGCTTGTGGCCAATTACCAGAGGGCAAAACATTTCAGTTAATTTGATTGGATACAAGATATGTAGCAGAACTTCGCCACCCAACATTTCAGTTGGACAGGTGTAGAAAGCTCCATTCATAAAAATGAAAAAGAACATAAGATTCACAACCACAATTTCGCTTTATATAATTCATTTGAAAATGTGGTTATCCATTTTAATAGGCTTGTTATCAATTACAAGAGGGCAAAACATTTCAGTTATTTTGATTGGATACAAGATTTGTAGCAGAACTTCACCACCCAACATTTCAGTTGGACAGGTTTAGAATGCTCCATTCATAAAAATGAAAAAGAGCATAAGCTTCACAACTACAATTTTGTTTTATATAATTCATTTGTAAATGTGGCCTTCCATTTTAATAGGCTTGTGGCCAATTACCAGAGGGCAAAACATTTCAGTTACTTTGATTGGATACAAGATATGTAGCAGAACTTCGCCACCCAACATTTCAGTTGGACAGGTTTAGAAATCTCGATTTATAAAAACGAAAATGAGCATAAGCTTCACAACCACCATTTCGCTTGATATAATTCATTTGAAAATGTGAAAATCCATTTTAATAGGCTTGTTATCAATTACAAGAGGGCAAAACATTTCAGTTACTTTGATTGGATACAAGATATGTAACAGAACTTCGCCCCCCAACATTTCAGTTGGACAGGTTTAGAAAGCTCGATTCATCAAAATGAAAAATAGCATAAGCTTCACAAGCACAATTTCACTTTATATAATTCATTTGTAAATGTGGCCATCCATTTTAATAGGCTTGTGATCAATTACAAGAGGGCAAAACATTTCAGTTAATTTGATTGGATACAAGATATGTAACAGAACATCGCCACCCAACATTTCAGTTGGACAGGTTTAGAAAGCTCGATTCATAAAAATGAAAAATAGCATAAGCTTCACAACCACAATTTCGCTTTATATAATTCATTTGAAAATGTGGCCATCCATTTTAATAGGTTTGTGATCAATTACAAGAGGGCAAAACATTTCAGTTACTTTGATTGGATACAAGATATGTAGCAGAACATCGCCACCCAACATTTCAGTTGGACAGGTTTAGAAAGCTCGATTCATCAAAATGAAAAATAGCATAAGCTTCACAACCGCAATTTCGCTTTATATAATTCATTTGAAAATGTGGCCATCCATTTTAATAGGCTTGTGATCAATTACAAGAGGGCAAAACATTTCAGTTAATTTGATTGGATACAAGATATGTAGCAGAACAGCGCCACCCAACATTTCAGTTGGACAGGTTTAGAAAGCTCGATTCATCAAAATGAAAAAGAGCATAAGCTTCACAACCGCAATTTCGCTTTATATAATTCATTTGAAAATGTGGCCATCCATTTTAATAGGCTTGTGATCAATTACAAGAGGGCAAAACATTTCAGTTACTTTGATTGGATACAAGATATGTAGCAGAACAGCGCCACCCAACATTTCAGTTGGACAGGTTTAGAAAGCTCGATTCATCAAAATGAAAAATAGCATAAGCTTCACAACCGCAATTTCGCTTTATATAATTCATTTGAAAATGTGGCCATCCATTTTAATAGGCTTGTGATCAATTACAAGAGGGCAAAACATTTCAGTTACTTTGATTGGATACAAGATATGTAGCAGAACATCGCCACCCAACATTTCAGTTGGACAGGTTTAGAAAGCTCGATTCATAAAAATGAAAAATAGCATAAGCTTCACAACCGCAATTTCGCTTTATATAATTCATTTGAAAATGTGGCCATCCATTTTAATAGGCTTGTGATCAATTACAAGAGGGCAAAACATTTCAGTTAATTTGATTGGATACAAGATATGTAGCAGAACAGCGCCACCCAACATTTCAGTTTGACAGGTTTAGAAAGCTCGATTCATAAAAATGAAAAATAGCATAAGCTTCACAACCGCAATTTCGCTTTATATAATTCATTTGAAAATGTGGCCATCCATTTTAATAGGCTTGTGATCAATTACAAGAGGGCAAAACATTTCAGTTACTTTGATTGGATACAAGATATGTAGCAGAACAGCGCCACCCAACATTTCAGTTGGACAGGTTTAGAAAGCTCGATTCATCAAAATGAAAAATAGCATAAGCTTCACAACCGCAATTTCGCTTTATATAATTCATTTTAAAATGTGGCCATCCATTTTAATAGGCTTGTGATCAATTACAAGAGGGCAAAACATTTCAGTTAATTTGATTGGATACAAGATATGTAGCAGAACAGCGCCACCCAACATTTCAGTTGGACAGGTTTAGAAAGCTCGATTCATAAAAATGAAAAATAGCATAAGCTTCACAACCGCAATTTCGCTTTATATAATTCATTTGAAAATGTGGCCATCCATTTTAATAGGCTTGTGATCAATTAGAAGAGGGCAAATTCATTTCAGTTAATTTGATTGGATACAAGATATGTAGCAGAACAGCGCCACCCAACATTTCAGTTGGACAGGTTTAGAAAGCTCGATTCATCAAAATGAAAAATAGCATAAGCTTCACAACCGCAATTTCGCTTTATATAATTCATTTGAAAATGTGGCCATCCATTTTAATAGGCTTGTGATCAATTACAAGAGGGCAAAACATTTCAGTTACTTTGAATGGATACAAGATATGTAGCAGAACAGCGCCACCCAACATTTCAGTTGGACAGGTTTAGAAAGCTCGATTCATCAAAATGAAAAATAGCATAAGCTTCACAACCGCAATTTCGCGCTATATATAATTCATTTTAAAATGTGGCCATCCATTTTAATAGGCTTGTGATCAATTACAAGAGGGCAAAACATTTCAGTTAATTTGATTGGATACAAGATATGTAGCAGAACAGCGCCACCCAACATTTCAGTTGGACAGGTTTAGAAAGCTCCATTCATAAAAATGAAAAAGAGCATAAGCTTCACAACCGCAATTTTGCTATATATAATTCATTTGAAAATGTGGCCATCCATTTTAATAGGCTTGTGATCAATTACAAGAGGGCAAAACATTTCAGTTACTTCGATTGGATACAAGATATGTAGCAGAACAGCGCCACCCAACATTTCAGTTGGACAGGTTTAGAAAGCTCGATTCATCATTATGAAAAATAGCATAAGCTTCACCACCGCAATTGCGCTATATATAATTCATTTTAAAATGTGGCCATCCATTTTAATAGGCTTGTGATCAATTACAAGAGGGCAAAACATTTCAGTTAATTTGATTGGATACAAGATATGTAGCAGAACAGCGCCACCCAACATTTCAGTTGGACAGGTTTAGAAAGCTCGATTCATAAAAATGAAAAATAGCATAAGCTTCACAACCGCAATTTCGCTTTATATAATTCATTTGAAAATGTGGCCATCCATTTTAATAGGCTTGTGATCAATTACCAGAGAGCACAAAATTTCAGTTAATTTGATTCGATACAAGATATGTAGCAGAACATCGCCACCCAACATTTCAGTTGGACAGGTTTAGAAAGCTCGTTTCATCAAAATGAAAAACAGCATAAGCTTCACAACCTCCATTTCGCTATATACAATTCATTTGAAAATGTGGCCATCCATTTTAATAGGCTTGTGATCAATTACAAGAGGGCAAAACATTTCAGTAACTTCGAATGGATATAAGATATGTAGCAGATTAGCGCCACACAACATTTCAGTTGGACAAGTTTAGAAAGCTCGATTCATCAAAATGAAAAATAGCATAACCTTCACAACCGCAATTTCGCTTTATATAATTCATTTTAAAATGTGGCCATCCATTTTAATAGGCTTGTGATCAATTACTAGAGGGCAAAACATTTCAGTTACTTCGAATGGATACAAGATATGTAGCAGAATAGCGCCACACAACATTTCAGTTGGACAGGTTTAGAAAGCTCGATTCATCAAAATGAAAAATAGCATAAGCTTCACAACCGCAATTTCGCTTTATATAATTCATTTGAAAATGTGGCCATCCAATTTAAAAGGCTTGTGATCATTTACAAGAGGGCAAAACATATCAGTTAATTTGATTCGATACAAGTTATGTAGCAGAACAGCGCCACCCAACATTTCAGTTTGACAGGTTTAGAAAGCTCGATTCATAAAAATGAAAAATAGCATAATCTTCACAACACAATTTTGCTTTATATAATTCATTCGAAAATGTGGCCATCCATGTTAATAGGCTTGTGATCAATTACAAGAGGGAAAATCATTTCAGTTACTTAGAATGGATACAAGATATGTAGCAGAACAGCGCCACACAACATTTCAGTTGGACAGGTTCAGAAAGCTCGATTCATCAAAATTAAAAAAGCATAAGCTTCACAACCGCAATTTCGCTTTATGTAATTCATTTGAAAATGTGGCCATTCATTTTACTAGACTTGTGATCAATTACAAGAGGGCAAAACATTTCAGTTACTTCGAATGGATACAAAATATGTAGCAGAAGATCGCCACCCAACATTTCAGTTGGACAGGTTCAGAAAGCTCGATTCATCAAAATGAAAAAAAGCATAAGCTTCACAACCGCAATTTCGCTTTATATAATTCATTTTAAAATGTGGCCATCCATTTTAATAGACTTGTGATCAATTACCAGAGGGCAAAACATTTCAGTTACTTCGAATGGATACAAGATATGTAGCAGAACAGCGCCACCAAACATTTCAGTTGGACAGGTTTAGAATGCTCGATTCATCATTATGAAAAATAGCATAAGCTTCACCACCGCAATTGCGCTATATATAATTCATTTTAAAATGTGGCCATCCATTTTAATATGCTTGTGATCAATTACAAGAGGAAAAACATATCATTTAATTTGATCCGATACAAGATATGTAGCAGAACAGCGCCACCCAACATTTCAGTTTGACAGGTTTAGAAAGCTCGATTCATAAAAATGAAAAATAGCATAATCTTTACAACCGCAATTTTGCTATATATAATTCATTTGAAAATGTGGCCATCCATTTTATTAGGCTTGTGATCAATTACGAGAGGCCAAACTTTTCTGCTAATTTGATTCGATACAGGTTATGTAGCAGAACATCGCCACCCAACATTTCAGTTGGACAGGTTTAGAAAGCTGGATTCATCAAAATAAAAAATAGCATAAGCTTCACAACCGCAATTTGCTTTTATAATTTATTTGAAAACAAATATCCATTTTATTAGGCTTGTGATCAATTACGAGAGGCCAAATATTTCAGTTAATTTGATTGGATACAAGATATGTAGCAGAACAGCGCCACCCAACATTTCAGTTGGACAGGTTTAGAAAGCTCGATTCATCAAAATGAAAAATAGCATAAGCTTCACAACCGCAATTTCGCTTTATATAATTCATTTTAAAATGTGGCCATCCATTATAATAGACTTGTGATCAATTACAAGAGGGCAAAACATTTCAGCTAATTTGATTGGATACAGGATATATAATGAACATCCCAACACAACATACTTCAGCTGGACAGGTCTCAGAAAGCTCGATTCATCAAAATAAAAAGCATATGCCTCAGTAAAACTCGTAATTTGGCTTTATATAATTCATTTGAAAATGTGGCCATCCATGTTAATAGGCTTGTGATCAATAACAAGAGGGCAAAACATTTCAGTTACTTCGAATGGATACAAGATATGTAACAGAATAGCGCCACACAACATTTCAGTTGGACAAGTTTAGAAAGATCGATTCATCAAAATGAAAAATAGCATAAGCTTCGCAACCGCAATTTCGCTTTATATAATTCATTTGAAAATGTGGCCATCCAATTTAAAAGGCTTGTGATCAATTACAAGAGGAAAAACATATCAGTTAATTTGATTCGATACAAGTTATGTAGCAGAACAGCGCCACCCAACATTCCAGTTTGACTGGTTTAGAAAGCTCGATTCATAAAAATGAAAAATAGCATTATCTTCACAACGCAATTTTGCTTCATATAATTCATTTTAAAATGTGGCCATCCATTTTAATAGGCTTGTGATCAATTACAAGAGGCAAAATCATTTCAGTTACTTAGAATGAATACAAGATATGTAGCAGAACAGCGCCACACAACATTTCAGTTGGACAGGTTCAGAAAGCTCGATTCATCAAAATTAAAAAAAGCATAAGCTTCACAACCGCAATTTCGCTTTATATAATTCATTTCAAAATGTGGCCATCCATTTTACTAGACTTGTGATCAATTACAAGAGGGCAAAACATTTCAGTTACTTCGAATGGATACAAAATATGTAGCAGAAGAGCGCCACAAAACATTTCAGTTGGACAGGTTCAGAAAGCTCGATTCATCAAAATGAAAAAAAGCATAAGCTTCACAACCGCAATTTCGCTTTATATAATTCATTTTAAAATGTGGCCATCCATTTTAATAGACTTGTGATCAATTACCAGAGGGCAAAACATTTCAGTTACTTCGAATGGATACAAGATATGTAGCAGAACAGCGCCACCAAACATTTCAGTTGGACAGGTTTAGAATGCTCGATTCATCATTATGAAAAATAGCATAAGCTTCACCACCGCAATTGCGCTATATATAATTCATTTTAAAATGTGGCCATCCAATTTAATAGGCTTGTGATCAATTACAAGAGGAAAAACATATCATTTAATTTGATCCGATACAAGATATGTAGCAGAACAGCGCCACCCAACATTTCAGTTTGACAGGTTTAGAAAGCTCGATTCATAAAAATGAAAAATAGCATAATCTTTACAACCGCAATTTTGCTATATATAATTCATTTGAAAATGTGGCCATCCATTTTATTAGGCTTGTGATCAATTACGAGAGGCCAAACTTTTCTGCTAATTTGATTCGATACAGTTTATGTAGCAGAACATCGCCACCCAACATTTCAGTCGGACAGGTTTAGAAAGCTCGTTTCATCAAAATGAAAACAGCATAAGCTTCACAACCTCCATTTCGCTATATACAATTCATTTGAAAATGTGGCCAACCATTTTAATAGGCTTGTGATCAATTACAAGAGGGCAAAACATTTCAGTAACTTCGAATGGATATAAGATATATAGCAGATTAGCGCCACACAACATTTCAGTTGGACAAGTTTAGAAAGCTCGATTCATCAAAATGAAAAATAGCATAACCTACACAACCGCAATTTCGCCATATATAATTCATTTGAAAATGTGGCCATCCATTTTATTAGGCTTGTGATCAATTACGAGAGGCCAAACTTTTCTGCTAATTTGATTCGATACAGGTTATGTAGCAGAACATCGCCACCCAACATTTCAGTTGGACAGGTTTAGAAAGCTCGTTTCATCAAAATGAAAACAGCATAAGCTTCACAACCTCCATTTCGCTATATACAATTCATTTGAAAATGTGGCCAACCATTTTAATAGGCTTGTGATCAATTACAAGAGGGCAAAACATTTCAGTAACTTCGAATGGATATAAGATATGTAGCAGATTAGCGCCACACAACATTTCAGTTGGACAAGTTTAGAAAGCTCGATTCATCAAAATGAAAAATAGCATAACCTTCACAACCGCAATTTCGCTTTATATAATTCATTTGAAAATGTGGCCATCCATTTTAATAGACTTGTGATCAATTACAAGAGGGCAAAACATTTCAGTTAATTTGATTGGATACAAGATATGTAGCAGAACATCGCCACCCAACATTTCAGTTGGACAGGTTTAGAAAGCTCGATTCATCAAAATGAAAAATAGCATAAGCTTCACAACCGCAATTTTGCTATATATAATTCATTTGAAAATGTGGCCATCCATTTTAATAGACTTGTGATCAATTACCAGAGGGCAAAACATTTCAGTTACTTCGAATGGATACAAGATATGTAGCAGAACAGCGCCACCAAACATTTCAGTTGGACAGGTTTAGAATGCTCGATTCATCATTATGAAAAATAGCATAAGCTTCACCACCGCAATTGCGCTATATATAATTCATTTTAAAATGTGGCCATCCAATTTAATAGGCTTGTGATCAATTACAAGAGGAAAAACATATCATTTAATTTGATCCGATACAAGATATGTAGCAGAACAGCGCCACCCAACATTTCAGTTTGACAGGTTTAGAAAGCTCGATTCATAAAAATGAAAAATAGCATAATCTTCACAACCGCAATTTTGCTATATATAATTCATTTGAAAATGTGGCCATCCATTTTATTAGGCTTGTGATCAATTACGAGAGGCCAAACTTTTCTGCTAATTTGATTCGATACAGGTTATGTAGCAGAACATCGCCACCCAACATTTCAGTCGGACAGGTTTAGAAAGCTCGTTTCATCAAAATGAAAAACAGCTTAAGCTTCACAACCTCCATTTCGCTATATACAATTCATTTGAAAATGTGGCCAACCATTTTAATAGGCTTGTGATCAATTACAAGAGGGCAAAACATTTCAGTAACTTCGAATGGATATAAGATATGTAGCAGATTAGCGCCACACAACATTTCAGCTGGACAAGTTTAGAAAGCTCGATTCATCAAAATGAAAAATAGCATAACCTTCACAACCGCAATTTCGCCATATATAATTCATTTGAAAATGTGGCCATCCATTTTATTAGGCTTGTGATCAATTACGAGAGGCCAAACATTTCAGCTAATTTGATTTGATACAGGATATGTAGCAGAACATCGCCACCCAACATTTCAGTTGGACAGGTTTAGAAAGCTCGATTCAGCAAAATGAAAAATAGCATAAGCTTCACAACCGCAATTTCGCTTTATATAATTCATTTGAAAATGTGGCCATCCATTTTAATAGGCTTGTGATCAATTACAAGAGGGCAAAACATTTCAGTTACTTCGAATGGATACAAGATATTTAGCAGAACAGCGCCACACAACATTTCAGTTGGACAGGTTTAGAAAGCTCGATTCATCAAAATGAAAAATAGCATAAGCTTCACAACCGCAATTTCGCTTTATATAATTCATTTGAAAATGTGGCCATCCATTTTAATAGGCTTGTGATCAATTACAAGAGGGCAAACATTTCACTAAATTTGATTACATACAAGATATGTAGCAGAACAGCGCCACCCAACATTTCAGTTGGACAGGTTTAGAAAGCTCGATTCATCATTATGAAAAATAGCATAAGCTTCACCACCGCAATTGCGCTATATATAATTCATTTTAAAATGTGGCCATCCATTTTAATAGGCTTGTGATCAATTACAAGAGGGCAAATTATTTCAGTAAATTTGATTGGATACAAGATATGTAGCAGAACAGCGCCACCCAAAATTTCTGTTAGACAGGTTTAGACAGCACGATTCATAAAAATGAAAAATAGCATAAGCTTCACAACCGCAATTTTGTTTTATATAATTCTTTTCAAAATTGGGCTATCCAATTTAAAAGGCTTGTGATCAATTACAAGAGGAAAAACATATCAGTTAATTTTATTCGATACAAGATATGTAGCAAAACAGCGCCACCCAACATTTCAGTTTGACAGGTTTAGAAAGCTCGTTTCATCAAAATGAAAAACAGCATAAGCTTCACAACCGCTATTTCGCTATATGCAATTCATTTGAAAATGTGCCCATCCATTTTAATAGGCTTGTGATCAATTACAAGAGGGCAAAACATTTCAGTAACTTCGAATGTATATAAGATATGTAGCAGAATAGCGCCACAAAACATTTCAGTTGGACAAGTTTAGAAAGCTCGATTCATCAAAACGAAAAATAGCATAACCTTTACAACCGCAATTTCGCCATATATAATTCATTTGAAAATGTGGCCATCCATTTTATTAGGCATGTGATCAATTACGAGAAGGCCAAACATTTCAGCTAATTTAATTTGATACAGGAAATGTAGCAGAACATCGCCACCCAACATTTCAGTTGGACAGGTTTAGAAAGCTGGATTCATCAAAATGAAAAATAGCATAAGCTTCACAACCGCAATTTCGCTTTATATAATTCATTTTAAAATGTGGCCATCCATTTTAATAGACTTGTGATCAATTACAAGAGGGCAAAACATTTCAGCTAATTTGATTGGATACAGGATATGTGGCAGAACATCAACACCCAACATTTCAGTTGGACAGGTTAAGAAAGCTCGATTCATCAAAATGAAAAATAGCATAAGCTTCAAAACCGCAATTTCCCTTTATATAGTTCATTTGAAAATGTGGCTATCCTTTTTAATAAGCTTGTGATCAATTACGAGAAGGCAAAACATTTCAATTAATTTGATTGGATACAAGATATATAGCCGAACAGCGCCACACAACATTTCAGTTGGACAGGTTCAGAAAGCTCGATTCATCAAAATAAAAAAAAGCATAAGTTTCACAACCGCAATTTCGCTTAATATAATTCATTTGAAAATGTGGCCATCCATGTTAATAGGCTTGTGATCAATAACAAGAGGGCAAAACATTTCAGTTACTTCGAATGGATACAAGATATGTAACAGAATAGCGCCACACAACATTTCAGTTGGACAAGTTTAGAAAGCTCGATTCATCAAAATGAAAAATAGCATAAGCTTCACCACCGCAATTGCGCTATATATAATTCATTTTAAAATGTGGCCATCCAATTTAAAATGCTTGTGATCAATTACAAGAGGAAAAGCATATCATTTAATTTGATCCGATACAAGATATGTAGCAGAACAGCGCCACCCAACATTTCAGTTTGACAGGTTTAGAAAGCTCGATTCATAAAAATGAAAAATAGCATAATCTTCACAACCGCAATTTTGCTATATATAATTCATTTTAAAATGTGGCCATCCATTTTAATAGGCTTGTGATCAATTACAAGAGGGCAAAACATTTCAGTTACTTCGAATGGATACAAGATATGTAGCAGAAGAGCGCCACAAAACATTCCAGTTGGACAGGTTCAGAAAGCTCTATTCATCAAAATGAAAAAAAGCATAAGCTTCACAACCGCAATTTCGCTTTATATAATTCATTTTAAAATGTGGCCATCCATTATAATAGACTTGTGATCTATTACAAGAGGGCAAAACATTTCAGCTCATTTGATTGGATACAGGATATGTGGCAGAACATCAACACCCAACATTTCAGTTGGACAGGTTAAGAAAGCTCGATTCATCAAAATGAAAAATAGCATAAGCTTCAAAACCGCAATTTCCCTTTATATAGTTCATTTGAAAATGTCGCTATCCTTTTTAATAAGCTTGTGATCAATTACGAGAAGGCAAAACATTTCAATTAATTTGATTGGATACAAGATATATAGCCGAACAGCGCCACACAACATTTCAGTTGGAGAGGTTCAGAAAGCTCGATTCATCAAAATAAAAAAAAGCATAAGTTTCACAACCGCAATTTCGCTTAATATAATTCATTTGAAAATGTGGCCATCCATGTTAATAGGCTTGTGATCAATAACAAGAGGGCAAAACATTTCAGTTACTTCGAATGGATACAAGATATGTAACAGAATAGCGCCACACAACATTTCAGTTGGACAAGTTTAGAAAGCTCGATTCATCAAAATGAAAAATAGCATAAGCTTCACAACCGCAATTTCGCTTAATATAATTCATTTGAAAATGTGGCCATCCAATTTAAAAGGCTTGTGATCAATTACAAGAGGAAAAACATATCAGTTAATTTGATTCGATACAAGTTATGTAGGAGAACAGCGCCACCCAACATTTCAGTTTGACTGGTTTAGAAAGCTCGATTCATAAAAATGAAAAATAGCATTATCTTCACAACGCAATTTTGCTTTATATAATTCATTCGAAAATGTGGCCATCCATGTTAATAGGCTTGTGATCAATTACAAGAGGGAAAATCATTTCAGTTACTTAGAATGGATACAAGATATGTAGCAGAACAGCGCCACACAACATTTCAGTTGGACAGGTTCAGAAAGCTCGATTCATCAAAATTAAAAAAAGCATAAGCTTCACAACCGCAATTTCGCTTTATATAATTCATTTTAAAATGTGGCCATCCATTTTAATAGACTTGTGATCAATTACCAGAGGGCAAAACATTTCAGCTAATTTGATTGGATACAGGATATGTAGCAGAACATCGCCACCAAACATTTCAGTTGGACAGGTTTAAAATTCTCGATTCATAAAAATGAAAAATAGCATAAGCTTCACAACCGCAATTTCGCTTTATATAATTCATTTTAAAATGTGGCCATCCATTTTAATAGACATGTGATCATCTACAAGAAGGCAAAACATTTCAGTTAATTTGATTGGATACAAGATATGTTGCAGAACATCGCCACCCAACATTTCAGTAGGACAAGTTTAGAAATCTCGATTCAGCAAAATGAAAAATAGTATAAGCTTCACATCCGCAATTTCGCTTTATATAATTCCTTTGAAAATGTGGCCATCCATTTTAATAGGCTTGTGATCAATTACAAGAGGGCAAAACATTTCAGTTACTTCGAATGGATACAAGATATGTAGCAGAACAGCGCCACCCAACATTTCAGTTGGACAGGTTTAGAAAGCTCGATTCATCATTATGAAAAATAGCATAAGCTTCACCACCGCAATTGCGCTTTATATATAATTCATTTTAAAATGTGGCCATCCATTTTAATAGGCTTGTGATCAATTACAAGAGGGCAAACTATTTCAGTAAATTAGATTGGATACAAGATACGTAGCAGAACAGCGCAACCCAACATTTCAGTTTGACAGCTTTAGACAGCTCGTTTCATAAAAATGAAAAATAGCATAAGCTTCACAACCGCAATTTCGCTTTATATAATTCATTTGAAAATGTGGCCATCCATTTTAATAGGCTTGTGATCAATTACAAGAGGAAAAACATATCAGGTAATTTGATTCGTTACAAGATATGTAGCAGAACAGCGCCACACAACATTTCAGTTTGACAGGTTTAGAATCGCGATTCATAAAAATGAAAAATAGCATAATCTTCACAACCGTAATTTTGCTATATATAATTCATTTGAAAATGTGGACATCCATTTTATAAGGCTTGTGTTCAATTGCAAGAGGGCAAAATATTTCAGTAAATTAGATTGGATACAAGATATGTAGCAGAAAAGCGCCACACAACATTTCAGTTGGACAGGTTCAGAAAGCTCGATTCATCGAAATGAAAAAAAGCATAAGCTTCAAAACCGCAATTTCACTTTATATAATTCATTTGAAAATGTGGCCATCCATTTTAATAGGCTTGTGATCAATTGCAAGAGGGCAAATATTTCAGTAAATTTGATTGGATACAAGATATGTAGCAGAACAGCGCCACCAAACATTTCAGTTGGACAGGTTTAGAATGCTCGATTCATCATTATGAAAATTAGCATAAGCTTCACCACCGCAATTGCGCTATATATAATTCATTTTAAAATGTGGCCATCCAATTTAAAATGCTTGTGATCAAATACAAGAGGGCAAAACATTTCAGTTACTTCGAATGGATACAAGATATTTAGCAGAACAGCGCCACACAACATTTCAGTTGGACAGGTTCAGAAAGCTCGATTCATCAAAATAAAAAAAAACATAAGCTTCACAACCGCAATTTCGCTTTATATAATTCATTTGAAAATGTGGCCATCCATTTTAATAGGCTTGTGATCAATTACAAGAGGGCAAAACATTTCAGTAAATTTGATTGGATACAAGATATGTAGCAGAACAGCGCCACCCAACATTTCAGTTGGACAGGTTTAGAAAGCTCGATTCATCATTATGAAAAATAGCATAAGCTTCACCACCGCAATTGCGCTATATATAATTCATTTTAAAATGTGGCCATCCATTTTAATAAGCTTGTGATCAATTACAAGAGGGCAAAATATTTCAGTAAATTTGATTGGATACAAGATATGTAGCAGAACAGCGCAACCCAACATTTCATTTGGACAGGTTTAGACAGCTCGATTCATAAAAATGAAAAATAGCATAAGCTTCACAACCGCAATTTCGTTTTATATAATTCTTTTGAAAATTGGGCCATCCATTTTAATAGGCTTGTGATCAATTACAAGAGGAAAAACATATCAGTTAATTTTATTCGATACAAGATATGTAGCAGAACAGCGCCACCCAACATTTCAGTTTGACAGGTTTAGAAAGCTCGTTTCATCAAAATGAAAAACAGCATAAGCTTCACAACCGCTATTTCGCTATATACAATTCATTTGAAAATGTGCCCATCTATTTTAATAGGCTTGTGATCAATTAAAAGAGGGCAAAACATTTCAGTAACTTCGAATGGATATAAGATATGTAGCAGAATAGCGCCACACAACATTTCAGTTGGACAAGTTTAGAAAGCTCGATTCATCAAAATGAAAAATAGCATAACCTTCACAACCGCAATTTCGCCATATATAATTCATTTGAAAATGTGGCCATCCATTTTATTAGGCATGTGATCAATTACGAGAGGCCAAACATTTCAGCTAATTTGATTTGATACAGGAAATGTAGCAGAACATCGCCACCCAACATTTCAGTTGGACAGGTTTAGAAAGCTCGATTCATCAAAATGAAAAATAGCATAAGCTTCACAACCGCAATTTCGCTTTATATAATTCATTTTAAAATGCGGCCATCCATTTTAATAGACATGTGATCATCTACAAGAAGGCAAAACATTTCAGTTAATTTGATTGGATACAAGATATGTTGCAGAACATCGCCACCCAACATTTCAGTAGGACAAGTTTAGAAATCTCGATTCAGCAAAATGAAAAATAGTATAAGCTTCACATCCGCAATTTCGCTTTATATAATTCCTTTGAAAATGTGGCCATCCATTTTAATAGGCTTGTGATCAATTACAAGAGGGCAAAACATTTCAGTTACTTCGAATGGATACAAGATATGTAGCAGAACAGCGCCACCCAACATTTCAGTTGGACAGGTTTAGAAAGCTCGATTCATCATTATGAAAAATAGCATAAGCTTCACCACCGCAATTGCGCTTTATATATAATTCATTTTAAAATGTGGCCATCCATTTTAATAGGCTTGTGATCAATTACAAGAGGGCAAACTATTTCAGTAAATTAGATTGGATACAAGATACGTAGCAGAACAGCGCAACCCAACATTTCAGTTTGACAGCTTTAGACAGCTCGTTTCATAAAAATGAAAAATAGCATAAGCTTCACAACCGCAATTTCGTTTTATATAATTCATTTGAAAATTGGGCCATCCAATTTAAAAGGCTTGTGATCAATTACAAGAGGAAAAACATATCAGGTAATTTGATTCGTTACAAGATATGTAGCAGAACAGCGCCACACAACATTTCAGTTTGACAGGTTTAGAATCGCGATTCATAAAAATGAAAAATAGCATAATCTTCACAACCGTAATTTTGCTATATATAATTCATTTGAAAATGTGGACATCCATTTTATAAGGCTTGTGTTCAATTGCAAGAGGGCAAAATATTTCAGTAAATTAGATTGGATACAAGATATGTAGCAGAAAAGCGCCACACAACATTTCAGTTGGACAGGTTCAGAAAGCTCGATTCATCGAAATGAAAAAAAGCATAAGCTTCACAACCGCAATTTCACTTTATGTAATTCATTTGAAAATGTGGCCATTCATTTTAATAGGCTTGTGATCAATTGCAAGAGGGCAAATATTTCAGTAAATTTGATTGGATACAAGATATGTAGCAGAACAGCGCCACCAAACATTTCAGTTGGACAGGTTTAGAATGCTCGATTCATCATTATGAAAAATAGCATAAGCTTCACCACCGCAATTGCGCTATATATAATTCATTTTAAAATGTGGCCATCCAATTTAAAATGCTTGTGATCAATTACAAGAGGGCAAAACATTTCAGTTACTTCGAATGGATACAAGATATGTAGCAGAACAGCGCCACACAACATTTCAGTTGGACAGGTTCAGAAAGCTCGATTCATCAAAATGAAAAAAAGCATAAGCTTCACAACCGCAATTTCGCTTTATATAATTCATTTGAAAATGTGGCCATCCATTTTAATAGGCTTGTGATCAATTACAAGAGGGCAAACTATTTCAGTAAATTAGATTGGATACAAGATACGTAGCAGAACAGCGCCACCCAACATTTCAGTTGGACAGCTTTAGACAGCTCGTTTCATAAAAATGAAAAATAGCATAAGCTTCACAACCGCAATTTCGTTTTATATAATTCATTTGAAAATTGGGCCATCCAATTTAAAAGGCTTGTGATCAATTACAAGAGGAAAAACATATCAGGAAATTTGATTGGATACAAGATATGTAGCAGAACAGCGCCACCCAACATTTCAGTTGGACAGGTTTAGAATCGCGATTCATAAAAATGAAAAATAGAATAATCTTCACAACCGTAATTTTGCTATATATAATTCATTTGAAAATGTGGACATCCATTTTATAAGGCTTGTGTTCAATTGCAAGAGTGCAAAATATTTCAGTAAATTAGATTGGATACAAGATATGTAGCAGAAAAGCGCCACTCAACATTTCAGTTGGACAGGTTCAGAAAGCTCGATTCATCGAAATGAAAAAAAGCATAAGCTTCACCACCGTAATTGCGCTGTATATAATTCATTTTAAAATGTGGCCATCCATTTTAATAGACTTGTGATCAATTACAAGAGGGCAAATCATTTCAGTTACTTAGAATGGATACAAGATATGTAGCAGAACAGCGCCACATAACATTTCAGTTGGACAGGTTCAGAAAGCTCGATTCATCGAAATGAAAAAAAGCATAAGCTTCACAACCGCAATTTCGCTTTATATAATTCATTTTAAAATGTGGCCATCCATTTTAATAGGCTTGTGATCAATTACAAGAGGGAAAATCATTTCAGTTACTTAGAATGGATACAAGATATGTAGCAGAACAGCGCCACCCAACATTTCAGTTGGACAGGTTCAGAAAGCTCGATTCATCGAAATGAAAAAAAGCATAAGCTTCACAACCGCAATTTCGCTTTATATAATTCATGTTAAAATGTGGCCATCCATTTTAATAGGCTTGTGATCAATTACAAGAGGGCAAATCATTTCAGTTACTTAGAATGGATACAAGATATGTAGCAGAACAGCGCCACACAACATTTCAGTTGGACAGGTTCAGAAAGCTCGATTCATCAAAATGAAAAAAAGCATAAGCTTCACAACCGCAATTTCGCTTTATATAATTCATTTTAAAATGTGGCCATCCATTTTAATAGGCTTGTGATCAATTACAAGAGGGCAAAACATTTCAGTTACTTCGAATGGATACAAGATATGTAGCAGAACAGCGCCACACAACATTTCAGTTGGACAGGTTCAGAAAGCTCGATTCATCAAAATAAAAAAAAAGCATAAGCTTCACAACCGCAATTTCGCTTTATATAATTCATTTGAAAATGTGGCCATCCATTTTAATAGGCTTGTGATCAATTACAAGAGGGCAAAAATTTCAGTAAATTTGATTGGATACAAGATATGTAGCAGAACAGCGCCACCCAACATTTCAGTTGGACAGGTTTAGAATGCTCGATTCATAAAAATGAAAAATAGCATAAGCTTCACAACCGCAATTTCGCTTTATATATAATTCATTTTAAAATGTGGCCATCCATTTTAATAGGCTTGTGATCAATTACAAGAGGGCAAAATATTTCAGTAAATTAGATTGGATACAAGATATTTTGCAGAACAGCGCAACCCAACATTTCAGTTGGACAGGTTTAGAAAGCTCGATTCATAAAAATGAAAAATAGCATAAGCTTCACAACCGCAATTTCGCTTTATATAATTCATTTGAAAATTGGGCCATCCAATTTAAAAGGCTTGTGATCAATTACAAGAGGAAAAACATATCAGTTAATTTGATTGGATACAAGATATGTAGCAGAACAGCGCCACCCAACATTTCAGTTGGACAGGTTTAGAAACGCGATTCATAAAAATGAAAAATAGCATAATCTTCACAACCGCAATTTTGCTATATATAATTCATTTGAAAATGTGGCCATCCATTTTATTAGGCTTGTGATCAATTACGAGAGGCCAAACATTTCAGCTAATTTGATTTGATACAGGTTATGTAGCAGAACATCGCCACCCAACATTTCAGTTGGTCAGGTTTAGAAAGCTCGATTCATCGAAATGAAAAAATGCATAAGCTTCACAACCGCAATTTCGCTTTATAGAATTCATGTTAAAATGTGGCTATCTATTTTATTAGGCTTGTGATCAAATACAAGAGGGCAAAACATTTCAGTTACTTCGAATGGATACAAGATATGTAGCAAGAATAGCGCCACACAACATTTCAGTTGGACAGGTTTAGAATAGCTCGATTCATCAAAATGAAAAATAGCATAAGCTTCACAACCGCAATTTCGCTTTATATAATTCATTTTAAAATGTGGCCATCCATTTTAATAGACTTGTGATCAATTACAAGAGGGCAAAACATTTCAGTTACTTTGATTGGATACAAGATATGTAGCAGAACAGCGCCACCCAACATTTCAGTTGGACAGGTTCAGAAAGCTCGATTCATCAAAATGAAAAAAAGCATAAGCTTCACAACCGCAATTTCGCTTTATATAATTCATTTGAAAATGTGGCCATCCATTTTAATAGGCTTGTGATCAATTACAAGAGGGCAAATTATTTCAGTAAATTTGATTGGATACAAGATATGTAGCAGAACAGCGCCACCCAACATTTCAGTTGGACAGGTTTAGAATGCTCGATTCATCATTATGAAAAATAGCATAAGCTTTACCACCGCAATTGCGATTTATATATAATTCATTTTAAAATGTGGCCATCCATTTTAATAGGCTTGTGATCAATTACAAGAGGGCAAACTATTTCAGTAAATTAGATTGGATACAAGATATGTTGCAGAACAGCGCAACCCAACATTTCAGTTGGACAGGTTTAGAAAGCTCGATTCATAAAAATGAAAAATAGCATAAGCTTCACAACCGCAATTTCGCTTTATATAATTCATTTAAAATGTGGCCATCCATTTTAATAGACTTGTGATCAATTACAAGAGGGCAAAACATTTCAGTTACTTCGAATGGATACAAGATATGTAGCAGAACAGCGCCACACAACATTTCAGTTGGACAGGTTCAGAAAGCTCGATTCATCAAAATGAAAAAAAAGCATAAGCTTCACAACCGCAATTTCGCTTTATATAATTCATTTTAAAATGTGGCCATCCATTTTAATAGACTTGTGATCAATTACAACAGGGCAAATCATTTCAGTTACTTAGAATGGATACAAGATATGTAGCAGAACAGCGCCACACAACATTTCGGTTGGACAGGTTTAGAAAGCTCGATTCATCAAAATGAAAAAAAGCATAAGCTTCACAACCGCAATTTCGCTTTATATAATTCATTTGAAAATGTGGCCATCCATTTTAATAGGCTTGTGATCAATTACAAGAGGGCAAAACATTTCAGTTACTTAGAATGGATACAAGATATGTAGCAGAACAGCGCCACACAACATTTCAGTTGGACAGGTTCAGAAAGCTCGATTCATCGAAATGAAAAAAAGCATAAGCTTCACAACCGCAATTTCGCTTTATATAATTCATGTTAAAATGTGGCCATCCATTTTAATAGACTTGTGATCAATTACAAGAGGGCAAAATCATTTCAGTTACTTAGAATGGATACAAGATATGTAGCAGAACAGCGCCACACAACATTTCAGTTGGACAGGTTCAGAAAGCTCGATTCATCGAAATGAAAAGAAGCATAAGCTTCACAACCGCAATTTCGCTTTATATAATTCATTTTAAAATGTGGCCATCGATTTTAATAGGCTTGTGATCAATTACAAGAGGGAAAATCATTTCAGTTACTTAGAATGGATACAAGATATGTAGCAGAAAAGCACCACACAACATTTTAGTTGGACAGGTTCAGAAAGCTCGATTCATCGAAATGAAAAAAAGCATAAGCTTCACAACCGCAATTGCGCTTTATATAATTCATGTTAAAATGTGGCCATCCATTTTATTAGACTTGTGATCAATTACAAGAGGGCAAATCATTTCAGTTACTTAGAATGGATACAAGATATGTAGCAGAACAGCGCCACATTACATTTCATTTGGACAGGTTCAGAAAGCTCGATTCATCAAAATTAAAAAAAGCATAAGCTTCACAACCGCAATTTCGCTTTATATAATTCATTTTAAAATGTGGCCATCCATTTTAATAGACTTGTGATCAATTACAAGAGGGCAAATCATTTCAGTTACTTAGAATGGATACAAGATATGTAGCAGAACAGCGCCACACAACATTTCAGTTGGACAGGTTCAGAAAGCTCGATTCATCAAAATAAAAAAAAAGCATAAGCTTCCTAACCGCAATTTCGCTTTATATAATTCATTTGAAAATGTGGCCATCCATTTTATTAGGCTGTGATCAATTACAAGAAGGAAAATATTTCAGTAAATTTGATTGGATACAATATATGTAGCAGAACAGCGCCACCCAACATTTCAGTAGGACAGGTTTAGAATGCTCGATTCATAAAAATGAAAAATAGCATAAGATTCACAACCGCAATTGCGATTTATATATAATTCATTTTAAAATGTGGCTATCCATTTTAATAAGGTTGTGATCAATTATTAGAGGGCAAACTATTTCAGTAAATTAGATTGGATACAAGATATGTAGCAGAACAGCGCAACCCAACATTTCAGTTGGACAGGTTTAGACAGCTCGATTCATAAAAATGAAAAATATCATAAGCTTCACAACCGCAATTTCGTTTTATATAATTCATTTGAAAATTGGGCCATCCAATTTAAAAGGCTTGTGATCAATTACAAGAGGAAAAACATATCAGTTAATTTGATCCGATACAAGATATGTAGCAGAACAGCGCCACCCAACATTTCAGTTTGACAGGTTTAGAATCGCGATTCATAAAAATGAAAAATAGCATAATCTTCACAACCGCAATTTTGCTATATATAATTCATTTGAAAATGTGGCCATCCATTTTATTAGGCTTGTGATCAATTACGAGTGGTCAAACTTTTCTGCTAATTTGATTGGATACAGGTTATGTAGCAGAACATCGCCACCCAACATTTCAGTTGGACAGGTTTAGAAAGCTCGATTCATCAAAATGAAAAAAAGCATAAGCTTCACAACCGCCATTGCGCTATATACAATTCATTTGAAAATGTGGCCATCCATTTTAATAGGCTTGTGATCAATTACAAGAGGGCAAAACATTTCAGTAACTTCGAATGGATATAAGATATGTAGCAGATTAGCGCCACACAACATTTCAGTTGGACAAGTTTAGAAAGCTCGATTCATCAAAATGAAAAAATAGCATAACCTACGCAACCGCAATTTCGCCATATATAATTCATTTGAAAATGTGGCCATCCATTTTATTAGGCTTGTGATCAATTACAAGAGGGCATACTATTTCAGTAAATTAGATTGGATACAAGATATGTAGTAGAACAGCGTAACCCAACATTTCAGTTGGACAGGTTTAGACAGCTCGATTCATAAAAATGAAAAATAGCATAAGCTTCACAACCGCAATTTCGTTTTATATAATTCATTTGAAAATTGGGCCATCCAATTTAAAATGCTTGTGATCAATTACGAGAGGACAAAATTTCCTGCTAATTTGATTCGATACAGGTTATGTAGCAGAACATCTCCACCCAACATTTCAGTCGGACAGGTTTAGAAAGCTCGTTTCATCAAAATGAAAAACAGCATAAGCCTCACAACCTCCATTTCGCTATATACAATTCATTTGAAAATGTGGCCATCCATTTTAATAGGCTTGTGATTAATTACAAGAGGGCAAAACATTTCAGTAACTTCGAATGGATATAAGATATGTAGCAGATTAGCGCCACACAACATTTCAGTTGGACAAGTATAGAAAGCTCGATTCATCAAAATGAAAAATAGCATAACCTTCACAACCGCAATTTCGCCATATATAATTCATTTGAAAATGTGGCCATCCATTTTATTAGGCTTGTGATCAATTACGAGAGGCCAAACATTTCAGCTAATTTGATTTGATAGAGGATATGTAGCAGAACATCGCCACCCAACATTTCAGTTGGACAGGTTTAGAAAGCTCGATTCATCAAAATGAAAAAAAGCATAAGCTTCACAACCGCAATTTCGCTTTACATAATTCATTTGAAAATGTGGCCATCCATTTTAATAGGCTTGTGATCAATTACAAGAGGGCAAACATTTCACTAAATTTGATTGGATACAAGATATGTAGCAGAACAGCGCCACCCAACATTTCAGTTGGACAGGTTTAGAAAGCTCGATTCATCATTATGAAAAATAGCATAAGCTTCACCACCGCAATTGCGCTATATATAATTCATTTTAAATGTGGCCATCCATTTTAATAAGCTTGTGATCAATTACAAGAGGGCAAAATATTTCAGTAAATTTGATTGGATACAAGATATGTAGCAGAACAGCGCCACCCAACATTTCAGTTTGACAGGTTTAGAAAGCTCGTTTCATCAAAATGAAAAACAGCATAAGCTTCACAACCGCTATTTCGCTATATGCAATTCATTTGAAAATGTGCCCATCCATTTTAATAGGCTTGTGATCAATTACAAGAGGGCAAAACATTTCAGTAACTTCGAATGGATATAAGATATGTAGCAGAATAGCGCCACACAACATTTCAGTTGGACAAGTTTAGAAAGCTCGATTCATCATAATGAAAAATAAAGCATAAGCTTCACCACCGCAATTGCGCTATATACAATTCATTTGAAAATGTGCCCATCCATTTTAATAAGCTTGTGATCAATTACAAGAGGGCAAAATATTTCAGTTAATTTGATTGGATACAAGATATGTAGCAGAACAGCGCCACCCAACATTTCAGTTGGACAAGTTTAGAAAGCTCGATTCATCAAAATGAAAAATAGCATAACCTTCACAACCGCAATTTCGCCATATATAATTCATTTGAAAATGTGGCCATCCATTTTATTAGGCTTGTGATCAATTACGAGAGGCCAAACATTTCAGTAACTTCGAATGGATACAAGATATGTAGCAGAATAGCGCCACACAACATTTAAGTTGGACAAGTTTAGAAAGCTCGATTCATCAAAATGAAAAAAAGCATAAGCTTCACAACCGCAATTTCGCTTTACATAATTCATTTGAAAATGTGGCCATCCATTTTAATAGGCTTGTGATCAATTACAAGAGGGCAAACATTTCACTAAATTTGATTGGATACAAGATATGTAGCAGAACAGCGCCACCCAACATTTCAGTTGGACAGGTTTAGAAAGCTCGATTCATCATTATGAAAAATAGCATAAGCTTCACCACCGCAATTGCGCTATATATAATTCATTTTAAAATGTGGCCATCCATTTTAATAAGCTTGTGATCAATTACAAGAGGGCAAAATATTTCAGTTAATTTGATTGGATACAAGATATGTAGCAGAACAGCGCCACCCAACATTTCAGTTGGACAGGTTTAGAAAGCTCGATTCATAAAAATGAAAAATAGCATAAGCTTCACAACCGCAATTTCGTTTTATATAATTCTTTTGAAAATGTGGGCTATCCAATTTAAAAGGCTTGTGATCAATTACAAGAGGCAAAACATATCAGTTAATTTGATCCGATACAAGATATGTAGCAGAACAGCGCCACCCAACATTTCAGTTTGACAGGTTTAGAAAGCTCGATTCATCAAAATGAAAAATAGCTTAAGCTTCACAACCTCCATTTCTCTATATACAATTCATTTGAAAATGTGGCCAAACATTTTAATAGGCTTGTGATCAATTACAAGAGGGCAAAACATTTCAGTAACTTCGAATGGATATAAGATATGTAGCAGATTAGCGCCACACAACATTTCAGTTGGACAAGTTTAGAAAGCTCGATTCATCAAAATGAAAAATAGCATAAGCTTCACAACCGCAATTTCGCTTTATATAATTCATTTGAAAATGTGGCCATCCATTTTATTAGGCATGTGATCAATTACGAGAGGCCAAACATTTCAGCTAATTTGATTTGATACAGGAAATGTAGCAGAACATCGCCAACCAACATTTCAGTTGGACAGATTTAGAAATCTGGATTCATCAAAATGAAAAATAGCATAAGCTTCACAACCGCAATTTCGTTTTATATAATTCATTTTAAAATGCGGCCATCCATTTTAATAGACATGTGATCATCTACAAGAAGGCAAAACATTTCAGTTAATTTGGTTGGATACAAGATATGTTGCAGAACATCGCCACCCAACATTTCAGTAGGACAAGTTTAGAAATCTCGATTCAGCAAAATGAAAAATAGTATAAGCTTTACAGCCGCAATTTCGCTTTATATAATTCCTTTGAAAATGTGGCCATCCATTTTAATAGATTTGTGATCAATTACATGAGGGCAAAACATTTCAGTTAATTTGATTGGATACAAGATATGTAGCAGAACTTCGCCACCCAAAATTTCAGTTGGACAGGTTTAGAAATCTCGATTCACAAAAATGAAAAAGAGCATAAGCTTCAAAAACACAATTTCGCATTATTGAATTCATTTGAAAATGTGGCTATCCATTTTAATAGGCTTGTGGACAATTACAAGAAGGCAAAACATTTCTGTTTCTTTGATTGGATACAAGATATGTAGCAGAACTCCGCCACCCAAAATTTCAGTTAGACAGGTTTAGAAATCTCGATTCACAAAAATGAAAAAGAGCATAATCTTCACAACCGCAATTTCACATTATATAATTCTTTTGTAAATGTGGCCATCCATTTTAATAGGCTTGTGATCAATTACAAGAGGGCAAAACATTTCAGTTACTTTGATTGGACTCAAGATATGTAGAAGAACATCGCCGCCTTACATTTCTGTTCGGCAGGTTTTTAAAGCTCGAATCATAAAAATGAAAAAGAACATAAGCCTCACAACCACAATTTCGCTTTATATAATTCATTTGAAAATGTGCTTATCCATTTTAATAGGCTTGTTATCAATTACAAGAGGGCAAAACATTTCAGTTATTTTGATTGGATACAAGATTTGTAGCAGAACTTCACCACCCAACATTTCAGTTGGACAGGTTTAGAAAGCTCCATTCATAAAAATGAAAAAGAGCGTAAACTTCACAACTACAATTTTGCTTTATATAATTCATTTGAAGATGTGGCCATCCATTTTAATAGGCTTGTGGCCAATTACCAGAGGGCAAAACATTTCAGTTACTTTGATTGGATACAAGATATGTAGCAGAACTTCGCCACCCAACATTTCAGTTGGACAGGTTTAGAAAGCTCCATTCATAAAAATGAAAAAGAGCATAAGCTTCACAACCACAATTTTGCGTTATATAATTCATTGGCAAATGTGGCCATCCATTTTATTAGGCTTGTTATCAATTACAATAGGGCAAAACATTTCAGTTATTTTGATTGGATACAAGATTTGTAGCAAAACTTCACCACCCAACATTTCAGTTGGACAGGTTTAGAAAGCTCCATTCATAAAAATGAAAAAGAGCATAAGCTTCACAACTACAATTTTGCTTTATATAATTCATTTGAAAATGTGGCCATCCATTTTAATAGGCTTGTGGCCAATTACTAGAGGGCAAAACATTTCAGTTAATTTGATTGGATACAAGATATGTAGCAGAACTTCGCCACCCAACATTTCAGTTGGACAGGTGTAGAAAGCTCCATTCATAAAAATGAAAAAGAACATAAGATTCACAACCACAATTTCGCTTTATATAATTCATTTGAAAATGTGGTTATCCATTTTAATAGGCTTGTTATCAATTACAAGAGGGCAAAACATTTCAGTTATTTTGATTGGATACAAGATTTGTAGCAGAACTTCACCACCCAACATTTCAGTTGGACAGGTTTAGAATGCTCCATTCATAAAAATGAAAAGGAGCATAAGCTTCACAACTACAATTTTGCTTTATATAATTCATTTGAAAATGTGGCCATCCATTTTAATAGGTTTGTGGCCAATTACCAGAGGGCAAAACATTTCAGATACTTTGATTGGATACAAGATATGTAGCAAAACTTCGCCACCCAACATTTCAGTTGGACAGGTTTAGAAAACTCCATTTATAAAAATGAAAAAGAGCATAAGCTTCACAACCGCAATTTCGCTTTAGGTAATTCATTTGAATATGTGGCCATCCATTTTAATAGACTTGTGATCAAGTACAAGTGGGCAATCAATTCAGTTACTTTGATTGGATACAAGATATGTAGCAGAACAGCGCCACCCAACATTTTAGTTAGACAGGTTTAGAAAGCTCGATTCATCAAAATGAAAAATAAATAAGCTTCACAACCGCAATTTCACTTTATATAATTCATTTGTAAATGTGGCTATCCATTTTAATAGGCTTGTGATCGATTACAAGAGGACAAAACATTTCAGTTAATTTGATTGGATACAAGATATGTAGCAGAACTTCGCCGCCCAACATTTCAGTTGGACAGGTTTAGAAAGCTCGATTCATAAAAATGAAAAATAGCATAAGCTTCACAACCACAATTTCGCTTTATATAATTCATTTGAAAATGTGGCCATCCATTTTAATAGGCTTGTGATCAATTACAAGAGGGCAAAACATTTCAGTTACTTTGATTGGATACAAGATATGTAGCAGAACTTCGCCACCCAACATTTCAGTTGGACAGGTTTAGAAAGCTCGATTCATCAAAATGAAAAATATCATAAGCTTCACAAGCACAATTTCGCTTTATATAATTCATTTGAAAATGTGGCCATCCATTTTAATAGGCTTGTTATCAATTACAAGAGGACAAAGCATTTCAGTTAATTTGATTGGATACAAGATATGTAGCAGAACTTCGCCACCCAACATTTCAGTTGGACAGGTTTAGAAAGCTCGATTCATCAAAATGAAAAAGAGCATAAGCTTCACAACCACAATTTCGCTTTATATAATTCATTTGAAAATGTGGCCATCC
Source organism: Eudiplozoon nipponicum (assembly GCA_029291075.1). Lineage (NCBI taxonomy): Eukaryota > Metazoa > Platyhelminthes > Monogenea > Mazocraeidea > Diplozoidae > Eudiplozoon > Eudiplozoon nipponicum. The sequence goes on from JAQBSW010000344.1 coordinate 215,344, forward strand.
ATTTTAATAGGCTTGTGATCAATTACAAGAGGGCAAAACATTTCAGTTACTTTGATTGGATACAAGATATGTAGCAGAACTTCGCCACCCAACATTTCAGTTGGACAGGTTTAGAAAGCTCGATTCATCAAAATGAAAAGTAGCATAAGCTTCACAATCACAATTTCGCTTTATATAATTCATTTGAAAATATGTTCATCCATTTTAATAGGCTTGTTATCAATTACAAGAGGGCAAAACATTTCAGTTATTTTGATTGGATACAAGATTTGTAGCAGAACTTCACCACCCAACATTTCAGTTGGACAGGTTTAGAAAGCTCCATTCATAAAAATGAAAAAGAGCATAAGCTTCACAACCACAATTTTGCTTTATATAATTCATTTGAAAATGTGGCCATCCATTTTAATAGGCTTGTGGCCAATTACAAGAGGGCAAAACATTTCAGTTACTTTGATTGGATACAAGATATGTAGCAGAACTTCGCCACCCAACATTTCAGTTGGACAGGTTTAGAAATCTCAATTCATAAAAATGAAAAATATCATAAGCTTCACAAGCACAATTTCACTTTATATAATTCATTTGTAAATGTGGCCATCCATTTTAATAGGCTTGTGATCAATTAGAAGAGGGCAAATTATTTCAGTTAATTTGATTGGATACAAGATATGTAACAGAACTTCGCCCCCCAACATTTCAGTTGGACAGGTTTAGAAATCTCGATTCATAAAAATGAAAAATATCATAAGCTTCACAAGCACAATTTCACTTTATATAATTCATTTGTAAATGTGGCCATCCATTTTAATAGGCATGTCATCAATAAGAAGAGGGCAAATTATTTCAGTTAATTTGATTGGATACAAGATATGTAACAGAACTTCGCCCCCCAACATTTCAGTTGGACAGGTTTAGAAATCTCAATTCATAAAAATGAAAAATATCATAAGCTTCACAAGCACAATTTCACTTTATATAATTCATTTGTAAATGTGGCCATCCATTTTAATAGGCTTGTGATCAATTAGAAGAGGGCAAAATATTTCAGTTAATTTGATTGGATACAAGATATGTAACAGAACTTCGCCCCCCAACATTTCAGTTGGACAGGTTTAAAATTCTCGTTTCATAAAAATGAAAAATAGCATAAGCTTCACAACCACAATTTTGCTTTATATAATTCATTTGAAAATGTGGCGATCCATTTTAATAGGTTTGTGGACAATTACAAGAGGGCAAAACATTTCAGTTACTTTGATTGGATACAAGATATGTAGCAGAACTTCGCCACCCAACATTTCAGTTGGACAGGTTTAGAAAGCTCGATTCATCAAAATGAAAAATAGCATAAGCTTCACAATCACAATTTCGCTTTATATAATTCATTTGAAAATATTTTCATCCATTTTAATAGGCTTGTTTTCAATTACAAGAGGGCAAATCATTTCAGTTATTTTCATTGGATACAAGATTTGTAGCAGAACTTCACCACCCAACATTTCAGTTGGACAGGTTTAGAAAGCTCCATTCATAAAAATGAAAAAGAGCATAAGCTTCACAACTACAATTTCGCTTTATATAATTCATTTGAAAATGTGGCCATCCATTTTAATAGGCTTGTGATCAATTACAAGAGGGCAAAACATTTCAGTTACTTTGATTGGATACAAGATATGTAGCAGAACTTCGCCACCCAACATTTCAGTTGGACAGGTTTAGAAAGCTCCATTCATAAAAATGAAAAAGAGCATAAGCTTCACAACCACAATTTTGCTTTATATAATTCATTTGAAAATGTGGCCATCCATTTTATTAGGCTTGTGGCCAATTACCAGAGGGCACAATATTTCAGTTACTTTGATTGGATACAAGATATGTAGCAGAACATCGCCACCCAACATTTCAGTTGGACAGGTTTAGAAATCTCGATTCATAAAAATGAAAAATATCATAAGCTTCACAAGCACAATTTCACTTTATATAATTCATTTGTAAATGTGGCCATCCATTTTAATAGGCTTGTGATCAATTAGAAGAGGGCAAATTATTTCAGTTAATTTGATTGGATACAAGATATGTAACAGAACTTCGCCCCCCAACATTTCAGTTGGACAGGTTTAGAAATCTCGATTCATAAAAATGAAAAATATCATAAGCTTCACAAGCACAATTTCACTTTATATAATTCATTTGTAAATGTGGCCATCCATTTTAATAGGCTTGTGATCAATTAGAAGAGGGCAAATTATTTCAGTTAATTTGATTGGATACAAGATATGTAACAGAACTTCGCCCCCCAACATTTCAGTTGGACAGGTTTAGAAATCTCGATTCATAAAAATGAAAAATATCATAAGCTTCACAAGCACAATTTCACTTTATATAATTCATTTGTAAATGTGGCCATCCATTTTAATAGGCTTGTGATCAATTAGAAGAGGGCAAAATATTTCAGTTAATTTGATTGGATACAAGATATGTAACAGAACTTCGCCCCCCAACATTTCAGTTGGACAGGTTTAAAATTCTCGTTTCATAAAAATGAAAAATAGCATAAGCTTCACAACCACAATTTTGCTTTATATAATTCATTTGAAAATGTGGCGATCCATTTTAATAGGTTTGTGGACAATTACAAGAGGGCAAAACATTTCAGTTACTTTGATTGGATACAAGATATGTAGCAGAACTTCGCCACCCAACATTTCAGTTGGACAGGTTTAGAAAGCTCGATTCATCAAAATGAAAAATAGCATAAGCTTCACAATCACAATTTCGCTTTATATAATTCATTTGAAAATATGTTCATCCATTTTAATAGGCTTGTTATCAATTACAAGAGGGCAAAACATTTCAGTTATTTTGATTGGATACAAGATTTGTAGCAGAACTTCACCACCCAACATTTCAGTTGGACAGGTTTAGAAAGCTCCATTCATAAAAATGAAAAAGAGCATAAGCTTCACAAGCACAATTTCACTTTATATAATTCATTTGTAAATGTGGCCATCCATTTTAATAGGCTTGTGATCAATTAGAAGAGGGCAAATTATTTCAGTTAATTTGATTGGTTACAAGATATGTAACAGAACTTCGCCCCCCAACATTTCGGTTGGACAGGTTTAGAAATCTCGATTCATAAAAATGAAAAATATCATAAGCTTCACAAGCACAATTTCACTTTATATAATTCATTTGTAAATGTGGCCATCCATTTTAATAGGCTTGTGATCAATTAGAAGAGGGCAAATTATTTCAGTTAATTTGATTGGATACAAGATATGTAACAGAACTTCGCCCCCCAACATTTCAGTTGGACAGGTTTAGAAATCTCGATTCATAAAAATGAAAAATATCATAAGCTTCACAAGCACAATTTCACTTTATATAATTCATTTGTAAATGTGGCCATCCATTTTAATAGGCTTGTGATC